>JAAOAM010000104.1:0-284026 GCA_013396015.1 Fusarium mexicanum | reverse complement strand
TAAGTATACTAATTAAAAGCCTTAATTGTTTTTATTATTTTAATATATATTTTACTTTAATTAGTTATTTAAAATATAATATATTTCTTAGTTATATAATAAGACTTTTATATAAAGTTAAGTCTTAATAAGCTTTAAGTAAGTAAAAATATAACTTAAAGTAGCTTAATTTATATATAGCTTTACTACTTAAGGTTAATACTATATATAAATCTTTAATTAAAATAAGTACTAAAGCTATAGTAAATAATTACTATAAATACAAGAGGTAACTTTATAAGCTATTTAGTGTAAGAATAATATATTACCTTAAATTTAAAAGTACTTAGGTTTGCTTTAATAGGTCAGTGTATACCTATATCCGTAGTAGTTAATCTGTACGTGTTGTATCGATCAGGGTCTAAAGTAGTTATTTATAATATAAGATATTTACAAATGGTCCTGAATGTACTGTGCTCAGTCTGGGTGTCAGAACTATAAGTAATAAGCAAACACGACCACTGTGAAAGAAGGGACCTATTTCGGCATGTGCAGATTACTGTCCCGGCCCTTTTCCGGCGTAACTAAACGGAAGAAATCAGCTGGTATGACTATTACAGCCTTTATATATTACCGCTTATTTTACAATCAGGCGGACGTTGGAAGACACGCATTCATCAATCATATTCGAAAGCCCGCTTAAGTAAATATTGTTATGAATGTGATCAGGCATTGGTCTTTTTAGGCAATCACAAGGCTCTCGTGATACGTTTTTCCCGCTGAAGTAAGCCCCAGAGTGGCATTTTATCAAGTTTGAACGTCGATTATTGGTTCCTCGGCTCTCTGCTCCGGCAGCTATTGAATGGTGGCGGTGAAGCCGCATAGCTGAAGAAATGTGACTGTATATCATCACATGCCTTCAGCTTTTGTTCAAGGAAAGTTAAATAGAGGCTCAATTCCAGAGAGTTCGCTTATCTTGTCCAAACCAACGCAGTCAATCTTGAACTACGCGCCTTCAGCACATTCACTTTCCAAACAACTCACTCCAACGTACAATCGGGAAATAGCCATGGACCGTCCTAAGGGTCTTGATCGCACAGATCTTTATGCAGACAAGCTTGCAGAACTTGTCACCCAGAACGTTTCAAACCCACTTCCCGCAGAAAATGCAATCAATGCTCGACTTACTGGCATTGATGGAACTGCTACTGCCATCCTGGCCAGCAAAATCAAGACAACCTCCAACGACTTTGGCGGCTTCGCTCTAGTCGTCCAGGACGATGCAAAGTACAATGACTTCTACTGGCTCCAATTCATCACACGACAGCTTGTTGTTGATAATGCTGCCAAAACCGGTAGCCTGGTCAATAAAGCATCTACTCCTGCATACCAGCTGGTAGACGCTACAGGAGAGGTCACAGACTTCGCCAGTGGCGCCGGAGCATCAAACTGGAACACCTGCTGGGGAGTTGATTCTGCCCTCACCAGGGGTTGGTTCGCAGACACCTATGAATTCGCCAAGTCAGATGACCTCAAGATAACAGCTATCCTGGACCCTCCGAGCGTTCTCATGGGGAAAGTCCCGACAAGTGTGAGAGAAAAGGCTCTATACAAAGACTGTCCAGACGGACTGGTTAATATGAAAACTGAGCTGGGGGATGGTCAGGGAATCTCTCGCGCCTACTTCTCCGACTATCTCTTGAAGAAGGTTGAGGGTGACAGATATCGTATCTATGCCCGCTTTGACCTGACTCTGACTTGGAACGCAAGGGAAGCGGATAAGAAGAACTTTACACTCAACAGTTTGGCTTCCACCGAGACCGCCACCTTACTCGCTTGCCATACGGCTGCTCTGCAACATGTCACGACTCCAGGCAACGGCGATCCCCCAGAAGATCCTTTTCAAAATTTCCGCAACAGAATCATTTAGTGGACAGGCACAGTGGGTGCTGTCGTGATGGCAGGCACTGACGCATCTTCGCAGAGCAGGGAAAGCGGATACTGTACCGTAGCGCATATAGCAAACACAGTTATACTTCTACATTCTACGCTGGGTGTGATTTCTTCCACTCCTCATGAACCTTCTGCACGAACAGTCCATAGGCACTATCACTGTTTGGAATAAACTTCCTCCTATGCCCCTCCTCATCCTTCCAATAAAACGCTTCATCATGAACCTTGTCATCTTTGTCAAACTGATAGCACTGAAGAGTGATACAAACTTTGTCCGAGGTGTTCTCAAGCTGATGAACTTGATATTGATCTTTGCCCAACCAAGTGACTTTGCCTTCTTCAAGAACGACCGGGTTGCCGATCAGTTGTGATGGACTTCCCTCTTCGACTTTGTCAAACCAAGAGACTTGGATCTTTCCGTAGAGGACTCTGATGACTGCTGAAGCATCGCCGTGCTGGTGAATGGGTGACTTGTGACCTGGGGGCCAAACCTCCATTACGTAGGGAATGCCAGGTGAATCGGCCTGCTGGTGTTAGTTGCAATCGACGTCAAGAATCGGGAACATACCAGATTATCGCCAACCGTGATGCGAAGATAGGTCTCCAGCTTATCTCCAAAGGTGTTCTTTCTCTTGAGGATGTCACCGCAGTACTTATTCTCATCCCTGCAGCTCTCGTCAATAGCTTCAGGCAGGTCCTTAAATTTCTCCGGCCTAGCTGTAATCTTGGCCCCAGAGATATTATGATACAGTTTCTGACAAGCCTCGGGCAGATTGGCAAACGTCATGGCTGTCATGGCCTCCAGTATTTCGAGCGTCATATCCGACTCGGGTATGACCACAGGCGGGAGATCAACAGTGACAGGCTGCGGCTTGTATTTGATGTCTTTGTTGGAAATCGGAGAACCATCTTGCTCAACTTCAGTGGAAACGAGGTGATCCATCCAGGCAGATTTCTCCTTGTCGAACTGAATCTCCATGAAAGTCATGGAATTGTTGATCAGGGATTGGCCATACCGGATGCGAGCGTTGCTTCTATCAACCGAGATCCAGTAAGTAGGCCTCTTAGTCAACGTGTCAAGCAAGGCGGAGGTTTTTCCTTTCGGAAACATGACAAGGTCGTGAAACTTGCTCCTCTCTTCACCGGATTGAAAAGTGATTTTTTCTTTATATGCGACAAACTTGTCAGCATCTTTGTCCTTCTTTGACAGAACGCAGTCAGTCTTGGTGATTTCAAGCTTCAGAGTTGGCTGTTCCTTTCGCTTTTCGGGGCGAATGGTAAATACAACACTTTCTGTGGGAGAATCAGCTTTGGCGGCAATGGTACCGAGACCTCCCACGGCAAATTCAATCCTGGCGGGAGTGGTCTCCAAGGAAGACGAGATTGAGTATAGAAGATTGGCGGGTTTGAAGGGGCTGATTTGAGGTTGAGCGTCGACTTCAACAGGGATCTGATCCTGGGGTTCCCAAAAGGGATCAGTGAAGTGGGACGGATCGGCCATGGTGAGAAGTGATGATGAATCTTGAGACTGAATTGACGAGAAGACTTGATGCTTTTCAGTAAAGAAAGTTCTCTGTATAAATAATTGTTCAGGACCTCACGCTTTGACCTCAACAAGTTGATATATCAGTTGATACACGGCCAAACCACCTATCGCAGCTGTTGAATTCGTCATCCAAGACAGCCCACTCCGTTGCAGGAGACTAGTGGTCTTCAGCTAGCCACAAGAACTCTTTTCAGGAAATGATCACAGAAACAGTCGGTCTGGAACGTACGAGTTTCCTTTTCAAGGTAATTTATGTCTCGCAAGGTGCTTAAGTGCGGGGGTGCAGAGACATTTTGCGCAACAGCGTCCTGAAACTATCCTGAATGTACTGAAATATTGAAGGCATCAAAATATTCTAAGTTCGCTGTTTCTGGACATATCTCCTCCTTAGAGTTAATGTCAGGATTTATGCAACATGAGTGACAATGTCTGCAATACCAGCCTTTTCAGTAACCATGAACTATTTCGCAATACTATAGCCTCTTGAAATATGGAACCAGATCTGCTGTCACAAAGCGTTGGGGGTAATTAAACTCTGCCATTGGGCTTAATCAGGCCATAACTGCATGTATGTCTCAGAAAAGCAGGCCTCATTTCAGGTATCCTCAGTATCCCAAGGTAACAGAAAGGTCCCCGCCAGTTTCGTTTATTCGGCTAGGTAGTTATGATCTTAACCGTAGAAGCATCCCAACTACACGGCAGGAACCTATGCTTACTTTTGAGGAGCTCTGGCTAAGACGGTACCATACTTGGAGTACGTGTTGTTAGTCGAAGCAACGAAATCCTCAACCCTCAACCCCGCCTTGGGCTGGAACACACAGATGACATCCGATCCTCCAAACTGGAAATACGAAATCTCTTGTCCCTTCTCCACTCTATCACCCTTCTGAATCGTTATCTTGACGGATGACACCTGTGCCATACCGATGGGAAGCACAGCAACCTTGCCCAAAACGGGGTTATCGATGATGATCATGCCACGGGTCTGCAGGAACTGATATCCAGGTGTGTCGGGAGCATCTGGACCGCACATAACACGCATAGGCTCACATTTGGAGTTGACCTCCATGTAAGCCGCACCCTGGATATTCTTCGCTTCAAGAACCTCACCAGCAACAGGAGCGTGCTGGCGATGGTAGTTGAAGGTGTTGAGGAAGGCATGCATCCAGACACCGCCATGGAACTCATCCGCGTACTCACTTCCCTGAAGAAGAGATGAGATTGTCCAGGGAAGGTTCTTGATCATAATCACACCATCAGACTCAATGTTGACTATGTTCTGGTTGGCGACCGAATTGTCATACGTGCAGTCAGCCGGGTACACAATGACACGATCGTTCTCTGGCTCTGCAATAGGTCGCATACCAGGTTTGAGATGGCGAGAGAAGAACTGATTGAAAGTGCGGAAACCACCCTCTGGGACCAAAGCTTCGTCATAGTTGTACTTGGGAGAGTTCTTCTGGCTAAAACTCTCAAGAGACTCTTTCGTGAGCGAGGCGGGAGAGTCCATGAACAGCCCAATAAGCTGCGCATACACGACTATCCATGAGGAGAGCCAGGTGAGCGGCTGACCAACTTGATCAGGCGAGATGGAAGTCTGAAGGTTCGCCAGAGGAGGCTGGTCGATGATGAAGTAAAACATGCAAAGAATATCGTAAATATCCTTGCCTTCGTAGTTCTCGTGAGGAACCCATTTGAGAAGATCGTTGGCAAAGTCTAAGAACGATCGAGCATCGCTGATGTTCAGCTTGTCCATGAACTGGGGGATCTGCTGGTATGCAGAGTGGACGGCTTCATCGAGAGCACCAGGCTTGACGGTCTCAAGGTAGCCTGTGAGAACGATGATGACGGGATTGTAGATAACGGGTTTCTCGCCTAGCTCAGGCAAGGGGATGATGCCAACAAGACCTTTGCGGATCTTGTCGAGGGGGCCTTTGGAGGGGGGAGGTGGCTGGAAGCCAATCTCAGTATCGGGGGCAGTGGGAAGACCAGAAGGCATGATGATGGTTTGAGTAAGGTGTTGAGGTGAACTGTTTGATGAAGATGAATTTGGTTATCTTTTGACATGAGGGCTAGGGCATTTATACACATCGAGCCTTCTCTCATCTTCTACTCAGCTCTTCCGACATCGACAGTGCCTGTTCACTCATTCCTCTTTCCCTTTCATCTACAGACTTCAATCGGTCCTTTGCCCCTCTCTTGGCGGCACCAGAAGCAATTGCTTGCGCAACACAATGGTGAAGCTTTCAGGTAATTCGCCAATTCGACTTCGGCAAGTCTATCATGTCTCACAACCCCGCGTTCGTGCGTCGAAGCCCCTCCTCGGTGAATAGGGCCTGAAGTGTTTTGCATCTACTGACCCGGAGGCCACTGGTTGATGGTTGTTTTCTCATCAGGGTCGAACCTGCAGCTGGTCTTGGTCCCTGTGTGGCCACTTTAGGCAAAGAACCAAAACTGGGCTTGACTTGAAGCTGCAATCTTTATGTGAAGTCCATCTGGAAACAATGCTATTGGGTTAGCGATCACTCCCCTCATCTCTTCTCTCTTGTCGCACTCACCAAGTCTCGGTTACGACTGAGCTGCCTCTTCTGGAGCAACGGACATGCTGTGAATGCAATGTATGTCGCACATTCGAGCGGGCTCCAATAAGCAAGAGATTTCAGCGATCTGATGCTGTCGGTAGCTTTTCCGGGAAATCCATAGTCGGATGGAGCGGGCCGTATGCATGTCTTACTGATCTTTATGCTTTAGCCAGGAACTTTCGTTGTGGACATGCCAGTCGTGCAAGACATGGTTAGCTAGTCAATTATGCCCAATGTCAGCTAAGTGAGGGGGTCAAGTCCTTCGGGAGCATCCTGCTATCTCATGTATGTTTTTTGGCTCTTGTGGTGGTGATTGTAACTCTTAGGCACACGCCTCACCTATGAACAACGCGCCTTTATATCTTCAGCGCCATTGATGTTCTCAAGTACTGACTGCGGTCTTTAGGTGAGTTACTTAACGCGGTTTCCAATCCACAAGATGTTCCAAAAGTGAAGAACGAGAATATTGTAAAATAGGCAGTACATGTGAAACTAAGCATATACCCGCTCCCATCTCAGTTTTGGGCTGTTTAGTTCCGTCGTCAAAGCAATCTTTCCAACCTCTTCGTCCGGACTGACATCAGAAATCCGAACTTTGACATTCTTGATCGTTTCCAAGCGATCTGAACCACTCTTTCCACTTCCGTCTTGACGGACATCTACGAATGGAGAATCTCTCGTCAACCCATCAACGCTATCCAAGAAATCGGGGGCTTTGATACGATGGCGAACAATGATGTTGGCAACGGCGCAAATCATCAATACTATGGTTGATAGTATTGTCGTAATGAACCATGGCATATTCAGCTTGTATATATCCCTGTCAAACTCTGTCCATGTTGCTGTAGTATTCTGCCAGCGCACTGGTCTGCCATCGAGTGACAATCCCTTACCGCCAGTCAACACGTTCTCTTCATAAGTCGACATCGTGATGGTATTAAGGACAGTTGCAAGTCTTTTTTCGATGACCTTTGCGGGAAGAGAAGTGAAACACCCCAGTACATTCGTAGTCTCCGTGTCATTCTTGTATCCTCCAAGACTGCGCTGGAAGACTCCAAGGGGGTCCCTCAGATACATCTCAAGAGTGCTGGGCTCCGCGACATGATGGCTTACACCCGTGAATGGCAGCTCTCGCAGGATTCCCAGTGATAGCCTCAAGCTTGAAAGTGCTGTCAAGTTTCCCTTAACCGGGTATGATGGCGCGTGCCTGGCCTTTTTGGCCTGGCACACGAGGTCAGCATCGACTGTAGCTCTACTGCAACTGATCTGCATGTCTATATACGAAGTGCTGATGTCGCAAAGTCTGAGCATTTCCGTATTTTCGTATGCAGCGTCAGTGCATATACCTCCCATCACAAGTTGCAACTTTGATTGTGGTTCCATATCGAATGTGGCTGAGAAATGCTCCGCGAGTGTAGAAGTGTTTGGGAAGTCGAACCATATATTTGGGTATCCCATATTAGGTGCCGCTTCACCCATGTATTGATATCTTAGAGGAACGCTTGACTTGGTGTCGTGATACCATAGCGCCGTAGAATCGTTTCTGACCCATTCGCTCCCATTGAATGTATTGCCGCAAGAAAGAGTCTGGTAATGAAAATGAGTTGTCATGCTCGAGTTTCCCGGTCTTTCGAATGAGCCACCTCTGATCGGAAGTCCAATCAGTGAAGCATAAGGGACGACTTCATCTTCAGGGACAGACACCCAAGCATGAGGGTCCTCACCGTCATATCCTGGTAGGAGTTCCAGAAAGGGGATTCGGACATTTCGCCACAAATCTCTACGCCCACTGCGAGACGCTTCCCATTTACCCCCAAGATCAGCAATGGTGTCATTGTAGTGCGGACTACTCGTGTTGGCGTGCGAAACCAGGATATCCTGAGTCGAAAACGAAGTAGACAGAATAGTTCTCATATCTGAAATCAGGGATGTCCCAGCAGATGCCCCGAAGAAAACACTCGCCCCATCGCGGTAGTACGGGTATATCTGACTTCTGTTATTCCCAAGGTAGTATGTCGCTGGCGTCTTTGTAGAAATAGGATTCTGCTGGAGACTCAAGGAGCGAAGTGCAGCTTGGCCTCCTAAAGGACTCAGGGACCATATTGCAATGACGCCAATGGCCCAACTACCAATCCATCCCATGGTGAGAATGTTCTTGAGGGCAGAAGCCGTGGTCTGGCTAGTCAAAAGGAATTCTAGAGAGCCTAGTGTTGATCCTCGTTCGGCACGAAAAAGCGCCATGGTCTTGAGTAGTGGTCCAAGAACGGCTGCGAATAGAATTGGCCACAAAGTAGAAGCGACACTGAGAACCTCGAGTACTGTATCGCCGAATGAACTTTGCCTCTTTCCGTGTAGATACGCCATCATGGCTAGGATGACTATTACCTGGTGAGCGTCTGCGCTTCTCCGAGTCATTCAGCTTACCTGAATATGCGATAGGGATGAGAAGAAGCAGCACAGCTAGGCCCACTCTCCGGCTCCATGACGGCGAAGATTGTCGAAGTGACTCTCCGGTACCAGCGGAATGTAGGATTGAAGTATTTCCAGATACTCGCGATCCAGTCCCTGAGATGAGGCTTTTTAACTCCAGCCGCGTGGTTTCGTCCATGATGCAGGTATCTGTGAAATAATGAGAATCTTGAAGATGCCGGCATCCTTGAGCCCAGTTGGGGGCCTTTTGTATTTAACCGTCCATTGTAGTGCTGGTCAGCAGAAATTAAATCTGAGAGACAGTAATACTTGTGAAAGCTTCTCGCAAAGTTGGTGGCTCTTTGCGTTGCTTATTCTTTCCACCCAGACATTCTCAGTCACATTATTACATCTACCCAACTGCATGAATGTCCTTGAGTTTCTTTGGTTAGGATTCTTTTGTACGTTACACAAGACGCTGGAACTGTCCAAACAACGGCCTCCATGTGACAACCAATAGACGCTGTTGGTCGAGAGAACCGCAGCCTGCCTTGGCTGAATGCCACCTGCGAGAGATTCGATATCGTCGGGGGCATTGGGCCAAACCAGATTAGTAATATGAACTAGACATAGCTTGAAGCGGTAGGTTAATCAAGATCAATGTTTATAAACTTCAGCCCTATGATGTTGCTAACGGTTCGCTGATTCAACAACGCCTCATCCATTCATCTTGTTGACAACATCCGACGGATACGGAATTCCGCTAGCTCAGTGATCACCCCTGCAAGATAAGCACTAAGCCTCCAACAACCCTGCAACAAACCGCCAATCGCCAATCCTTCGGCGGGTCAGACCTTTTTTGGTTCGCGATGCCTCTAAAACTTGGCACTCTCGATACAAGATTTCCAATTCTTTGCCCAAAGCCACGAATCGACGATGATCTTCAAGTAGCGAGAATAGAAACAGCAACAGAAGATCAGAGCTAATCAAATGATTTTCGGTCAAAGTGGCGGGGATCAGCAGCTGAAACGAAAGCGCGCGAAAGGATCAAGCTAAGAACCAGGGTCTCCCCAGCTTACGTATCTTGTTTAATCTTCTCTCGGACTCTTGGATGCGAGCATCTCATCTTTTTAATTCAGTCCAAATCTCATCCTCACAGCCTCAATTCTTCACAGCCTCGTTCTCGCCCGTCAAAATGTCGACCGTATCGCCAGAAACAACAAACGCGGACGTAATCTCGCCTCCAAAATACACAGCAAGCGCTGAATCCCCACAAGACGAGAAAATCGCAATTGAGTACGCTACACTAAACCCCCCTTCCACCAAATCTTACGCGCCGCTGACAGTGAACAAGACAGCCAAAAGTCGACGACGAAAACCTCCCCGAAGTCGTTACTAGCCCAGCGCAAATGAGTCCTCCTCCCGCAAGCGAATATCGTCCCGTCTCGACTGTTTCTCCTGCGCCCGAAAGTACATTGAACTGGGACGCTACACAGTCGCCACCTATCTTACAGCACCCTGCTCTTGCGCAGCAGCAGTACGCGGGGCATCAGTCCATGGCCATTCCAGCGCAGCAGGTTCCACCGGGAGAAACTGTCACGCCGTTGCATTTGCTGGCTGATCAGGCTGATATGATGGACTGTCCGTTTTGTCAGCGTCGCGCCGAGACAAAGGTCAAGAAGTCTGCTTCTTCAATGACACAGTACGCTTACTCCCCAATTGATCACATATGAGGTATCTAATTGAGATGTAGTATCTACGCAACCGCTCTTTTCTTCACGACTCTTTTTGGTGTTATTTTCCCGTACGCATGTCATTGCGCGCCAAACATTAGCCATTTCTGCAAGAACTGCGGTCGCAAAGTCGCCTTCAAGGAGCGTGGTGGCGAGATGGAGGCACTCGGCACGCCAGATCATCTGAGGGAGGTTTCAAAGTATCCAGCTGCTCCGCCTAAGCAAAAATGAGCAGTTACGGGGATGATTGTGAGGCGTTGGTAGCGATCTATTGTCTAATCTAATGTTGCGGCTCCTCTTCTGCGAGGAGAGGTGCTGTCTCGGGTGTCTTTTTGTCCTTCTTCATCCCGTAGGATGCGACTGTGTAGATACCGAAAATACCCATGAATGTACTGAATGCGAATGCGAGGATGCCTTTGAGCGTGAAGCTGTGACTGTTAGTGGTGTCGTGTGAGGGAAGGGGGGGCTTACCCTTCTGGAAGACGTGGTGGAGGGACGTTTTCGCCCGTGAGGTCGAGGAGATCAGTGTTTCCAGCTGCGTTACCGACGGTAGGAATGTTGCCAGCTTTGCATGCATCGAGGTGGTTCTTGGGGAGCTCCAGTGAAGCTTGTAGGGCGAGGGGGTCTTCAACGAATGTCGCGATCAATCCGGACGTGACGTGCCATTCGATATGGCAGTGGAAAAGCCAGACACCTGACAATTAGCTTGGTTCAACGGTCAAGCGGACGACATACCTGGGTTATCAGCCTTGAATCTCAGCACAACATTGCCATTTCCGTTGACAACGACTGTATCTCGTCTCATCGGCATAACCGCAAACTCCACCGATCCATCAAAGTCACCAGCGTCATCATCACTTCGATACAACACCTGAAAGTGATGCCCATGCAAGTGAAACGGATGCCGTCCATCATCTCGGTTGTTAATCACCAACTGCACGATCTCATCCTTCTCCAACACAAAGCTATGCGTATACGTTCCGTAGATCTGAGGATTCGTCGCTTGCTTCCCACTCGTCAACGCAGTGTAAAGTGTCGGAACCTTGGGAGCTCGGTAGGTGATGTTGTTGAAGAAGGCATAGTTTGCGCCGTCTCGAAGGTTATCCATGATGACATCAAGCTCGATACTTCTGCTTGGTTCGGGAAGTCTGGCCATTTCATCGTACGGCACAAGATCCATATCATCATAAGGATCAAAATCGTAGACGACGGATGGCTTGGGAAGAGGCTTTTCTTCATCGTATACGAGCCATCCTGTTACATTCCAGTTGAGAGCTTCGGGGAGAACGTCAAAGAGATCCTACACGGTCAGCTGTGTAAATCAAAGAGTGACAAACTTACAATATCCATGCTTGCAACGATGGGAAAGTTTTCAGATGAATCCTCCCTCGCTGTGACCAATACACCGCATCGCTGACCAGCAGATAAATAAACCATATGCGCTGGAGCGGGCTTCGTGTAGGCACCATCAACCTCAACAATCGTCATGTTATGTCCCTCAATCCAGAAATATTGTCCCGCAAAGGCACCAATATTCGCCAATCTCAAAAAGTACGTCTTGCCTTTTTGAACAGGTACTTTGAGATCTTGAGTTTCATTCATGAGAGCTGCTTGGGGTACAGGCTCTGCACCAGTTGGATTTCCTTTCCTCATAAACTCAGGAATCAATGTCTGCATTTGATCGTGATACCAGTCTGAGATGGTCATGACAAGCTCTTGATCGTATTTTCCTTTGAAAGGTGACTTTGGGTCGTGAATGATGAGAGGTCCTCGAAGGCCGTCGGGGTATTGACTCTCAGTGTGTGAATGATACCAATATGTGCCCGGTTGAGTGATCTTTCAAGTCAGTATATTCTTGGAAGTTCGTACAGAGACAAGAAACATACCGTAAAGTTGTAGAGAAACGACTCCCCAGGTTGAATAGGACACTGCGTAACCTGCGACGGCCCATCCATATGATTCGAACCATTCATAAAAAGCCCATGAAAATGCAAACTCGTAGACTGATTCCCCAGATTATTCCTCACATTAACCAAAACTGTATCCCCAACACTCGCCTCAATCCTCGGTATCGGCCACGCCCCATTAATCCCTATCGTAGACCTCTCAAACGCACCATCTGGATTTGCGCGAACCCAATCAACAGAAAAGTCATAAGACACCGTCGCAGCCAAAGCCGCCGGCAACAAAGCCAACCGCGAGATCCTCATGTTGACTAGGGACCTGGATGGGTTGGTTGTTGGAGGAGGGATTGGGGGAAAGTGGATCTTATCAATCAGATAATCCGACGTCGGACGAAAAGAAAAATGTCATGTTATGCGCGGTTATTTAAGATTTAGGGCTTCTCTTTGGACAGAATTTTTCTTTAGCTTGGTTTGATTCGACGGTCATACGATCAATTGTGGACATCGTGTGACCATTAGTTCCAAACCTCGGCCGAGCTTAGCAGCGGTTATCGGAAATTCTGTTATCTGATCTTTCTGATCTTTCATCGTCAGAAACATCAAAAATGCTCGACTTATTCTCTGTGCCCGTCTTCATCGTCGTCTTCCGGGAGACCCTCGAGACTGCTATCATCGTCTCGGTGCTGCTGGCCTTTCTGAAACAGACCCTCGATGGATCTCAGCGCGATGCTGGCATTTACAAAACCTTGCGCACACAGGTACCTTTTGAACTGAGCCAATTTAGAGTACAATGGCTGAATTCTTTAGGTCTGGCTTGGAACGGGCTTGGGTCTTGCGCTGTGTCTCATCGGCTCTGGTGTAATTATCGGGATATTTTACATCCTTGGTAACGATACCTGGGCTGACCATGAGTATTACTACGAGGGAGTGTTTTCGCTCATTTCGGCTGTCATCATCACCATCATGGGCGGTGCGTTGTTGCGTGTTGGTAAGATGGAGGATAAATGGAGGGCGAAATTGGCAAAGGCGATTGAGACACCGGTCACAACTCAAGGAAAGCGAGCGTGGTTGGTTAATCTCTTTGAGAAGTACGCCATGTTTGTGTTGCCTTTCATCACTGTTCTTCGTGAAGGTATCGAGGGCATCGTTTTCGTCGCTGGTGTCTCATTCTCTGCACCCGCTTCTGCCGTCCCTCTCCCCGTCATCATGGGATTAATGCTGGGCGGCCTTGTCGGCTATGCTCTCTACCGGTAAGTCAGCCGATCAAGTGACGAACGTGTCTAACTTGTCAGGGGCGGTTCATCCGCGAAACTGCAATATTTCCTCGTCGCCTCAACATGTCTTCTCTACCTCGTCGCAGCAGGTCTTTTCTCCCGCGCAATCTGGCTCTTTGAGCAACAGCAGTGGAACAAGGTTGTCGGCGGTGATGCCGCGGAACTCGGAGATGGTCCTGGATCATACGATATCGACCGCAGTATCTGGCACGTCAACGTGAGTTAGCCTCCTCAGCCTTGCGGAACCCTACTGACAATCCAGTGCTGCAATCCTCAGCTCAACGGTGGTGGAGGCTGGGCTATTCTGAATGCTGTGGTCGGATGGAACAATTCCGCTACGTATGGATCTGTGCTTGCCTACAACCTATACTGGGTTTTCGTGATTGCGCAATTTTCCCTCATGTCGTTCAAGGAGGATCACGGACATTTCCCATTACTCAAGGAGGAGGGCACAAGGGCTGATTAAATGTGTTGTTTGTTCCAGTAAATACATATCCATCGTGTGCGCCCAGATACTCTCTACATGTCCTTTTGGCTGTCTTCGCCGAAGCGTGCGCCTTGTCAAAAAGTGTAAATAGTCCACAATCGCTCCAATTGCTTCACCCGCTTCGCCAACTGTTTTCTCCACCCTCCCCAATTGTCCCTCAGTCGTCGTATCGCGGCTTCTTGCGAGGTCGTCCAGGTCCGCGTGCAGTCTTGCGCTTCTCGGCAGAAATGCCGCTAGCCAACTGCTTAGCCTCAAACTTCTCCAGCTCACCCGGCGCGATCAATCGCAGCTTCTCTTCGTTCTCCCAGGTAGAGTCGTTTTGCTTGTAGCCGACCCACTGGACTTGGTAGCTGGTCTTCTTCCTGCCAACGGCGGGGATGCACTTGAGGATCTTGAAGACGTGGTAGACGTCCAGCTGGGTCGCCTCCTCTCGACCTCCAAGCTTCTCCCAGTACTTGTAGACGAGCGTGGGGACCTGCTCTTGGAGACTCCATTCTGACTCCCAGGTGGTTTCGCCACCTTCCCACTTGACTTTGATGTCGACGGTCGAGTTATCGGGGTCGACGCGGTGCTCAACGAACTCGTCAATGGCCACATCTTCCTTAAAACCGGGATTGGCGGGTTTTGGCGCAGCGCCGTTGACCTCGACACCGTTGACTTCGTCGCCATTGAGCTTGTCACCGTTCTTCTCAGGACTCTTATCGGCAGGTTCAGCAGGAGAATCAGAGACGACGGGTGCAGATTTCTTCGCGGGGGTTTCTGTCTTAGGGGTGCTGACTTTGGGGGTTCCGCGCGGAGTGCCAGCCTTGGGTGTGCCAACTCGGGATGAAGTTCGTGGGGTTGCGCCTCGAGGAGTATTTCCACGAGGAGTGCCGGTTCTCAGCGCAGGAGAAGCCTTGGTGGTGTCGGGCTTCTCGCGATGGGCCAAGCCATCTTCCTTGGAAGGGCTCTCTGCAGCCATAGCGTCTCGGGTCTTTAACGGGGAAGCTGGAAAGTCGTAGGGATCTGGATTGTGAGCGGACGAAACGAGATGCGATGAGGAGAAATACCTTTGTTGGGTGATACCATGACTCAGCAGCGAAAACCACGATAGTCGCGATGACTTTGCGATTGTTCGCGTTGAGTTGTGTTCAGCGGTTGTGGTATTGCGTCACTGTAGTTAGATGCTGGTCGCAAGTTGAGCTGAGCGTGGGCGCGTTGACCGGCAACGCGTTGATATGGGGCTGTAGCGCCACAATCAGCCACCACGGTTGCTGACTGTATACCTATCGGCAATTGATGCGGCTGCAGATAAAGACATGAAGAGACTTTGCAAGGTGAAAGAGCTGATCTGCATGTTATCTTTTATGCCTACAAACTGCTCGTGTGACTAATTCACCGACCGTTGAAGAGATCGGCATCTAATTTGGACCACTACGGGCCATGCCGCTTGTCATGACTATGCCGTCATCGTCAACAGTACACTGTTCTGTCAATTGACAACTCGCAAGGTTGCCTGTTCTTATTGGCGGTTTTATAGCTGATATCTAGTGAATGGGGCAGACGTCAACAGTCCGCCTTCTGCGACACATAGCGATCAATTGGAGAGTCCACAGTCCATTTCGGCATGCTCGGCACCACACAAGGCTTTGGAAACAATGTGCAAACACTTCACAATGCCGGACATGCATAAGAACTTGTTCTCTGATCTCCTAGCCACTCTTTCATCGCGAATGAATGTCAAATTTGTTATTATACTGGCCCGCAATGGGTGGTGGCTGATGCTCATATCATGAGACCAAACAGCAGCAGACCAACATCCTTTTTCTCATCCGGTATCTTCCTGGCATACAGTGAAGCAGTCTCATGTACCAGAACTCTACATTAGTTTGAACCATCTAGTATATGAGATCTTTTCATGCGCCGTTGTTACAATGCTGGCACTTAAGTCTTGCCTATATGTCATGATGACATTCCTGTGTCCCACCAAACGTCTGAGTCAGCTGCATCTAATCCAAGTGCCAGTGGACCATTTTCGACTGTTTCCTATCTTCAATCTTAGCTTCAATAACGGCCCATAAGTGCGACTGAACAGCGAACATCACTGCATCTGCATATTAGGGTGTGACTTGAAGGATAGAAGTCAGGGCTCATGACGAGCTCTTTGTCTCTTGGTATGATGTCTACATGAATATGAGCCAATCTTTCAGAGAAGTCTGGTATCTCTCAGTCCAAGTAGATTTTATAGTTAATAGGTTCAAATCGCCTTTGCCCTCAGTGCAAGCTATGCTCTTAGCTCAGTGTAGTTCTGAACTTCTCAAGGGCCAAGCCGCCAAGCACTCCACTCATGAGTCCTTGTATTTTTGTTAGTTTTTGGAATTAATACTGGCTAGTATAAGAGTCTTCAGTGCTCCTCGAGAAGTGTATTTGTTTTATTGAGCTGTGTATAAACCAAATGAAGCATTGAAAGTCCGTACTAGAGAGCTGAAAATTGACACCGAGGTTTTTGGGGCGAGTAATTACTATCAAAATTACAAATGGTATTGACTTTATGAATTTGGGGGACGGAATAACGACATAGTATTAGCATTAATCGCTTAAGTCGCCACAGAGAACTTAGGTAGACACATTAGGCGTTGTTGTGCATTTGCCTTAGTGTAGTGGATTGAAAGTCGGGAGCCTGCCCTTTGATACGTCACCAATCCAAAGATATTATACCATAAACGTGATCACCATACCAATATATGTCAAAGATTAGTCATTTGAAGATCCACATGACTCTATAACTCAGAAGAATATAGATGGGATCTCCTGTATGTCAAAATAGACCTCAGCTGCAGGGTAAGGTCGAGCGACGTGAGCACATGCAACCACTCAGCGAAAAGGAATTGCAAAAGCCCTCCACTAGTAGAGAAGCACCTTAAACGCCATCGGATCAAGTAGCCGGCAGATCATGCTAGGTTAATAGCCGCCAGGCAACCTAACGCCACCCGCATTGTCAAGGGTAGAGTAGTGTCGTTCTCGATCGTACTCTCCAGTGGGGAGATGTGTGATATTGGACACGAGATCATGTAAGTCTTACACTATCCAACTGCTGACCGTGGGATTCTCGATCTATGATCCGTATTCCCTCCTTTGGCGATGACTCCATCTTGTGGCTGAATTGCAAATGATATTCTCTATGATCTGAGTTCCATATCACCTTGGCAAACAACATTCACGGGCAACAAACACAGAATAGGCAGTTAAAATTTGAGATATCTCATCCTTCGAACCGAAATTCACATGAAACCCGGTTCAAAGCGTGTGAAAGCGAGCAAAAATCTTGAGTTAAGGGACAATCCCTTGGCCCGGGCACGTCATCGGCCAGCACCCAACAACAAGTTAGCTTCAATATAAGCAAACCAATAGCTCAGCAATTCACTACAAAAGCCAAGAAATAATAAAAAATATTCTTGAACTTTTGTTCAGGCTATGGTAGATCGGGCAGGTGAGCTTACTTGACGTGGTCTGAGGCAACGATGGTGATATTATCGCTGCTCCCGTGTGGCAAGCCTAAGCTGAAGCAGGGATCTTCGGGGAGTACGGCCTTATGGGTTAAGAATAGGCTGAAAGGAATTGAGCTTAATATTATTGCTTAACTGTCTTTGGAAGTATGTGTGTTCATCACGCAATGCCTCGGGGAGTCACACGAGGCGGTGCTCCCTGTTACAGTCGACAGATGAGCGTGGGATGTAATTTTCCTGACAAGCAACCCCTTCCTTGATGCATACTCACCCGCTCTTCCGATCGTATACCTCACACGCCAATATCCACAGCTGAAACTGGAAGGTAGTTAAAATAAAAACCCAAATTGAGCCTCAACAAGCCGCAGTCCCACGAGTCTGGATCCCTATACAAGCGGCGCGATGCCCGGGGAGACTTTTTCTCACCCATGCCCAGAGTGGACCAACTGAGCATCTCACCCAGATCTGATTGGCTGAGTGGAAATAAGCGTGCGATCACCTCAGATCGCGTCATCGTCCTAGTCACTCTAAAAACACCAAGCAGATATTTTCATGACACATTAGCTGCCCACCAAGAGCTTCACCCCAGTCATGATTGGTGGCTCACCGAATGGCACGATTCAAGGATCGTGCCGTTTCTGGCGGCCTTCTAGACTTTTGGGTGGATCAGCCAAGCTTTTTCTTAATTTTTTGCCTTCCCATGGGGAATGAGGATATGGGGGGCAGGTAGTATTAAAGGGGATGGGGGATCCCCCTTTGTTGGAGATGGTTCATCAGAGATTAGGCTTGTTATTGAAGAATTAAGTCGGAATCATGAGTAACGACGATCTCAAGGGTCTTGAGCCCAAGGCGAACAAGACTAACTATGTCGGTTCAGATAGTGAAGAGGGTATGTCTACAATGATAACTGTTCATAGAGTGTTGCTAACCTTACAGGCCGTCTTCATGTTGCCGCCGAAAACAAGCGCCAGATCGGTGTTCTGAGCGCCTCTATGCTCATTTTCAACCGTGTCATTGGAACCGGTATCTTCGCCACGCCCGGCTCTATCCTCGCCCTCCTCGGCAGTCCAGGTCTAGCCCTCATCATCTGGGTCGTAGGCTCCATCATCGCCGCTGCTGGTACAGCCGTCTACCTCGAATGGGGGACTGGCATCCCCAAGAACGGTGGTGAGAAGAACTATCTTGAGTTCATCTACCGCAAGCCCAAGTTCCTCGTCACTGGCATCTACGCTTCATACATCATTCTCATGGGCTGGGCTTCTGGTAACTCCGTCGTTTTCGGAGAGTATATCCTACATGCTGCCAACAAGGAGGTCGACCGTTGGAACCAGCGTGGTATTGGTCTGGCTTGTATCACGACTGCGTTCATCATCCACGGAACTGCTCTCAAATGGGGTCTTCGTCTTCAGAATGTTCTCGGTATCATCAAGCTCATCATCGTCTTTATCATGATCATCTGCGGTTTCGTCGCTCTGGGTGGTCATCTCAAGACTGACGAGAAGCCCAACAACTTCAGCAATGCCTTTGAGGGCACTACCGGCAGCGCCTATGGTGTTGTCACTGCTCTGTACAACGTCATCTGGAGTTTTGTCGGTTACAGCAACGCCAACTACGCCCTCAGCGAAACCCGCAACCCTGTGCGAACCCTCAAGATCGCTGCTCCTACTGCCATCATCTCTGTCTCGATCATCTACATCCTCGTCAACATCGCCTACTTCGCCGCCGTCTCCAAGGCTGAGATCATTGCCTCTGAGCGTCTTGTCGCTGCTTCTCTCTTCCGCAATGTTATGGGCCCCGCTGCTGAGCGCGCCATGTCCGTCTTTGTCGCTCTCTCTGCGTTCGGAAACGTCCTTGCTGTCATCTTCTCTCAGGGCCGTCTTGTCCAGGAACTTGGTCGTGAGGGTATTCTGCCTTTCTCTCGTCTCTGGGCTAGCAACCGACCTTTCAACGCTCCTCTCGCTGGTCTCTTTGAGCACTGGGTCATTTGCGTGATCGTCATTCTGGCTCCTCCTCCTGGTGATGCCTACAACTTCATCCTCAAGTATGTATCTGCCTCAGCTCTGTCTGTCAACGTCGCTAACCAATCAGCCTCATCTCTTATCCTCTTGCAATCGTCAACACCTTTGTCGCTGGTGGTCTCGTGCACCTCTACCTCCACGGCGCAAAGTACAACTGGAACCCTCCGATCAAGGCGACCCTCCCCGTCACAGTCTTCTTCCTTCTCAGCAATATGTACCTGGTGATCGCACCATTTATCGCCCCCGACGACCCCAGCCAGAACCAGTACAAGAGCATGCCTTACTACATCCACTGCGTTGTCGGTATCGCTATCTTGGTTGCTGGTGCCTTCTACTGGCTCATCTGGGCTGTCATTCTTCCTAAGATTGGTGGTTATAAGCTTGTTCGCGAGGTTCACGTTGACGAGATTGATGGTTGGGAGTCTAACCGCTTCCATCGGGAACCTATTAACAAATAATTGTAATTGCTTCGAGTTGCCAGCGTCTTTAGACTAGATTAATACCCAAATTGCTGCTTGTTCAACACAACAATTGACTTTCACGATGATCTTCGCGGTCCACAATTAACCGTGATGCTGCATGTAATTGAGCTACCTATGACTAAGAATGAGGGAAACCAAGCTGATGGTCTGTCGAGCTCCAGAGTGGGCGTAGCGATGACTTCACTGAGAATGTTTTAGACATCTTTGCCTGGGTACCCTGTATTGTTTCCGCTGTATGGGATCAACTATGATCCGGTGACTCCAAATAATCGCGAGTTCAACACCAAACACCGCGTTCCAATCATCCGAGAATACCACATTCAGCAAGATCCAATTCTTCCTCACATCCGAAACCCGATCTCAGTGCCGTATTCAGGTCCGACCCGCTCAAGCTCATCGGTGCCAGTTCTCCCGCCGAAAAATGACGTCTCTCCGGTCCTACTTCTGCCCCCGATCGCCGCACCTTCGGAACCACAACTACCCCCGATTCTCTTCTTTAAACATATCACAGTCGCAATCATGACTACACCAGGAAAAACATCACAGCAATCATGTCGAAGCTACTAAGACTACGGGCGAGACCTCTCACATGGGGAAGTAGCTTCACAGCGCGTCAATTCAGCACAACAAGGCCTGCGCTGGCGGTGCGGGGAGGGTCGAAGCTCTTTAAAGATGCGGACGCTGCGGTCGCGGATATCAAGAGTGGTTCAACACTGTTGAGTTCGGGCTTTGGGCTCTGTGGTGTTGCGGATACCTTGATTGGAGCGCTGAACAGAAGAGGTCGCGATTCTCTCCATTCGCTTACTGCTGTGTCGAACAATGCTGGCGTTGAAGGCAAAGGCGGTTTGGCAACGCTCACAAGCGCTGGTCAAGTCGATCGCCTGATCCTATCATACCTCGGAAACAACAAGGTGTTGGAGAAGAAATACCTGACGGGCGAATTGGCTATTGAGCTTTGTCCCCAGGGAACCCTAGCGGAGCGCATTCGTGCTGCTGGCGCTGGCATTCCTGCGTTCTTCACACCAACTGCTGCTCGTACGTTGCCCGTCTATTGATAAAGCGAAGCTAACAAGTTAGATACTCTTTTGCAGGATGGAGAAATCCCCGTGCGATTGAACAAGTCGGGCGCTGTTGTGGAAAAAGGTCGAAAGCGAGAAACACGCGAGTTCAACGGTCGAACGTTCCTCATGGAGACAGCGATCGAAGGCGATGTCGCTATCATTCGAGCTTGGAAGGCCGACAAGGAAGGAAACTGTGTGTTCCGGTATGTCTGCTAAATTGACATCTCAATTCGTGCTAACAGATCAGATACGCAACAAAAGCATTCGGACCCATCATGGCCAAGGCCGCGAAACTCACAATCGTCGAAGCCGAAAACATCGTCGAAGTTGGCGCAATCGACCCCAATGATGTTGACCTCCCCGGAATCTTTGTCGACCGAATCGTCCCATCGACCGCCGAGAAGAATATTGAGGTTCTCAAGTTGAGAGATGAGGGGTCTGATGGACCACCCAAAGCTACGAATGAAGCGCAAGAGCGACGAAACCGTATCGCTAGACGGGCATCCAAAGAATTGAAGCCTGGTTACTATGTTAACTTGGGTGTTGGTATTCCTACGTTGGCTGTTTCTTTCCTCTCTGCCGATTCGACGGTGCATATCCAGTCTGAGAACGGTATTCTTGGAATGGGTGCTTATCCTACAAAGGACGAAGTTGATCCGTATGTTAATCCTCCCTCTATGAAGCGTCGCTAACAAATTAGTGATATCATCAACGCTGGTAAAGAAACAGTAACCCTAGTCCCAGGCGCATCCGTCTTTGACTCCGCCGAGTCATTCGGCATGATCCGCGGCGGTCACGTCGACGTCTCAATCCTCGGCGTAAGTTTCTCCAAACCCCTCACATCTAACTCCCTAACAATCACAGGCCCTTCAAGTCAGTGCCGTCGGTGATTTAGCCAACTACATGATCCCCGGCAAAGTCTTCAAAGGCATGGGCGGCGCAATGGATCTCGTCGCCAACCCCGACAACACCAAGATCGTCGTCGCCACCGAACACTGCGCCAAGGACGGCTCATCAAAGATCAAGCAGCAGTGCACACTACCACTAACAGGCGCACGTGTAGTAAGCACCATCATCACGGATCTGTGTGTGTTTGAGGTAGATCGTGAGCAAGGTACTCTTACGCTTACAGAGCTTGCGCCGGGGGTTAGTGTGGATGAGGTTAGGAGTAAGACGGATGCGGACTTTTCGGTGGTGGATGATTTGAAGCAGATGGAGTGATACCATAGAAAAATTAATGAACTTTTGTGTAATGATGTACTGTACTTGCACTTTTGCGTAATGATGAATATCCATGGATGGACTTTTGTGTGGTGAATGGAACTTTTGCAGATTCGTCATTGAACCCTGGTGGCTTGGAATAAAGTTGGCTCCGCTGCGGGGAATAGATTAAGGTTACGAGTCTATTTGGGACGATCGGCAGGGCGGGTTGAACGGTTTCTTGCGCCATTGATACCTTGTTATAGCGAACATGACCGCCAGTGCCGATGGGGAAGGTCCTGTTTAATTTGCTGATCATCTTCTGCGGTGCTCAAAAGTTTGCCCGATGTTACTGTCGCCAAGAATGAGGAGGTCATCTATATAGCAGTCAGTGTTGATCCAGGTAGTTCAATCAACACCCATCAATCATGCGGTACTCAATCGTTTCTCTCCTCACCCTCGCCTTGGGCGCACTTGCTGTACCCAAGACCGAGATCAAATCCTACGATGGTTATAAAGTCTTTCGTGTAAACACCCACGGCAAGTCTGCCATCAAAGAGAAGCTCACTCCCGTGACTTTCGATGAGTGGGAGCATGGCTATCAGCACGTTGACATTGTCGTCGCGCCCAATGACATCAGCGCCTTTGAGAGCCTGAAGCTTGACTACACCACTCTTCACGAGAACCTCGGCACTTCAATCACTGGTGAGAGCGTGTCCCGCAAGAAGTGGAAGCGTCAGGCAGATGACGATTCATGGTTCGATGAGTTTCACAACTATGAGGATCACATCGACTACTTCCGTGACTTGCAGACGCAGTTCCCGAATAACTCAAAGCTCGTGTCCTCGGGCAAATCATACCAGAAGAGGAACATTTATGGGCTTCATCTTTGGGGTGACGATGGTCCTGGAAAGCCTGCTGTGCTTTACCATGGAACTGTCCATGCCCGTGAATGGATCTCTGGTCCTGTAAGTTTATTGTCCCATTGACTTTCGTGGCTGACCGTTAGACCCTTGAATACATCACCCTCCAACTCGTCAAGGGCTTCAAGAGCGGCGATGAAGATGTCCAGACTTATCTGAACAAATACGACTTTTACATCTTTCCCTTTGTCAATCCCGACGGCTTTGTAAGTTATGCACTCACATTAATGGACTGCGCTAATTGTCAGGTCTACTCTACAACCGCTGATCGTCTCTGGCGCAAGAACCGTCAACCTCCTCCCGCCACCGCAGCCAACCAATCATGCTACGGTCGCGATATCAACCGTAACTGGGAGTTCGGCTGGGACTCCAACAAGCGCGGTGCTTCCACAGATCCCTGCTCCCAAGTGTATCGCGGTGAAAAGCCTGCCGACACCCCAGAGAACCAAGGTCTCGATAAATTCGTCCGTCAGCTTCGCGACACCGTTGGCATTGCGCTGTACATCGACTGGCACAGCTACGGACAGTACATCCTCTCCCCCTTTGGATACAAGGAGGATCTTTACGCACCTGAGCTTGGAAAGTGGACCAAGGCTGCTGCGCTTGTCAGTGAGGCTATTCGCGAGAGCACAGATGATCACACGACGTATACTTTTGGACCTAGCGGTGCTGTTCTATACGTCACTACTGGCGCTGCTCCTGATCATGTTTATAGTGTCGGAGGAGCCAAGTTCTCGTATACTATTGAGCAGCGCGATACTGGCGAGAATGGTTTTGTTCTTCCACCTGAGCAGATTCGACCGAATGCTGAGGAGCAGTGGGCGGGTCAGAAGGTGCTGTTGTCGCTCTTGGATGAGACGTTCTTTGATGGAAAGGGTCCTGCTCTCTATCAGGGACAGACCTAGATGGGCAGGGAGATTCTTTCTTGTATATTAGGTAGTTCAGGCCACTTATTGAAGTGGCGGGGGCGCCTCAACGTTGCGCTCCCTCGCCGTTGAACTCTACAGCCATTTCGATATTATGTTTAAAAATAGCTTCCTCGCATGAACTCAATCGCTCAATTACCCAATTATACGTCTATTGTCTATCACAGCTTCGAATCTCTACCCGGCGCAAAACTGCTTCCACCAATAGCCTCAACAATCTTATCCACCGTATTCAAGATCCAATGTCCACCCTCGTCACTAGCCAAATACTGCACAGCCTCTTCACTCTCCCCATCCTGATCATTCTTATACGTCTTATCCTCAAGCGCCTTTCTCAATCCAAACACATGCGAAAAAACCTGCGGTCCAACACCAGTCTGCGCGCGTAGACAAGAAATAGCAATCATGGACGTATGAACCCGTCCAAGACTAGCGAGCGTATCGCGCTGTGAAGCAGGAGGGTCGGAGAGAAGAGCAGAGTAATGGCTGCTGAGGATATAAACGGGTAAATCGGGATGCGCGAGCGCCAGCTTCTCGAAGAGCTTATCTTCGTACGGCCTGTAGATCGAATCCCAGAGTCCGCGACCGCGGGCCAACGCCTCGTCGATGTTTTGCGATGTCGGTTGTCGGCTTGGTTTCGTGGAGAGTTTGGATGTTACTTCTTCGGGGAGCGATGCGTGGAATGCATTGAGGGAATTGATCGTTCGTGGGATGCCGTTGAAGCTGATGCACTTGAGGCCGACTTCCCGGATGAACTCGGCATTCTGGACAGCAGAGTTGGGATCTTTTGCGGACGCGACGCGATGAAGAACGGGTAATGAATCTGGAGAGTTGAGTGTAAACGTCGCAGCAGCCTAAATTATCAGTATAAACCGTCAATTGAAGCGACAATTGCGCAAGACTTACAGAGACTGTTAGCCATGACTTTGGGCCGAGGTTCCTGATCGCAGCATCATTTGCGATGGCCTCATACAACTCCTGCACTTGTTTCGGCGCAGGACGAGGCCCTGGCTTAGCAAACGTCGCATTGATGAGCGCTTTCAGCGACGTAGATAATTTGGACATGTCTGCTTGTTTCTCGTTTGACATTGTGTCTCCTGCCGAGGATGTACTGACGCTTTTGTGAACAATGACGATCATGGGCGGGAGTCAGAGTTGGAGACCGAGGGACAGCCCCGCTTTTCCTACGGGGTTCAGAATGGACGAGCGGCCGGAGCTAGATTTGGATGCCGAGAGCTGGTGTAAGTGTACAAAACAATGAGATGGAAGGGGATTGAGAGGAGTAGATCACTGTGTGTTAGAGTAGAATATTGTTGAAATGAGCTCTGATAAGAAAAAGGAGCCTTTTTGGCTTGGGTATGTCTTTCGCGAGGGTTGTGAGCGTGGCTGACTGTTTGTAGTGGTGCTGCAGCTTGCATGGCTGTTTGCTTCAGTATGTTTTCCTCAACCATGGAGAGCTTGACTAACATGTGAAGCTCATCCTCTGGATCAAACGAAATAGTAAGTTTCTCAATCACCACTTCTATCTTCAAGCTAACCAGATAGTCGCATGCAGGTCCTCAAAAGCAATGCCTCCATGCTCAACGTCCTCTATCGCTTCGCCGCACGAGATGGTAAGCTCCCCATCACTTCTACCGTCCACCCACTAATAGACAGGCATCTCATCGCTCTGGAACGGCTTATCAGCTTCCATCCTCCGTCAAGGAACTTATTCAACCGCCCGTTTCGGCTTCCACACTTACTTCTCAGATAAACTCAGAGGATACACAGGCAAGAAGCTCTCAGTCGCACAGAACATCGCTTGCGCTGGCGTAGCTGGCGGTGTAGCTGGTTTAGTCGGTAATCCAGCTGAAGTTATTCTTGTGCGCATGTGTGCAGATGGCGCAAAGGCTCCTGCGCAGCAATTCGGATATGCTCATGCTTTCGATGCCCTGGCGAGGGTTTATAGTGAAGAAGGGATGAGGGCGTTCTGGAAGGGCATTGCTCCGAATATTGCTAGGAGTGCTTTGATGAGTGGGTTTTCCTTCTTCACAAGCGAGCGTTGCTGATAAGTGTAGATGTCTCTCAGATCGCTACGTAAGTTTGCTGCTTCTGTGAGTGGCTCGACTAACAAATCAGATACGCCTCCGCCAAACAATACCTCGTCAGCAAAGGTTTTGGGGATGATACAAAAACACATGCTATTTCATCTTTAGCCGCTGGAACGATGGCGACAACTCTATGTGCCCCGGCAGATGTTCTCAAGAGTAGAATGCAATCTAGTGCTGGAAAAGAAGGCCTAGCACAAGTTCTAGGCACGGGTCTTCGCGAAGAAGGCCCACGATTTCTTATGAGAGGCTGGACACCTGCTTGGTTAAGACTAACGTACGTT
Organism: Fusarium mexicanum; assembly: GCA_013396015.1. NCBI lineage: Eukaryota > Fungi > Ascomycota > Sordariomycetes > Hypocreales > Nectriaceae > Fusarium > Fusarium mexicanum. Next base: position 257,693 of record JAAOAM010000104.1, on the reverse strand, counting down.
TCTCGCATCTCGTGTTGACTGAAGCTAACTTTCTAGACCGCATACTGTTTTGACTTTTGTGTTTATGGAGAAGCTTCGACAGCTTACGTCGATAGATTGGCTAGCTGGAATTAGTGCAGCTGAGAAGGAACCTCTGCGTTGAATTGCGTTCTGGAATGGGTGAGATTGATTTGAGCAAGTAACTTGTTTGTTGATTTATGTAGCAATTATATACCAACTTCAGGCCAGTACAGCCATTCGAAATTCGTCATATCCTCCCATGACAAGCCCCCAAACGAAGGCTCAAAATCGTTTCCTGGCTGATTCAACGCCTGGACGATCTGATCATCAGACATTGCTGAGAACTGCAAAGGTTCAGGCCATAAAGCTTGCTGATCCAGAAACGTCGGAGTCGTAATAGGTGCTTCATTAACAATTGGCATTCTCGGGTCCGATATACCATCCCCCGTCGCCGCCCTTCTCACGATCTGCTTGAGGTATTTCCCATACTTGATAGAAAGACCATTACGATGCCTCGTGACCTTTCCGATCCTTTCGAGAACTGTGGCTGTTTCGTCGATGAGGTTGCGGACGCTTGGTGCTAGGGCTGATCCACCAGTTGCGTAGGAGCTTAGTGTAAGGGCGAAGCAGGCTGCGAATGAAATCATGATCGCTGTGTTGTTTGGCATGGACTGGAGTTGGGATTCGCCTTGGATTGCGGCTCGCATGACGTTGAGGGCGGATGAGAGACCAGCTGTGTGAAAGAAACGGCGGACTTCGAGGGGTGCTGTTGGATGGTTTATGACTCCGCCGTAGATAGATAATCGGGTGTGTGTGACGAGAATCTCGACATAAGGAGGAAGTCGGCGGTCTGATGGTCAGCGTGGTCCTTGTCTCGAGGCCATGAATCTTACCTGGTCCTTTTCCGATTGATACACCCCATTCCGTGTACCATTGATCAAAGAATCGTTCAATCGACCCTTGAATTCTAGGGCTGTTAGCTTTGTTGCTGATTTTGGTGGCGTACTTACGACTGCGCGATTAATGATCCATCACTAGACGCCATCTGAGATCCATCGCAAAGAGCACGAACAGTAGCAAACAGCGCATCAAGATCCCTCCTCAGCACCGCCATTGAAACAAGATGGCCATCAAGAGGATCAGCATATTCAGAACGATGCCAATTATCGCAATCTTTCAAAGATCTTGTCATTGGTACTGAAAATGGTCGTCCTCTAGCCAAAGACATTCCTCGCTCAAGAACAAACAACGAAAGCCAGCATCGTTCGCGATTTCTTAGAAATAGTCTTCCTTTTTCTGACCATGGATCGAGTTCAGGGAATCCATCCATTGTGAGAGCAGCTCGTGGGTCGAGACAATCGCCCTTTGCTAGACCGATACCAGACCCTGAACCGACCATTTCCGGTGAGATGAGACTTTTGTGAAGTGATAAATCTGTAGCAACTGTGTTGGCGATCGAGATATAAGTGCATGTCTCGTCATCAGTTGAATGTTGACCCGGAAACATCCATGGGATATTGACCATGAATGCAAGAACAATTTCAACTGATCTGTACCGATTCACCATGACTCTATGCGCAAGAGTTCTAGCGTGATTCGACAATCGTTTTGAAAGAGCTGCTGCTGATGGCATGAAGAGCGCAGAGGCAGCCATGATAGACGTGTAAAGAAACGCTGATCTTGAACGCGTGAATTCAACGGTGTATATCCTCGGGTCAAGACCCCATCTCGTATGCGCAAGGTTCCGATGAAAGCTACGCGGTTAGCACGCGCCAAACAAGCAGTGACAAACTCACAAGTTGAAGAGCTTGTCCGCTTCCTCCTCAGATACAAGCCCCAGAGAGACAGGATCAACATCAGGACCAACATCGAGATGGACTTGCGCCGGCGCAAAGAATGCTTGGATTTCATCCTCCGTTTGACCCTGCGTACTAGCCGTATGCGCCTGTATTGGAGAATTGCCATGTCGCGACTCTGGCGACGGTTGGATATACGATGCTCTTGCGAGAAGCTGCAGCGGGTTCTCTGCGTCGTCTATGGCGAGACTGTGTTGCGTCCTCTGAATGAAATCAGGCATCGCTACGGGGTCTTGCTCCTCCTCCTCTTCCGAGTACGCATCTTCGTCGCCATCACCGCTGACACTGTACCCACGAGTAGTCGCGTGTTCAGGCGTATTCGCATTGCTGAGCAATTCCTGCAAGTGGTTCAGAATCCTATCATCTTCGGGATTCTTCTGCGACGCTGATCTCGCGCGTTTGACAGCCTGGTCAATCTGATACAGCGCCTTATCCAGCCCCGTTCGTTTACTGACAAGTTAGCAAGGAATTCACAACAAGCAACATGCGGGGGAAGCTTACTTTTTAATACCCTTTTGCCGTCCGGGATGATAAGCAGGACGCACACACTCGCAGTCAAGCTGTATGCATCTCCTGCATCGTTCCTGGTGAGGTTTCCAGTCGCACTTGATCTTTGATCGGCGACATACGAGACAGGCTGCTTGTCTCGGACGCGGCGAATCACCAGACTCGAGCGGGGATGTCTGGCTCTGGGAGTCAGAGTTCCGCCCCGCCATGATACTTAAAAAAAAAGTCGGAGGTTGTTCTGTTACCGACGATGGGAAAGCGTCGATGAGGTGATGAGAAACAAAGTTGGGTAACGGGAGGGAATGGGGGGAGTTGGAGTAGAGAGGCGGAGACGTTTCCGACTTGAGACTCGAGTCAGGTCGTCGGAAAGATACGTGATTGGTCAGTATTTAAGCTTCCGACGTTGACTCGCCAAGCGGGAGATGCATGTATATCTTCAACGGTTTCACTGATACATGATTCAGATTATGCATACAGTTATCGATAAGATATATTACTTGCAGATGGTATTACACTGAGAACCTCAGATATCATGTCGCCATCGACCCTGTCGAGCACGAAATGAACGGACAATCGCAAAAAGTGGAAATGGCCACTGACTATATCGTCGGGCAACATGCGATTCTAGCCTGATTCGGAAGAGTTGAGCACTAACCTTGTTTCAAACCACAATTGATACTCCATTGATGAAAATCTTGTGAGAGAATGGCGATATGAGAGGGGTTTATAAGAGGTGAGGGCTGCAATTATTCTGAATTGAGTTTTGGATTTAGATTCTTGAGTATTTGTCAAAATGTCGTCTAACGCTGTGATCGAATCGGGCAGCGATAAAGATGTCAAGGATGTCACTGAACAGAGCATCGAGCAGTCCAAGCCCGTATCTCGGTTTACACGATGGTATCGCAGTCCTTTATTCAATGTCATAATCGTTGGTCTCATCTCCTTCACTCAGCCCGGAATCTGGAATGCCCTCAACAGTATGTTCCCCGCCCCCTCACTTTGCATCACTGACAATTGTAGATACTGGCGCTGGTGGTCAGCAGGAACCATACCTTGTCAATGGCGCCAACTCGCTCACTTTTGGCATCATGGTCTTCGGGTGTTCCATCTTCAGTATCCTGGCCAATAAGATTGGTCTGAAGTGGGTTCTTGTTATCGGCACCCTTGGATATGCACCCTATTCTGCAGCGCTCTACACCAATAACAGATATGGTGTTGAGTGGTTTGTTCTTTTCGGTGGTGCTACTTGCGGTATTGCTGCTTCTGCGCTTTGGGCTTCGGAGGGTGCTATTGCTTTGGGATATGGCGATGTCAAGGATCGTGGAAAGTTCAGTAAGTGGCATGAGCTGATCGTGAAGTTACTGTGCTAACCCTCGTAGCTGGAATATGGCTTGGTCTTCGTGAGCTTGGTCAACTCATTGGCTCTTCCATTCAGCTCTCACTCAATGTCGAGTCTGGAAAGAGAGGTCGTGTGGGATATACCACTTATCTAGTCCTCATCGCTCTCCAATGCCTTGGTCTTCCTCTCGCCCTTCTCATCTCACCTCCCAATAAAGTCATCCGACCTGATGGCTCCAAGTTGCCTCACACCCAAACCAATAAGAGTATCAAGGAGCAATGCAGACGATGGGGAGCTCTCATCAAGCGCAAGCAATTCTTCCTCTTGATTCCTATCCTCGTTGGTTTCAACTGGAACAGCACATACCTCGGCATTTATCTCGTCAACTACTTTTCCGTCCGAGCTCGTGCTTTGGCATCGTTGACTTCGGGGATTGCTGCTACCGGTGCCAACATCTTCTGGGGTTGGTTCTTTGATCTCAAGTACTTTAGCCGACCTCAGCTTGCTAGAATCACATGGGTGTTCTTGGCTGTTACTATGACTGCTCTGTTTGGTTGGCAGTTTGCTATGGAGTTGGAGTATCGTAATGCCAACCCTGCTGTGACTCTCGATTGGGACCTCCCTGGCTTCGGTCGTGGATTTGCTGTCCAAGTCCTTCTTCGGTATGTTTACATCTACTATACTTGTGAAAATAAGTGCTAACAAGTCAGATTCATGAATGAATCTCACTACATGTTTGTATACTGGATCATCGGAACTTTCTTTGAGGACGTGGAGACCCTAACTCTCGCTGTTGGGTTGGTCCGATCTTTCGAGTCTCTTGGATCATGCTTGGCATTCGGTGTTGGTGCTGCCAAGGTGCCATCTCTCACCAATCTCATCGTCGCCTTTGTCATGTTCTGCATCTCTCTCCCTTCAACATCCTTTGCCGTTTTTCTTGTACCTGAGCGCCCGGCAAACCATGTGCTTGACAAGGATAACGAGTCTGAGGAATAAGGTTGAACTTGATAGCTAGACTTGAAATAATATTTTGAGACTCTCCCACTATGTACTCCGGGTCCAGTTTCCTAACTCGTATCTAATTGACGGTGGATCCAATCGATCGTGATCAGATGCAGGGTCGCGGCACAAGGTCTTACGATGAATGAGGAAGTCTTTTAATTACAAGTCGGTCCAGAAGAGGAAGTTGACAGTCTCCAAAACGGTGCCAGAAAGCCAAGCAAGCTGCGCCGCTATATACCTAGGGGCTGCGTCGCAGGCGGCATAGGGCTGAATCTGGGCACATGGGGTAGCGGCCAAGTAAAGCACTCGTGATAAATAATCCCTGTACCTAAATAAAGCTAATGTAATGACGAAATCATGACCTCCTCCGAGTCCCTGTACCGTATTGTCCCGTTCTTGAACGCTCGAACTAGTCCTCGCACCTTATGCTGCAGAGGAGTGATCTTTCTCAACTGCAAAAACTTGCGAACCAGCTGAGCGGCGATAGCTAATACTCCCGCAACAGCACCAATCTTGAAAAAGACAGATAGATCACCTTGCGGGGTGGCATATGGCAAGGTGACGCAAAATGCCGTCCTACACTTGTAAGCAATGAACCTAACAGGGCCAAGATACATACCATGCAACGACGAGTGGAGATATAGCCTTGAGGTAAGGCCGCTCCTCTTGTTTGATCCGTCCAAGAATGTCGTCGAGCTTCACAAGATCATGTATAGCGTTGGTTTGTGAGAGTCGGGCATTCAGATCTGCTTCTGAGCCCCGAGACTGGAGAGGTCTAGCGTAAAGTCCAGGAAGATCCTCTTGAATCTTTTCATGTCCGACATACTCGAAATATTTCCTCAGGTGGCCATTTGCGGATTCTCTGCAAGTCTCAAACTGCCGAAACACATTGCAGTCATGGTTCATCGGTGGAACTTGCGATTGTGGCTGAATGGTGATGGCCACTCCCTCAATACAAGAGCTGCCCATGTTGTCTTTGACTTTTGAATGTTTCTTGTTGTTTGGTTTACTTTCAGACTTGTCCTCGATAGAAACAAAAGTGAAAGCGCCCCCTTTATTTACGATACGTTGTACGCTGCAATGACCAGAAAGCAACAGGGAGTTTATGCATACTGATTGGCTGTATAAAGAACAATAGCTCGTTTAGGTTCAGAGTCAGGTTGAATTTGATATTATTCTCAAGACAATGCAAAGTGGCGTCGAACTAGTCGCAGAAGTGCAGCTTGCGCGTGTAACAGTAGACGACATCACCAGGGCTACCATTGAATGAAATTCGAGGAGTTTGAGGGAATGGGCTTCAAACTTCTCCTCAAACAATATCCGCGTAACTGTAGATTTCATTTCTATGACCATCTTTGTGAAGCACGATAAAGTCTATCGCCAAAATGGGTTGAGCTAATAAGTTACCCTCAGATCGCTGTGACTCAACCAACAAAGACGCCATGTCAGTGCATTTGAATGTCAGTGCATTTGATCGTGTGCATTGACACTATGACGTGTTTGATCTAGGTTCTTCAAGAAGTCAGATAAGATGACATGTACAGTGTGTTGAGAATGTATTCATTAGTTTGCTATAAAGGTATCAATCAACTATCGTACTACAAAGACCTATCGCTCGGACTTTCGGATCTCATCTGAGTCGTAACTTGCGTCTTGTTAAACTTGCTCTCCCCATTAACAAGACTCTGCTCGTCATTCTCACTATACTGCACATGAAACGTCCTCTGCAACTCAATACCTCCATGCTCAGGCGTATGTATAGAGTCGCCCGTATGAGACGGCAACTCCACACGAGCACGACTTCGACTCATGATATGTGATTTCCGTCCGTAGTGTTCTCCATAGTTGTTGTATTTGCTCGAATCGTAGGATGAGCCTCCAAGAGAGGGGAACAGGCGCACGAGAATGACTCGAAGAGCCGGCATGGATGCGCAGATGATACCGACGTTGATTTCAACTGTTGACCAGATGGAGATGTCGGTTTGGTCGTATGTTGGGTTGTGAGATGAGCCGAGATCGACGAGGAATTGGAGACGAATGATGCTCACGACGGTGACACTGAAAAGTTAGCTAGGCTCGTTGAAATTGGCGGATGACTTACAAAGTTCCGACGATGAACATGGCAGCAACACCAATCTTCTTTTTCCAATGCAGTTTGAGTTTTCGGAGATACCACATTGGAACTGCAAGCATCCATACATCCACAGCGACACTGATAGATGCATTGGCCCAGCCGATGGCAGTTGAGTTCATGCTGATACTGTTAGCCAAGTCCGACAATCACAATTATCAACATACCATGTTCCCTTGTGCTCTCCATCCCAATTCAGCCAAAAGTAGCTCACAGGCGTACACTGAAACGCCGCCAAAAACATAAACAAGACACCAAAAACACTATTGAAAATAATAGTCCCCCAAAGCAACTTTTGCGCATTCCCCGGAAAGATCCTCAGGTAAAAGAACAACAACGACGTCTTGAGCAGCGAAACCTGCGCAAAGTAGAATACCTCGAGCAACCAAAAGTAAAACCCAAACTTTGTTATGTCGTCAAACTCTAGCGTCCAGATATCGCGGCCTTCTCCATGCCCGGCGGTTCCGTGGATGTTCATGGCTGTAGAGGGCATGCCGATGAAGAGCGTGAGCACGATGAAGAGGTCGTCGAGGCCGAGTTCGGTCTTGGTGAAGAAGAATTTGGACCAGAGACGCAGGGCGGTTGCGACGCCGGATATCACGCCGAGGACGATTGTGACGTTGATGAAGATGGGGGTCTTGTTTCGCACGGGGACTTCGCAGTAGGTGTATGTCATGTTGAGCGTTGCTGTTCATGTTAGAGAGATACGAAGGTAGAGAAGGGTCGACGTACTCAGACTATCTCTGACGTGACATGCTTGGGCAGCGCATGCCTCTGCAGTCTGGATGATGACTTGGGTCGAGCACACGCATTTCACATCGGTCGAGTTGCAGTCTGACTTTTTGATGGCATCTTCATAACAAGGAGCCTGCAATGTTAGCATACGCAGACCAATTAATGGACAAACTCACTGCACAGGCAGGCAGATTGGTCAACAACTCTTTTGTTGCATCCGCTGCCGCTACCAGGGGCACAAAGACCACCAGAAAAGGCACAATCCACTTCATATTGATCGACAAGCGTTTTACAAGGAGGACGACCCGCGTGTGCGGACCCCAGGGGATATTTAACAGATTTGACTTTGGGGCAGAAGTAGGGGTTCTCTCTCTTAAACCTGGGCCTTACAGTCATCGTCTCAAGGGATCAGCGCAACCCCACTGCGTTCGTCCCGTCAATTTGGAAGGGAGTTAAAACATGGATGATCCGGATTCTTCCAGATACAGCGTCACATCGCCTGCAGGTTTGTGTCCCTGTAGTGGCCAGGGAGGCTAATAACTTTAGTGTATTAATTGGCGCAGGCTCAGGTTTGTTTAGGGCATCTCGTGACTTGGACTGTCACTGGGCTTGGTACATAATTTAGTTTGGGCTGAAATATCAGGTACCGCACTAATCGGCATGGGACAGCCGGCTTCGGTAACCTCCTTTTCGTGGTGAGAAAGAGACCAGAGTTTCAAGTCGTGGAAGAGGTCCCCAATTCTGGAAGGTCGTCTCTAGCCTAGAGCAAAGGATCCTTGACACTTGAAATCAGTCAATTAGCTTGGCATGTGCCAACGGCCCGATCCCTGTCTTGCCAAGGATTGGCTGGGCTGTGGGCGAAGATCATCTCGAGATTTGGCTCTAAATGAGAGAATGGAAATGATCAGCATAATCAACTCTTGACTTCGAGTCAGCCAAATGCATGATTTCTGCAACGGAATCGTTCCGTAACCAAAACGACGCCCCCTTTCCTGAGTTTCTGTGCCTCATCAGAACTCAAATCTGCCTGGTAAAACTCGGGTTAGCTTGGTCCGATCCTACCCCAGGTTTCAGCTCAACGCGGCAATTCAACCGAAGACGAGGGAAATTTCCAAAAGCTTATCATCAGAAGAAAGCAAAACATTTACATTACCCCGAGCGCGGTCTATTCTCACATGTAATTTAATAGCTTCGGACGATTGGACAGAATAGGTTCGCTCTTGGGAAACAAGGTTCTCGTACTATTGTAGCGTTTTGCGGAGGTGACCCATTTCCATCCTCGCCTCAGTGAAGCTATCGGAAATAGAAGCTAAGACCTGTCCAGACCGCTAGCCCTGTACGTATTGTTAGCTAGTCATGATCCTAGGGCTGTTACATCAACGGTCACTAAGGAATCTGGCAGAAAGAGTTCTGTCATCGATGGAGTAGTTGACTTGGCAATGATTAATCCCCTCTCCACTTGAGTAATTATCATTTGACTATAATCATGTTACTTCGCCCGTGGTTTGTTGGCTTCCATGTTTTGTAGGCCTCCATCGACATGGGTTACTTGCATATCACCCTTGCCATCGCTAGAAATGCAACGTCGACTGATGCACTGTTCACCCCTGATTGTTTGACAACGTGTTCTAGATTGCTTGCAGGTGTTCCATGTGGTCAAAACCCCTGCGTCTGTCAGTGGCCATGAAGCAGATCTGGTAAGCATCTCGCGTGGCGTTGACACATTGCGCAGAGCATTCGCCGTTATTCCACCTTTAAAGCTACGCTCAATGATCTACCGAGAGCTTTGGCCTCGAAAATACGCGGATTGTTCATTTATGAAGTAACTTGTCCGGGTGGGTAAGAAGTATATCGTCGCGGGTAGTAGATCTAACGAGTCTGGATGTCGTTTGGTTGCATTGAGGATTGACGCAACGCAGCACATGACATTGTTGTTTCAATGCAGCGATGAGGTTACCTGTTCCAGAGCTTGAGTCATGAAGGCGATAAATGTTTCCTGTACTGGATAACAGGATCCAAGCTCGACTTTGACATCGTCAAGAATCAAGCGATAATCGCCGGAGAATCTGCGAGCTTTACAGGGACTTAATAAACCCAGGCGGATATTTCAAATCTGCTTTCCGATTCGTCGTATAGTCAATCTAGTGAATTGATACCCGGGGGATAGTCCGCTATCATCCAGCTCACCCTGCCCCTAATGACCGTATTCCACCCAATCCCATAGACCACCTATGCACTGTTCTCCATTGCGTTAAGCTTAATTACATACAGCCTAATCTCGAGTATCCTGCCAGGAGCTCATAGCTTTCGTCCAAGCTTTTGACAGATGTCAAGGACCTCAACACAGCCTCTCAGATAACTTCGATACTAATTCCGCTACAGGGGGACTGCTCGTACACAGCGGATATTAGGGCTTCGTTCTTGACAAGGGACTTGCAATGCTTTTCTGACCTCAATATTTGGTTTCTAGCCTATCTCATCTTTCAAGAATTTTCAGCCGTATGGGACTCTTGTGTTTGTTGAGCTGTCTAGGTTGTATTTTATGAGCTCGTGCATTGAATCCGTTACAATCGCATCTTGCGCTCCATGAAAGTGCATAAGTTCTTAAAGTTATCAATAATTTCTCTTTATCAAACTATATAAAAATCATGTAGGCTTGTCTAGTAATCCTCACTGCTTTACGAAAGAAATGACACCACACCATTCTTCTAGTCAGGCTCGGGGCGTAGCCTCTTCTTTAGAGGCGGCTCGTAAACTATCCATAGAGACGTCTTAGTTACCTATGAATTCCGGTGAGTATGGAATAATATTGCCTCTAGCTATCGTCAAGGGTGCTTATGCCCAGCCGGACAAAGCGGACTTGGCCGGATCAATACCGGAAGCCTCCCCCGGACGCCGCGTGGGTCCCGATCGTGGGGAAGCGCCAATGCTTGGTCCCGGGTAGGTATCGCATTTTATCATCGAGTTCTGTTATCGATAATCGACTGTAACTAATGCTTGTGTGCGTGAGTGAGTTGAGTTGTTGGAGAGTTTGTTAAGATGTAAGGGTGATTGCATCATTGACCTACCCTAAAGATGGAACAATGACGTCAGGTGAGATCGTTGCTTCATACATCAACAGCTCAGCAACACCACAGCATCGCCCATTTCTTTACATCTTTAATACACTACACTTGAATCAGTAACAATGTCCCTAACACCTCTCTCATCTCTTCGCGTCTCGAAGCATCTCATTCCATCTCACAACCTAATCCCCAATTGCAGCATTCATCAAAAACCCCTTCTTCACTACCACGCCGCCTTCAAGCCCCCCATAACCGCATCAAAGATCGAAGCGCACCTAACCTCAATCAACGTGGTAACACCACAGTGGCGCTACACCATGTACTCCCAAACACACTTCCACAGCACAACCCACGAGGTCCTCTGCATAAGCCACGGCAGAGCCCGCTTATGCTTTGGTGGCGAGGACAATGAGGGGAGGGTTGAGCCGGTGGTGGAAACGGGCGATGTTGTTATTGTGCCCGCGGGAGTGGGGCATCGGCTGTTGGAGGATCTGGACGGCGGGTTTGAGATGGTGGGGAGTTATCCAAAGGGTTGCGATTGGGACATGTGCTATGGAAAGAAAGGCGAGGAGAAAAAGGTGAAAGCTATTGAGAACGTCGAGTGGTTTCGGAAAGATCCTATCTACGGTGATGAAGGGCCTGCTATGGAGGTTTAACGAGTCATGTTTGTGGCATGTGCCGTGGCTTCGGGAGCATCGACAATTAAACTTTCACAGCAAGGCTCAAGCCATGGGTCAAATCATGTATTGAATCGAATCCATCATTACTATCGTCCATTAATCCATACTATTCACATGACCATTAACCATTAATCCGACCAAGCTTAGAAGTTCATGACAAGGGCGGCACCACCGAAAAGGGCACCAAGCGCAATGGCAGCGGTGGCCTGGGCAGCGCCTTCAGTGGAGGTCGAAGGCGACAGGCCAGTGGCCGCAGCTGTGTTTGTGTTCTCGGGAACTCCCGATGTGAAGGGGATGTCGCTGACGGAGCTGGCGCCGGAGAAAGCGGCCTCCTGGGTGCTGGCGGTAGGGTTGGCAGTGGCAGAGGGCTTGTCGGGGTTGAGGACACTGAAAATGTTAGTTGGGTTTGTGAAAGCGGGTTGAATGACTTACGCATCAATGACATGGACGACACCGTTGGCGATGAGGACATCAGGGACAATGACCTTGGCCTCGTTGACAAAGACGGTGCCGTTGTGGATGACAATGTTGAGCTTCTCACCCTCAGAAGTAGTGAGAGAACCGTTCTTGAGGGTAGAGCTGTAGCCAAGAGTGTTGTTGACAACGTGGTACTTGAGAATGCTCTCGAGATCAGACTCGCTCAAGTTGGAGAGGACAGAACCAATGTTGGCAAAGGCGCTGTTGCTAGGAGCAAAGATAGTGACGTTCTTCTCATTGGTGAGGTTTGTGACGAGCTTGGACTCCATGAGAGCGCCAGCAACGGCGGAGAGGTTGGCGGCAATGGCCGTGTCAGAAAGGTTCTTGGGAACGGCGAGGACCTTGTTGATGATGTGAATGACACCACCAGTGAAGTTGAGGTCCTGAGCGTGTTAGTGAGTGCTGTGATTGATCAATGGGATGACTTACAGCCTTGGTGACGTTGGACTGTTGGCGGAAACCACTGTAGAAGCTGACAGTATCGCCCATGGCCATAGCCTCGACACGCTGTCCACCGGTGACATTGGCATATGTCATGTTGTTGAGGAGCGTGGGGACAAAAGCGGGCATGTCGGTGATGTTGCTGGCATAGTAGGTGCCGTTCAGAACGTGGTACTGGAGGATAGCAGCGACGGAACTGGGGTCATTCGCGACCATGCGGGCGACAGCGGTGTCATTGAGGAGCTCCTTGATGGCATCGTTGCTTGGGGCCAAGATGGTGACATTCCTGAGACGGCCAAGGTCTCTGAGAAGACTGGGCTGGGCACCAAGAAGGCCTACACGGTCAGTTTGCATCGACAGATGAGATACAGTAACAACATACCGCTGAGCTCAGAGAGGGTAGAGTTCTCAGAGGCAAGAGCAGCAGTGAGGTTGACACGGCTCTGGGCGGTAGCGTAGCCCGAGAGGGCGAGGGTGACAAGAGACTGCAGCTTCATTTTGATGATCGACTAGACAGAGTTAATCTTGGATAAACAACACGAACCCGAGACCAAAACACGGGGGGAACACACAGCTTAAGAACTCCTCGAGAGACAAGCTCGCGGCAGCATCCTGGCCAATTGGTAAAGCTTCGCCCAGCACGAGCACCCCCTCGCGAGACCAGACTCAAAACAGAGTCAATGACATAGACCAAGAGCTCAAGCGTCATCAATGGTCAGAATGGTGAAGTGCTACTCAGCCCACGCCAAGGCTCTTGGTCTGAGACGAGGTCAAGGGTGAAGAGACTCTGCTCTGTCGTGGCTTGCCGTGTGCCGAAAGCCGGGGAAGCTGTGTCTCCGGGAGTTGCAGTTTGGAGTCGCACCATGGAAGACACGTGCATTCAATTGGACGAGGCGAGAGATTTCCATTTGCTACTGTAACTAGTCCTGCCTCGTATCGAACCTGAACCTGACGAAAAAGCCTGTTTGGTGTATCGGTTCAAGGCGAACCGCGTAACAGACAACCTACAGAGTTTCAATAGCTTCATTCTCCCGCTGGTAATATCCGGAAAATCTCATTGGGCTTGGAGTCAATTCGGACTAGGCTGCAAGCTTCCTCAGCCCGGATCCCCACACTCCACAGCCGATCGGGTATCGTGATATCGTCATAGATATTTATTAAGGCATCGCCCAACAGCACAGCTCAGTTTTCAGCACGGCCGACCTTTTGTTTTGACTGTTTCTCATTCAATTGAAGACGCTGCCAAGGCGCTGGGCACTGCTAGCGTTGCATTCCAGCTGTTTCATAGGGTGATGAAGAGCTCCCTTGACTGTGAATCGGCCAATGCAACGCCCGGGGTAAAAAGGGATGTTGGTCAGCTCATGCATCGGTGAAAAATGGCCGGACATGGTTCAGAGTCCAGACTGTCGCAGAATTTGGCAAAATTGTTGGCAGATGCCGATTGGTTTGGGCGTTGGGCGAAAGGATTGTTCACCAATTGACTGGGCAACTCAGAGAGGAGGTCCAAATGGATCGGCGTTTTCCAGTTTCACTCTCTTTGTCTCTCGGAGATCATCCCCAAATACTGTGCCGTCCTCGTTGGCTGCTGCCTTCTTCTCTTTGTTCATAACTTGTTCTCGTCTCGCTCGCTGAAGATTAACCAGGTTCGCTCGATCGGGATCACGACATTTCTGCAGTTTCTTTCGGAGTGGTTTCATCGCTTTGACAACCTCGGGCTATTCTTGTCAGTATGGTTCGGGCAACAAGCTTTAAACGTACCGTTCCCCAATACTCTGTCATTCTCTCGGGAGGTTCCTCTTCAAGCATCTTGCGGCAGCCGTCTACAGCTCCTAGAATCTTGTCTCGCATGTTTGCAAATGCTGATTCCTGACTAGCGTTCGCGCCTTGACCAGCAGTCGGGATCAAAATGTCGAGCAGTCCATGATCTACCATGGAAAGCGCCGCCATCATGATTTGACTCGGTGCATAGTGGAAATATGCGTCTGTCACCAGAGGACTGAACTTGAGAATGTCTCGCGCGCGGGCATGCGCCTTGTTGATTCGCGTTTCCTCGTCCGGCAGCCTCCTTCTCAACTCCAAGATAGCACCCTCGAGCGCTCTGAATGGATGTCGCACATCAAAAGCAAAGCGGATTCCCTGGCAGAGAAGAAATTCTCCCGCCAGAATCTGCTCGCCTGTTGTGGCTGGGAACTTTACCGAAAAGGCATTTAGCTTGTAGAAGAAACCTTCAGCCTTGCATCCGAAGAAGAGTGATGTTTTGAGGAGGTCGGTCGCAGGATATGTCATGACCGAGTTGGTCACGTAGAATCGTCGCAAAAAGATGGCGGCCGTCGCTCGAATCTCAGTAGGAAGCTCGCAGAATGAAGCCGCGCGAATAAGCTCGACGGTGAAGAACTTGACGAGGCGTATCTCTTCATCGGGGGTGAGGAAATCGGGCGGGGGATCTGTCGCAAGTCGAGGAGCGATCTGTTCTCGGGCGAGGGAGTTTGTTTTTGCGCGCAGTTCTTGTAGGTTCGCCGGCGTGAACGACCAGAGCCGATATTGGCTCGACTGCCTGTAGCGCTCGTCTTCTGTCGCCATTTTGTTGTTGTGAATGATGATGCAGAACACAGATGCTGCGATGGAGCTGCCTTCCACTTGTTTTGAATGTCACGTGACCTTATCTTATCTAAGTGATCGTCAGGGACCGTACCTCATTAAAATAGCCTCACATTCAAGCTCAACTGTGAATTTGCCTACCAAATGAACTCAAGCTCAATTCAATCAATTACAGACGCATTCGCGTGCAGACTCTATTGTCCAAATCAAGTCCAAACGCCAGCCAGATACCAGATTTACCAATTGACTCATAAAATCCATCAATATCCCAAGTTCTCCCTTCTTGTAGGAGGAGGAGGCGGGGGCTTCTTGGCCCGGTTGGGAGGAGGAGGCGGTGGCTTCTTTCCAAGAGCCAGGCCGCTTGTGCTTCGGCTTAGACTTCCATAGCTAGTTGCAGGGCTGGCAGCGCGGTGTTCCCAGTCTGGGCTGCCGCTTCTGCTTGTTGAAACATCGTCAGAGAACACATCGTCATGGCGTCCGTATGAACCGCTGTCAGTAGCAACGCGAGCAAGAGGAGCACCTGGAACTCTGAGATTGGCTAGTGGTGTAGCTGTAGATGAGGAGCGGCCTTCAAATGTTGAGGCGCGTCCAATCGGGGGTCGTGGAGGTTGGGGAGGGGGAGGCGCAAGACGGCTTCCAGGGGAACGGTTGGGAATGCGAGCCGATTCTTGTCCGGCCTCTGGCTCCTCGTAGACCGCCTGATGGCGAGGCTCTTGCCAAGAACGAGCGGTGTTTGATCGGCTTCGACCGATCTTGGGAGCACTGGTAGGCGAAGACGAAGCTCCAGCCCAGTTCTGACGAACACGACGCAACTCTTCGGCGCAGCGCTCATGGTAATCGAGCTCAGCATCGAGGAATTGGGTCAGGGATGTAATGTTGTCCACCTCGGATTCCTTGATGTCCTGCATGCGACGGAGGACATCCTCGCTGGTCTCTTCGAATTTGGCCTTGTTCATGCGAACTTCTTCTTCGATGCGGAAATCGTCACGGCGGGCCTTTTGCAGCTTGTTGGTGCTGGCATCGTAGGCGAGACGGCGGTTCTCAAGCTTCTTGCGGGCGTTCTACTATTGTTAGCGGACGTATCATCAAGCAATCGATTGACATACCTGGTACTCTCGCATCATTGCCAGACTCCTCTCGAGGTTGTCCAGCCAAGTGGCATTGGCGCAGTCTACGTAGGAATCTTGGATGCCACCAATGCGCTCGTTGGCGCGACCCAAGGACAACAAGCAGTTTCCGAACTCGGATTCTTGCTCAAAGTCCTCGCCGTGAGTGGCCATTGTACGGCCAAGAGCCGCCATGGGAGTGCCGCGCTCCTTGTTATCCAGAAGCTCATTGCGTTGGGATAACCACTTAACGTAGCCGCTCATAGACCGTTGCATGCGCTCCATGCCTGGGGTCGTTAGCCGTCGAAAAGTTAATGATCTACGGGGAACAAACCGTCTTGTCGGAGGGCCATTTCAGTCTCGAGATTCTTGAACTCGTCAGAATGAGCCGTTCGGGCTTCACCACCCATCTTCTCACCGGCCCATTGGAAGGCTCGGTCAATCTTCTTTGTGAAATTCATATTGACTCGTTCGGTATCGTGATGTCGGATCCAGTCCGATAGTTACTCGCGGGGTCGTCTGGCGCCGTCGCTACTATGCTTTTAAAAGTATAACGAGGGACAGAGGCAGGTTGTAGAAGTAAAAGAAAGAGTTCTTGAGAGCGAGAGACGGGGTAATGAATGATTACAGAGGACGAACAAGGGGTAGAAGAGGGATGGGATGCTGGGGTGGCGAACAGTTGGGGCGTATGATGGAAAAGGACACGGCCTTGAAGGTCTTGACTGAATCCAAACCAAACCAATCCTTGACTGGTGATGCGACCTCAAGCCCTTGGGAGTGAGCCGTCTTCAGGGGTGCTTGTAGTGGTGTGGAGGTGAGGTTGGGGAGCCCAGCCCCGAGCTTTAAGGGAAAGCCCCCTGAAAGTTCCCAAGCTACAGTGCGTTGCAGTAGTTTAGCTTATCTTATCGCCCTGCAGAGGGCAGCGAACTCAACTCAGTGGGGACTGGAAAAAGTCTCAGGAATTGCATTCATTTTTATGAAACAGAGCCCGAGCAAACAAAGCGAATTATTGAAACAGCAATTACAGGTGACGTTTATTATTGAGTCAGTGGAATCCTGATCACGTCTGACAAGGAGAGACGTGGTGCCATGGGCAGGCGATCGGAAAGCCAAGAATGGCATGAGAAATGAAATGCTGAGGCGAAATCGACCCCAAGATTTGGTCGAGGCAATTTTAGATTATAACCTAACCTACGGGCACTTGACTGCTGGCTTGGCTGGACTGGACTGGCTGGGCTGGGCGCTTCGGCCATGGCGCGGCTAGAAAATTGATCTGTGGACCATACGATCTGGAGCATCGTGTAGAGATGACACGGTGACTGTATCGCGCTGACGTATTGTACAGTCAGAGTTTCTGAAAATAGGACGGACAATCGCTATAAGACGACGTACAGTACAGTACGTGAGCGAACATGAGCGAGATGGATCCAATCCTGATACGAGTACGGATCAAATCTGTAACCACGTACTGGCGTCTTGGTGGCCCGTGTCTCCTATGGCCCCTGAGACAACGGCGCCATTAGCCTGCGGTACCGCTACACTAACTACGGGAACTGTCTCCGGCTGGGAAAGCCAAGTTGGTGAACCCCACCACGAGATAGCGAAATGGAACCTACGCCGTTTGTTCCTTTATCTGGAGGTTAACGACAAGGATAGATGATAAGTTATCGAATGCTACGAAGCATGTATATAGACCGCTATATTTCATTGATCATCCGTCAGATCAACCAAGATGCCGTGCATCATGTTGTCCCCAAGTTGACCGCGACTTGCTTGAACTAAGGGAGAGACGAAAACTCTGAAAGCTTCTTTAAGCATACCATTCTCCATAAACTAACCTTACTAAAAAGGTTCGTCGTTGGAATAGTCGACACCACCATTTTTGACTCTTTCTCCTTCTCCTTCTCTCTCTGTCCGTCAATACCACCCACTGCTGATCTTAACAGCAGTGTCGGCCCGTCCAACCCATCACCATCCTCACACCTTTTCCCTTCTCACGTTACCCTCGCGTGTCCAGTTGAACCCCGCTCAAAAAGTACAGTAAGAGCCGCAGGGCAGGAAAGTGATCGGCCAGGTTCGACTGTATCGTTATCTTCGTTCTAGAAGAACCCCAACCTCCAGCCTCGTTGGGAATAGTTAGAACTGTGTGTCGCCTAAAAAGGGCCTCGCCCCCCTCATTCTTTACTCGCTCCACTATATACGGGGCAGACATCGAGACCATTCCCACCAACGAGCTTGCGTAATGCTTCACGGGAGGAGGGGGAAAAAAGCACGCAAGACATTGGTTTTTCAATCCGGATACTGTGTGGTCTGTTACATTGAAGGGTACGACGACGATAGAGAAGCTTTTCCACTTGCCGATCTCTCGTCTGACACCAAGAAAAAGCTTGGCCTTGGGGATTTATGCGCTAATATGCCCGTGGACTCTTCTGGCTCAGACTTCCCCGGAATTCTGAGCGTGGCCCGATTTGGCGCGCGCCAGTATTGGATGATCCATATTTTCCATGAGGCAGTGCTATTTTTTGCTGTGATCTTCATTCATTGCGATCCGCGCTGGTGAAACGTACATGTGCGCCATTTGAGACAATTGCGTGGCACGAGTGATGTGATCTGTAGGGTATGGACGTATTGATTTCAAGGGTTGAGCAAGGGTGATACCATGATTGACGCCTGTCAGCATCCCTTGTCTCATCTGGAAGATCCCTTATCCAGTTGACGATCTGTAACTCGGTAGTTCGGTAAGAATGGCTACTGAACGGTCTGTCTGTCAACATCAATATTGGCCTTCCATGCTATGTACTCGTCAGGTACATCATGGCATTCTCATCCCACCAGCCACTCCTCAGTATATACACTTTCCGCAATATCCGCACTCTTGATCACACGCAGCATAATCACTGTCACTGTCACTATCCGATTGCGCCGCCATCAACTCTTCCTCGCGCTCCGAGTCCTCCGGATCCTTGTTTTCACTCCCTAACCAAGCCTCCCATTGCTTACTGACAGGTTTAGACAAGACGTCACCTGCATCCGACAGCTGTTTGCGAATCTCGAGTGAGCCGCCGTTAGACCATACGATCTCCAACTTACCGTCCTCTGACGCGTGGGCCTTGTCAATAATGAGGCGCAGGAGTGCAGCGAGACGCTTGAGCGATGGCTGGTTGAGATCCTGCCACTCGGTGATGTCGGCCTTGACATTCTTGATCTCGATGTTGGAGTCTCTGAAGAGACCTCTTTCGTGGTAGGCGAGGAGGAATTGCGTGACTTGAGCGATCCACAAGCGTGGAAGTTGGTCGCCGAGATGATCTTTTTCACGAGCCATGATTGATCGCGTCTTCAAGTCGAAGATGCTGCTCTGAGGAACAGTTTCACCTCCATCTGACACTTTGAGCTTGCCAGTACCGTTTGACATCGATTCAGTGATACCGAGACTTTCCAAATCGTCAAAAGCGTGTCCCTTGACAGTCTTGGCGACAGGACTGGACGAAATGTACCCATCGCCTTCGAAGCGGACCATGAGATCAAGACCGCCGAATTGATATGAAAGGATTCGCTGATGGGAGGTCGAGCGCTTAACCGAAGAGTCCCATGTAGTGTACGCCTCCGGGAATGTATGCCCAAATCCACGTACACCTTCAATTTTCTCGCGAGGCGAATTCTCTCTGCGAATGAGATGGATAGTTTCGCCGACCTTCTCAACGAGGATGCGAAACGAACGATCCAAATCAACACCGCGAGCAAAGCGCAGGAGGTTCCCGATCGTGCTTCCACACGCAACGATCTTGACCGGGATGGGGCTGGGATTCATCTTTATTACAGAGACAATTGCAGGCTCAAGAGGATGTTTGGGGTAAGCTGCCGCGTTGACATCGCGATAGTACTCGCCAGCGTCACCAGGCAGCTTGCTCGGGCCCTTGGGAGGTGTCCATCTTGGAGGTTGACCTGTACATGTTAGACATGCTGATTTTCTGGAGTGGCTGACGTACCTGGGATGATGATCTCGGGAGTAGATGAGCTGATCCAGTTGTAGGATGCGACTACTTTGACGTTCTCAATCCCCACGTGGTCGACATCGCTCTTGAGGCTGTCTTGAGTGATACGCTCAATTACATCTCCGAGTGGAGGGGCTGGTGATGAAGTCACAGGCGCGGGTGCTCGCCATGCGCGCGAACTTGCTTGACGGCGGCCGTACATCATGAAGTGAGTTTTATGAATGAGATATGGATGATTGTGATATGCTATGATTGATGTAGTAAGGTCCGGGTGATTGAGGCTGATGAGAACGAGCAAGATGGGACAGACAACTCAATATATCCTCAGATGCCATTCACTTCCTCTGTGTAACACCAGGAGGCCTACCAGACAATCAATGGGAATATTTCACAGTGTCTGCCTAATTTCTGCATTAATTACACTTTGCCCATCCGTTGTTGGTCGTGACAATGTTGGCCCATTTCCCGACCGCTAATGGGCTGTGTAGAGTAGGCATTCTTCATTCACGTCTCTCAGCCAGGGTATCGAAAACAAGATATTAACCTTGAAAAAAGTGCATCAAGTTTGTCTCATATCGTGAATATGTGTAGGTATCTTCTCATTTATTGGAACCTTGCTTCACAGCGCCTGAGTTAACTTGGTCGACGTCTCCGCCGTGAGCTGTGGGAGGCCGACCAAAACAACTCAGAGCCTGATTGACAGCGAATTAAATGTCGCTTTCATTGTCGCATCACACGGGAGGTTCTGTCGGCCCCATGCATTCTGTTGGCCGCCGTGGCGATGCTGGTTGGGTGAGGTCAAGGCAGACAGACAGACAGCTTCATTCACAATACAAATGAAGCTGCATTCACTCGCCCTCTTGTTCAGTGATATCACATTCTTCCAATACTCCCATTTTTAATCCCATCAACAACTTCATCTCGTCTTCATCTTGCCTTAGTGTCATCGCTGTCGCTGCCATGGTTCTGGTACAAGACGCATCAGGCTCTCGAGCCGCAAAGCTCATCAAGACATTCTGGGCCGTCATCAAAGGCAAACAGCAAATCACCAGTGCACATTCCGCAAAGTTGTTTGTACAAGCTTGCGAGATCTTCAGCACCAAGAACTCACCTGTCAAATTTGTCGAGGTCTTGCTCTCAAACCCTGCCGGTATCGCGGCGCTGGAGAGAGTAGTCCGCGTCGATCTGACTTTTAGCTTCATAAACACCACTGCCTTGCCGTTCCTCCTGACGCTATCGGATGAAGGTGTCGCTGCTCTCAGCAATGGTGGATTTCTTCGACAGATGCTGACGGCGATTCTGGAGCCATCTACCTTTTGGACTGCTGCAGTCGGCGCTTACCATAATGACAAACTCGACAATGTCGGGCTTGAAGCATTTGCCTGGCTGTGTCTACAAATTGTTTCGGATCAAACCAGCTTCGACTACCACAAGGCTGCAGTCAATGAATTGATGGAAAGCAAGTCTCTTCTCAGATCAGACTCGCCCGAAGTGAGGAAGATTGCGTACCGTATCGACAAGATCATCAAGATCTTTGCACAGCCCGAAATTGCATCCAGCGGAGTCACTCCTGGAGGACGTCACGACAACGATCATGCCAACTTCCGTGATATAACAATCTATCCGACCTCTGACGAGCTTCTCTCAGCCGATCCTCCGTATCTTCAGCGGCTGGGGGAGGTGTTTGACACGCCAATGGAGACCCGAAGCCAGAACTACCGCGATTGGCTCTTCCGTCTCCTTCGGGAGGACATGCTCTCTGAGCTTCGAGAAGATCTCCAAGTCGCCATGAGTCAGAAGAAGAGTAAACGTCGTCCTGTTGCTTTGGGGCAGTTGAGATTGGTGGGGATCAATACCGACCACGACATCGACACCAAGCACATACCGCCATATGCTCTATACGTCGCGTGCCAGCAGGGCATTACTTTTCCGCATAAACTGCCAAAAGGCGGGAAGAAGGCGTTCCTAGACGAGTCAAAGAACTTTATGAAACACGACTCTTTTGGTGCGCTCTGCTGCAACGGCGCCATCATCGCATTCGGGTCGATTGTCAGAGACGTCGCCAATCTTCTCAAGACACCACCCATCGTCGGCATCAAGTTTAGCGACGCCTCAGGTCTCAAGAAGGCGATAGAAGCCCTTCAGGGTCCTTTCAAGGACAATGTCGAGTTCTTCGTCGTAGACACTGCTACTTTTGCCTACGAGCCGATTCTGCAGCGATTGAAGACCATCGCCGAGTTTCCGTTGGAAGCTCAATTGATCGATGCGGAACAACCTGCTCAGGATGGACCGAGATCAACATCATTGGATGCCTTGCCACACCAACTCCGCGCTGCCTTGGACTCGGGCCGCAAAATCAAGATGCCTCCAGGTCTGAAGCTGAAGAAAGACATCTATTTGCAGGGCGCTCAGCTACGATCGTTCATTCATGGCATCAGCAGCAATCTGGCTCTCATTCAAGGCCCACCTGGTACGGGAAAGTCATTCTTGGGCGCTCTCATTCTTTTGACCATCCTACGATTGAGCAAGTCGCGCATTCTTGTTCTGAGCTATACGAACCATGCCCTTGACCAGTTTTTGGAGGATCTGATGGACATCGGCATCAGCTCAGATCAAATGGTTCGCCTCGGTTCCAAATGTACTGAAGCCACCAAGCCAACACTTCTGAGAGAATACGACGGCCAAAAGAGGTACTGGTTGAAGATGGAAGAGAAGAACATCCTCAATTCCCTTCGCGTCGATGAAACCAGTCTCAACTTGGAGCTTCAAGAATGCAGCAAAAAGCTCGCTGCACGAGAGGCTCACCCGACCGATATCCTGGAATACCTGGAGCTTTCCGAAAATTTCAGCATCGCATGGGAAGCTTTTCAGGTGCCGGAAGACGACGGCTTCCAGACGGTTGGGCCAGACGGCAAAGCGATTGAACCGGCAGGTGTGTACCAATATTGGCTTAACGGCGGCAATGTCCATGGCATGGGAAACTTGGGTAGATCTCTCGACCTGAGAGCCCATACCGTCTGGAATGCGCCGCTGGCTGTTAGAAGGCAATGCCATTACGAGTGGTCTCAGATGGTTCGTGAGGAACAGAGTGCCCGGTTCGTTGAACTGAGCAAGCGTTTCAGTGACGTGAGGACTGAGATCAAGAGTATCCTTGACGAGCGTGGACGAAGAGTTCTCCAGGATAAACAGATCATTGCGTGCACAACAACCGCTGCAGCGATGTACCAGTCAATCATTGAAACCGCCAATCCCGACGTCATTCTGGTTGAAGAAGCGGGTGAGATCCTCGAAGCGCATATTATTACAGCCATGAGCGCCTCAGTCAAGCAACTCATCTTGATTGGAGATCACAAGCAGCTCAGACCAAAGGTCGGCAATTATTTATTGACAAAGGAAAAGGGCGAAGGCTACGATCTGAACGTGTCGCTCTTTGAAAGACTTGTGATTCAGGGTCGCCATTTCACAGCCCTTGAAGAGCAGCATCGCAGCCACCCAGACATCTCACAATACCCTCGCATGCTAGCTTATCCCGAACTAAAAGACATGCCATCGACTTCAGACCGTCAGCAGATCCGAGGATTAAAGAGTCGCGTCACATTTGTGCACCATGAACAACCGGAGGATACCATGGACGATGTCGCTGAGCGCCGGGACCCTACGGCCAAAGCCAGCAAGAAGAACCTCCACGAGGCCATGATGGTTCTCCGAATGGTTCGGTACTTATCGCAGAACGGATACAAGACCGAGAACATGGTTGTTCTCACGCCATACCTGGGACAATTGTTCCTTTTGAAGGAGACTCTTCGGAAGGAGATGGATCCTTGGCTGAATGATGTCGACAACCATGACCTGGTGCGCGCAGGACTGGTCACGCAGGCGGCAGCCAAAGTGAACAAGAAGCCGCTGCGTCTGTCAACAATTGGTAAGTCAACTGACCACCCGCAAGTGCAATACTGACAACACAGATAACTACCAGGGAGAAGAATGCGACATTGTCATCGTCTCACTAACACGCAGCAACGCATCGGGAGATATCGGCTTCCTGCACGCTCGCGAACGACTCGTTGTCCTTCTATCGCGAGCCCGAAACGGCATGATTCTCTTCGGAAACATGGAGACGTTCATGAAGAGCAAGAAGGGCGGTAAAATGTGGACGCAGTATTTTGATGCGTTGAAGCTGAATAACTCTATATTCGATGGAGTGCCTATTCATTGCGAGCGCCACCCTGAAACGTCCATGTTATTGAAGTTGCCGGAAGACTTTGATAAGAAGTGTCCTGATGGAGGATGTGCCGAGCCCTGGTAAGTCCAAACTCGCACTTTTCCCTTTATTTCCTTCCTTTGGTCTCGGGCTTTTGTTATAAAATCTCTAACCTCTCTAGTGATGCCCCATTGAGCTGCGGCAAACACAAATGCCAGCGACGTTGCCATCGGGTCCAGCACCACTCCTTGATTGAATGTCATGCAAAAGTCGAGAGAGTATGTGACAAAGGCCATAAGACCAAGGTCCCATGTGGAGACAAGTCAAAGAGTTGCACGACTTGCACGAAAGAGTACGAAGACAACCAGCGACGTATCAAACGTGACCTCGAAATCGAACGAACACGTCAAGAGCTTCAGGACAAGTATCGCTTGGAGTTACAAGAGATTGAGGATGAGATTGATCATCGCCGTCGAACTATGAAGTACGAGTCTGAGGAGAAGAAACAAGCGGATGAGCTCAAACAGAAGAAGGAGGAACTTGAGTCTCTTCGACAAGCTGAAAGCAACAAGAAGAAGATGAAGGAGACCCAGAAAACCAGCCCACCGCCTCAGACTGCTCCTCATTTCGATCCTGTCTCCAGTGCAGCCAAGGAGTGGAAGAACATGAAAGAAGTTGAAGGTGCACGCAACGCTGCTTTGGATAAGCTGATGGGAATGATCGGTCTGGAGTCTGTAAAAGACCAGATACTGTCTATCAAGTCGACAGTCGATACCAAGATACGTCAAGGGTTCTCTCTTGGAGATGAAAGATGGAGCTGTTCGCTACTCGGCAATCCAGGAACAGGTGAGTGTATCAGAGGCGAGCAGCACAATGAACAACTTCGACTAACTTCTCTACAGGCAAGACAACGGTGGCTAGAATATATGCCGAGTTCCTCACGACTGTTGGTGCGATTGCAGGAAACTGCTTCAAAGAAGTCACTGGATCCAAACTCGCTAATATGGGTGTCACTGGCTGTGAGAAGCTTATCGAGGATGTCAACAACAATGGCGGCGGCTGCGTCTTCATCGACGAAGCATACCAGTTGTCATCTGGCAACAGCCCCGGTGGCAAGGCTGTTCTGGATTATCTATTGGCAGAGGTCGAGAACCTGAAAGGAAAGGTCGTGTTTGTCTTGGCAGGATACAGCAAGGAGATGGAGTCCTTCTTCTCCCACAACCCCGGCATTCCCAGTCGATTCCCCATTGAGATGAAGTTCGAGGACTACACCGACAAAGAACTCCTCCAGATTCTTCAACTCCAGATCCATCGCAAGTTCAATGGCACAATGGCTGTCGAGCAAGGAGTCGATGGACTGTTCTGCCGGATTGCTGTACGTCGAGTTGGCCATGGCCGCGGAAAGAATGGTTTCGGCAATGCTCGCGCCGTAGAAAACTGCCTTCAGAAGATTAGCCAACGACAAGCAGCACGCCTCAGAAGGGAACGTCGAGCCAGCAAGAAGACAAATGATTTGCTCCTCACCCAAGAAGACATCATCGGACCAGAGCCTTCCGAGGCTTTGCTGAGCAGCAAGGCTTATCGAGAGCTCAAGTCTCTGATCGGATTGCAGGAAGTCAAAGATGCACTTGGTGTACTCATGGATACCTTGAGAACGAACTACGAGCGCGAGCTTGCAGAGCAGCCCCTAGTAGAGTTTTCGCTGAACAAGGTATTCTTGGGATCGCCAGGAACTGGAAAGACTACTGTCGCAAAGCTTTACGGGGCGATCCTCAAAGATCTGGGACTTCTTTCGAATGGGGAGGTCGTCACCAAGAACCCAGCTGATTTCGTTGGGGCTGCTCTTGGACAGTCAGAAGCTCAGACCAAGGGTATCCTAACCGCCACCGTAGGCAAGGTTCTTTTGATCGACGAAGCATACGGCCTCTATGGAGGAGGAGGCGTAAATGGCTCTGTCGTCGATCCCTACAAAGCGTCTGTTATCGACACCATTGTTGCAGAGGTTCAAAGTGTCCCAGGCGAAGATCGATGCGTGCT
The DNA here is from genome assembly GCA_013396015.1 of Fusarium mexicanum. Lineage (NCBI taxonomy): Eukaryota > Fungi > Ascomycota > Sordariomycetes > Hypocreales > Nectriaceae > Fusarium > Fusarium mexicanum. Next base: position 231,526 of record JAAOAM010000104.1, on the reverse strand, counting down.
CCTGCTTGGATACAAGATGCAGATGGAGGAGATGTTCCAGAACGTCAATCCAGGCCTCAGCCGACGCTTTCCCATCTCATCTGCCTTTGTATTTGAAGACTTTGACGATGTTGCTTTGGCAAAGATTCTGGACCTCAAGCTAGGCAAGTCGGGCTTCAAGGCAACGACTAAGGCTAAAGTTGTCGCACTAGACGTTTTGCGCCGTGCACGAAACCGCCCAAACTTTGGAAACGCTGGTGAGATTGAGAGTTTACTTGGAAGAGCTATGGCCAGCCATCAAAAGCGTGTGTCTTCTGGTCATGTCAAGCGACATGGGACCTTGGAGCCCATTGACTTTGACGAAGACTTCGATCGCGCTGAAAAAGGTGATACCGACGTCAAGAAATTGTTTGAGGGCGACGTTGGGCGTGACCGTCTGATATCGATCCTTCAAGGTTACCAGACTCGCGTGCGTCAAGCCAAACAACTGGAGATTGACCCGGAGATCCCCTTCAACTTCCTATTCCGCGGCCCACCTGGAACAGGAAAGACTACAGCTGCTCGCAAGATGGGCCAGGTATACTATGACCTGGGCTTTTTGGCTAGTACTGAAGTCATTGAGGTTTCTGCTACTGAGCTCATTGGTCAGTATGTTGGCCACACTGGACCAAAGGTGCAACAGCTCCTGGACAAAGCCTTAGGGCGAGTTCTCTTTATTGATGAAGCGTATCGACTGGCTTCTGAGGGTTCATTTGCCAGAGAGGCAGTCGATGAGCTTGTGGATTGCGTCACGAAGCCAAAGTATCATGGCAAACTTATCATTATTCTTGCTGGCTACGTACAGGACATCAACACTCTGCTGGGCATCAACCCAGGCATGTCTAGTCGATTCCCAGAAAGCATTGACTTTGACCCTCTCACTCCTGCTAGCTGCATTCAGCTGATGACTAGTCAATTGCAAGCCAGCAAAGCCAAGCTCAAAGGAAAGATACCAGTTGATCTGTCATGCTTGGAGCATCCTGAGAGGGAATTCTTGGCGGAACTGACCAACAAGTTCAAGGAACTGTCGGAGCAGGACAGCTGGGCAAATGCGAGAGATGTCAAAGAACTTGCCAAGAAGATGTTTCACAAATTTGATTTATCTTCCAAGAGCCTGACACCTTCTGAAGAGCTCATTCGTAGTACTATGGATGATATGATGGCGGAGCGTCGAGGCCGAATGACTGACAAGAAGCCCACTGCTGCAAGCGAGATCGCCAAAGCACTCACCGACACGCCAATATTCACACCACCTGCAATGACAACCAACTTCACCACAATCACTGAAGAAAAGGAGGAGGAAGAGCCAGAAGAAGAACTCCCAGCCATCACCGTTCCCCATGGCATCCGGGACGCCGGGGTAAGCGACGAAGTCTGGGAACAGCTCCAAAAGGACAAAGAGCAAGAAGCCAAAGACGAAGAAGAATTTCGTCGTCTCAAAAAAGCGCAGCAAAATGCCAGCGATGCTGAGAGGGAAAAGCTTGTTCGTCGGATTCTAGCTGAGGAGGAGAAACGGAAGAAGGTTGAGGCGAGAAAGGCAAAGTTGATGAGTATGGGTGTTTGTCCGATGGGATTTCAGTGGATTAAGCAGAGTGGTGGGTTTAGATGTGCTGGGGGGTCGCATTGGATGCCGGATGAGGTTGTTGATAAGTTGTAAGCATGTAGTTGGGCTGATGCTATTCTTCGAGGTAGAGTGAATTTATTTGAGAATCGTGCTACTGCTCTCCTTGCAGTACATTTATATCGATATTGTACCTTTGCTGCTGGCGCCCAACACTACGATAAGACATTAATGACGGTGATGCCTTGTCAAGTTGTCACCTGGGCGCTATTGGATGTTTATGAGTTGTAGGTCTGCAAAGGTAATTGGGTTTTTGTTTCCCGGGCTGGCTATTCTCTTCCTCGGGCCTCATAGGCCTTGATCGAAAAGCGGCAGACTTATGCCATGCAATCAAGTTTTGCGAACCTCTTAACCGTCTTTTCCATTGCTTAATCATCGGCCGCGATGTCATGGCTGAGGGTCCTTAGAAACTGATGGAGTCTCTGGCCGGCATTAAAACGAGCCGTGCTGATGGTACTATCGATCGCATGACAGGCCAAGTTTGACCTAACTTAGTAGGTCAGCACCAAGTTCCAGCGCCAGGTGGGTAGGAAAATAACCCACACAGCTTGCTTAGCTGACAGAAATATCTGGTGGGGAAACCAGCTAAAAGAGGCTGTCATAATTTTGTCAGCTGGCTTTATGTGTGAATTATATTCCAACCCACCTGAGCGCGTACTGCGTACTCCGTATTCCGTATGGCCCCACAATCAGCAATCATGACTCCGCGCTAAACCCCCTCTGGTGCTTTGGAGCGCTGGGCACCTTCCTTCAACTTCATGGTATATAACCAGAAGGGACGCGACAACATGCGACTCCTCGAGGTTATGACAGACTCATACCATGAATGCGGACGATAATTTTGGCCCGCAGCGAGCGGGAGTTTTTGACTTTACGATTCTTTTTGAGCAAAGTATTTTATCTCTCCTTCCGACTGGTCTGTTCATCTTGCTTGTGCCGCTGAGACTTTATGTACTTTGGAACCATGAGAGGGCCACCAAATCTGGCTGCTTGCTGTGGGCAAAAATGGTAAGCGACCACTTCTCCTTGTTACATATGCTAACAATTCAGGTCATTATTGCAATTTATGCCAGCCTTCAAATCACTTTACTTGTCCTCTGGTGCCGACAAAACTCGACAAAGACAGCCATCGCTGAACCCGTCCTTGGATTAATCGAATCATTTGCACTTGCCGCTTTGTCGTTTGTCGAACACCGAAACTCCCGGAAGCCATCTAAGTTGATCGGATCATTTCTTGTCCTCACTATTATCCTCGACATTGCCCTCGTCCGAACCTTTTGGATACGCTCGATGCACAGTATTGCGGCTGTGTTCACTGCCTCGTTTGCGATCAAGACGGTCCTATTGATCCTGGAGGAAACGCCCAAAACGTTGCTCGGCGAAAAGAAAAAGATACACGAGACCTCATCGGGAGTGGTCAACAGGAGTTTCTTCTGGTGGTTGAATGGACTCTTCCTTCAAGGCCATCGCACGATTCTCGAGACTCAAGACCTACAGGCGATAGACTCAAAGTTTGATACAGAGCATGTATCCGCGCCGTTGGAGAAACAATGGGAACGGGGTAAGTCAACAATACGGTATCACCGAATCTTGTTGCCGTTGTCTAACAGTTATAGCCCGCAATAGTGGCCAGCCCAGTCTTTTGAAGAGCACCTTCCTCGCCTACAAGTGGCAATTCGCCGCTGGTATCATCCCTCGACTCCTCCACAGCGGCTTCAACTTTGCGCAGCCTTTCCTCATCCAATCCGTCATCGTGCTCGTTAGCAAAAAGGAAATGTCGGTCCAAACTTCGAGCGGGCTGATCGGAGCAACAGTCCTCATCTACCTCGGTCTTGCTATTTCTGGCGCCTGGCACAAACACATGTCCTTCCAGTTGGTGACTATGTACAGAGGTGGATTGGTGTCGCTGATCTTCAAGAAGACGCTCAAACTCAAGACCGCGTCCATCAAGGACTCTGCACCTGTTACACTCATGACCGCGGACGTGGAGACTATTGTTGGTGCCGGAGCCTCGGTTCATGATATGTGGGCAAACATGCTTGAACTTCCCGTGGGGATTTATCTGCTTTATCGTCAAGTTGGTAAACCAAGCTTGCTTGTGCTGGTTCCAACCGTCCGTGAGTAACCTATCTCGCGTGAGACCAAGCTAACAGCCAAGTCACAACAATCCCCAGCGGCATCATCTCTCCAGCCATGGAGCCAGCGACAGTGAAATGGAATGAAGCTGTTCAGAAGAGAGTTGGCGAAACATCAAGCATGCTCAGTCAGATGAAAGGCGTCAAGATGATGGGCTTGACAGATTTCTTTCTCAACATGGTACAGGGCCTTAGGGTCAAAGAGCTCAAAGTATCTGCCAAGTTCCGATGGTTGCTCGTCTACTTCAATGCCCTTGGTAAGTCACCTCATAATTGCGATGCATCGCTAACGGTATAGCCATGATCTCCGCTCAGCTGACTCCGGTGGTTGTCATCATGTCTGCAATTTACTGGACCAAAGCAGATGGAGGCCTGAGTGTGGCAGAGGCATTCACATCACTATCCCTGATTTCTGTTGTGACTCAACCACTTGTCATGATCCTTGTCTCTCTGATGCAGATTGCAGGTGTTCTCGGGGGTTGTGGCAGAATTCAAGCGTTCTTGCTCCTGGATGAGCAGGCTGTCTCTAAGGAGGTAGCCGATGTTGACGCCGTCACCATGCACAACGTCAGCTTTCAGACGCCCGACGGAAATTCTTTGCTCACCGCAGTGAACCTCCACATCTCACCCAGAACACTGAATATGCTCGTGGGCAGAGTAGGCAGCGGAAAGTCATCGCTCTTGAGAGCGATAATCGGTGAGCTTGTACCAACAGAGGGGGCAGTCAAGACGGAGGACTCCCTTGCGTATTGCGACCAGGTGCCATGGCTCCGCAACACCACAATCCGAGAAAACATCCTTGGGTTGTCACCAATGGACGGCAAGTGGCTGTCGACAGTTCTTCATGCTTGCGCTTTAGAAGAAGACCTCCATCAATTGCCCCAAGGTCAAGAGACAACTGTTGGTTCTGGTGGAGTGGCTTTAAGTGGAGGCCAAAAGCAGCGAGTTGCACTTGCACGAGCTGTCTATTCGCGAAAGAAGCTCATCATACTTGATGATGTCTTTAGCAGCCTTGACAAAACGACAGCAGATACAGTCTTTCATCGTCTTTTAGGGGCTGATGGTTTGCTTCGGACGAATACTGTTGTTTTGGTAACCAGTAACGGTATGAGTTCTCCCAATTTGAGACTTTTCTAACAGTTTAGTTCAATATCTGCCGTTCGCCGACTTTGTTACCGTGATTGAAGATGGCCGAATCACTCGCAATCAAGTTCCCTACTCCCAACTCGAAGCCACCGAAACCCTAAACACTATCGCACCAATCGAAACACAGGAGCCTACACAAAAAGACATAGTAAAGCTTACTCCGAAGAAGGAATTTGACATGGCCCGGAAGACTGGGGATACAGATTGCTACAAGATATATGTCAAGTCCATGGGTTGGAAAGTCATTTGCATCATCTTTCCAACTTCAGTAATTGGCGCTGTACTCGAAGCCATGCCTCGTGAGTATTGTTATCGTCTTTCAGATGAAGCTAATGATGTAGAAATCTGGTTACGAATTTGGACAGAGAAAGGTCAGGGCTCAAAGGACGCACATTATGCAGGAGGATACATCGGACTAGTCTTTGCTTCAATGGCCCTGGCACTTCTAAATATCGAGTAAGTGAACTGCCAGTAGATAGAATTTGCTGACCGTCAGTTACTTCCTCATTGTTGGTGTCGAAAAGTCATCCAACAACCTCCACGAGCAGCTTTTGAAGTCTGTCTGCAGGTGCGCATGCCATTTGATGTTGGACTCGCGAGAGTTCTCAAGGTGTCTGTATTTAACTTGTTCTGACAGAGCCCCATTGCATTTCTTTACATCAACAGAAAGCGGTAGCATTTTGAACCGGTAGGTCAAGGTCCGTTTCCAAAGCCTTTACTGATCCGAGTAGCTTCAGCCAGGACATGACACTCATCGATATGTCTCTTCCGCTAGCGTTTTACCTGACACTCGACTGTAAGCACTTCCTCGATATAAGACCCCGCTAACTCTCTCAGTGACCTTGAGATGTTTGGTTCAGGTTGGTGTGGTGGCATCGGGAGCCAGTTACTTTGGCGCATTTCTCCCGATTTCATTCTTGGCTCTGTATCTCATCCAAAAGTACTACCTGCGCACGTCCAGACAGATGCGACTCCTGGACCTGGAAGCCAAGACACCACTCTACACACAATTCACGGAGATTACGGCTGGGCTCGCAACCATTCGCTCATTCGGATGGACAAACGGGGTTCTCGATGAAAGCTTCCGCATGCTGAATACCTCGCAAAAACCCTTCTATCTGATGTTTTGTATTCAGCGATGGTTGGAACTGGTACTCGACCTCTTCGTTACTGGGATGGCCATCCTCCTAGTAACGATTGCCCTGCGGATTCCAGGCACCACTAGCGAGGGCGCAATTGGACTCGCCATGGTTAATCTGCTAGGGTTGAATATGACACTGACGACAGTGATTGATCAATGGACAACTCTGGAGACTTCGCTTGGAGCAATTGCCCGGCTGAAGTCGTTCATCCAAAACACCCCAAACGAGAACAAGCAGGGTGAAACTGAAGTCCCAGACAATTGGACTGGAGGCAGAATAGTGCTTGATGGAGTGAACGCGGCATACAGGTACGTAAGAGTCTCTTCTGGGAGTTCCGACTAACAGCCTAGTGATGAATCGCAACCTGTACTTCGTGATGTTTCTCTTACTGTTGAAGCTGGGCAAAAGGTCTGCATATGTGGACGCACTGGAAGGTAATGACCAAACTCAATTGTTGAACTCGCTGACATCTCAGTGGCAAATCATCTTTGATCCTTTCAGTACTACGTTTACTCGAGCTACAATCAGGAAGCATCCACATTGGCGGCAAGGAACTAGCATCACTATCTCGTCAACATATCCGATCCCAGAGAACAACAATCCCTCAAGATCCTGTAAGCCTCTCAGGCACAGTACGACAGAATCTCGACCCAGAAGCACTCATCCAAGCGGATGAAATCCTCATTGAAGCTCTCAAAAAGACTACCCTATGGGCAGCCATTGAAACACGTGGTGGACTTAATGCTGATCTCAGTGAGCTTGGATTTTCAGTCGGCCAACGTCAATTGTTTTGTATTGCACGAGCCTTACTCTCACACTCAAATATCGTCCTACTTGATGAACCAACCAGCAGTGTTGACAACGCTACCGACAAAGACGTACGGCGTATCATTCGAGAGGTTATGCAAGGCCGAACAGTGATTGAAGTCACTCATCGTCTTGATTATGTGACAGACTTTGACCTAGCCGTCGTCATGAAGGATGGGCAAGTCATCGAGACTGGCGACCCAAAGGAGTTACTCTTCCAGAACTCAGCTTTGAAGGCGCTGCGGGGATGATATCGCTACTAACATGAATACCAATGTTCTTCTATACATCTCATCTCATCTATTGTACATTAAATCTATTATACTTTTGTCTATCCTTTCCCAATCTAATCGTTCTTGGAGGGCCACTTTATCCTTCGTTCTGCCCTCACATACAGGTTGTTCGGTCGAATCAATTGAAACATTGGATCATACTCGACAGGCCCATCTTGTGCAAGACTGAACTTGTATCGATACACCAACTTAGGCAGGAAGACCTTGACTTCTTGTAGAGCAAAGTTGAAACCAACGCACATACGGGGTCCAGTGGCGAAAGGAATGTATGAAGCGTTGGGGCGGTTCTTAACACGGTCAGTGTCCCATCGATCAGGATCAAACAGAGCTGGGTTGTCCCAAATCTTAGTGTTATTGTGGATGTGGTGAAGGGCAGGAATGACGATAGAGTCCTTGGGCAGCTTATAACCACCAGGCAGAATCATGTCGACAGATGATGTTCGTGCGGGTTGATATGAGGGGTTGTGTCGTCGTTGTGTCTCCTTAATGTACTTGTCAAGGAAGGTAAGCTTGTTGGTAAGGTCGGCAGTGATTTGGGTGTTTTCATCAAAGCCGTTGTCGACCATCTCTTGAAGAAGTCTCTCTTGCATGCCAGGGTAGGCAACTAGACCATACAGCAGCCACGACAGAAGGGAACTCGTTGTTGTGAAACCAGCACCCGTGGCAACGACAAGAGGCTCCATGATTCGCTCACGAGGAAGCTTGTTGCCCTTGCTGTCGCTAGCACGAAGCACATAATCAACCATGTTTTCGGCCTGGACAGCAGCATCCTGTAGCTCCAAGTCTCCCTCACCCTTGGAAGCATTCTCGACAGACTCCTTCATCATCAACTCCATGTGTGCGCGAGCATCCCGAAGACGTTGAGGGTCACCGAATGGGAGGTTCTTATACCAGCTGCCCATTGAAGTGATCTTCTTGTTGAGTTCCAGAGACTGCGCAATTCTCATCACCATGGCATGAGGTCGTGCATCAGGAGAGGTAAAGTGCTGGAAGTCCATGCCAAGCACCAACTTGCCGACAGCCTGAGATCCAAGCTTCAACATGTAGGGATACACATTCCAAGCCTCGTCACGCTCATCAAGTTCGTCAAAAACCTTGAACGCATCCTCAACAGTCTTTTGCATGGTAGGGGCATAATGTCGCACAGCCTTGGGACCAAGAGCTGGAGGCAGAAACTTGTGCACCTCTTTCCACTCTTCTGTGTCAGTGTCACCAAGGAAAACACCAGCCTCCTTGTTCTTGATGGGAAACAGAGGGTGACCATCGATGATGCGCTTGGAGAAAAAGTCTGTCTCGCCGAAAACAATATTGGCTAGCTTGGGATCATTTGTGTGATAAATGGTGCTGCCCATGTTGGTGGTCTTGATGAAAGGGCCATACTTTTCGAATAACCGTTGATGGTTACCGAGATGGTCAGGGTACACTTCAAAGTAATTGCCTACAAGAGGCAGACCTTTTGGGCCTGGAACCTCACGAACAGCCTTTCCATCGATGGTGATGAAAATGTCCCCCGCAGCAAGGACGTCTGCAACAGTTGTCAAAGCATCAGACTCGGTGACAAAACCAATGCCTAAAAATTAGCGACGTCACTGCAGGGAGTGAATCGACTTACCAGATGGATCAACAATTGCAAAATACGACGCCACCAAATGTTGAAGACCTTGCTCGTCCAATGACGCAGGAATCTCAATTTCTTGGGCAGTTGAAGGGTCTTCACCCATAAGATGGAAGCGTTTAGTAGCCATGATGAATGCTGAGAATTGTCTAACAAATAACAGGCTGCTACGGAGTGTCTGTCTATATAGACCATCGACGTTAAATGAGCCGAGGCTCAGAGCCTCAATGTCGAGTGGATCTCCAAACCTTGCAATCTGTCGGTAGATATGGATATGGATATGGATATGGATGTGGATAGGGGTGAAGACTTTGACGCTTGGACGGGATGATTTGGTGACGCATTAAATCTCCGCTATACGCCGGTGAGTACTTAAGTTTCGGTGTGGCTTGCACTATTGGACGGGTATCGCTGATTCGACTAAACTAGCTTATTCGCATGGAAATAACGCATTTGAGTCATGGCAGGTTTTATTGGTACGAATGCTGGCAGCTTATCTTGTCTTTAGCCATTCAAGCATGAACAACAAATCCGACGGCATTTACGGATCCATCGACACCGAATTCCGTGCCTCGGTCAATGCAACCTTTGATCCATGTTTATCGGGTTTATATCCTTTAAAAGTTGGCGAAATCATGAAACGGAGCAAGCACGGTCTCTCGGCCGTTCCGGACCCACAGTCGGCCGAGAAAAGACCTTGGAGCCTCGGCTTGACCTGATGAGGAAATGAACTGGCCAATCCTTGAGGTGGTATTTGATTGCCTTCATATAACGCGACTGCGCTCCGTAATTGTTTTCTGTACGGCTAGAGAAAATGGCTTCGTTTACTGCTAAGGAAGTGGCTGCTCACAGCACTCGTGATGACTGTTGGACAATTATCAACGGAAAAGGTATGTTTTTTGTTTCAATGGTAGGACTTTTCTGACGGTTTAGTTTATGATGTTACAAAATACATTGAGGATCATCCTGGTGGTGCGGATGTTCTGATTGAAGTTGCTGGAAAGGACTCAACAGTGGAGTTTGACAATGCAGGTCATTCTGAAGATGCGTTTGAGATTATGGAGGAGTATCTCGTTGGAACGTACAGTGGTGCACCTGTGCGAGGCGCGCCCAAGGCTGTGATGCTTAAAAAGGCGGCTCCCAAGGCCGTTGCTGGGAGTAGCTTTACTTCGTCGGCACTCACAGCGACAGCTGCTATTTCTGTTGGTGCTGTTGCCCTTCAAGCATACAGATTGAACCCCGAGATGCTCAACTCACTACCCAAGCTCAAGACCAGCGGCTCAGGACCTGGCTTCCTGGAAGGTTTCTTGATTGCCTCAGCGCTCTTCACCATAGCTGGTACAATCACCGCCAAGAAACTCTCCAAGCATCTTCACTTCGAAGAGGGCGGTTTCATGAGCTACGCTCCTCACAAGAAGATGCCCAAGGTCACAAAAGTCAACCCCCTCATCCAACGAGGCTGGCTCGACCCAACAACATACCACGCCCTCCCTCTGGCCGAGAAGGAATTAATAGCCCCCAACGTATACCGTCTTGTCTTCAGCCTCCCAACACCCACAACAGTCCTCGGTCTCCCCACAGGCCAACATCTCGCCATCAAAGCTGAGGTCGACGGACAGATCGTCAACCGCTCATATACCCCCATCTCCAACAACAGCGATCTCGGCAAACTCGAGCTCGTCATCAAATGCTACCCCGACGGTCTCTTGACAGGAAAATACCTCGCTAATCTCTCCCTCGGCGATGAAGTCTCCTTCCGCGGCCCCAAGGGCGCAATGCGCTATAAGAACGGGCTATGTAAACGAATAGGCATGCTCGCCGGTGGGACAGGTATAACGCCCATGTTTCAGATCATCCGCGCAATCTGTGAAGATGACCGTGATTTGACGCAGGTGAGCCTTATCTACACGAACCGCTCAGAACAAGATATTCTTCTGCGCGACCAACTTGAAACTTTTGCGCGGCGGTACCCACAGAATTTCCGGCTGTACTACGTTGTGGAAAAAGCACCAGAAAATTGGGCTTTTGGCACTGGGTTCGCTACACAGGAGCTCATGGAGGAAAGGTTCCCCGCGCCAGGCGCAGAGTCGAAGATCATGCTGTGCGGACCGCCGGGGATGGTAAAGGCGGCTAAGACGTCGCTTGGCAACCTTGGCTTTGAACAGCCTGGGGCTTCTGCCAAGATGAGCGATCACATCTTTTGCTTCTAGACTCTTTTAGATAATTTTAATACTGCCTAACTAGACTGTATATTCCTCTGGTGCTGCATATTCTTACCCCACGTGGTGGGATCGACACCCTCTTGAAACCTTGTATTATGCTTATGAGCTTATTTTTGTGCCGCCCCAACGCCCGCAAATCTCACGACCTGCCGTTTTGAGTAATTCACTACATATTCCGTGTAGCAAGGGTTAAATGTCGACATCGATCTGCGCCGTATCTCATTTGTATAAGTTGCACGTAAATATCCTGTTTAGTTTGTTCAGCAGAAATGGCGGACAAGAAAGAAACTCGGGCCTTTGATGGCTTGAGACATGATGATGAACGACCTGATAATGGGAGTACCATTGACGCCCAGAACTTTGTGTACACTGAGGATCGAAAGATTGGCATCACGGGCGCTGTGTTTCTGATTCTGAACAAGATGATTGGCACAGGAAGTAAGTTCCCTATCCCCTGAGTCGACCTCGCTGACCTTTAGTCTTTTCAACGCCGTCGAGTATCTTTGCAGCCACCGGCTCCGTCGGCATATCTCTCATGCTCTGGGTGATAGGCGGTTTCCTCACCTTCTGCGGTCTAAGCGTCTTTCTAGAATTCGGCCTAGCTATCCCCAGATCTGGAGGCGAGAAGAATTATCTCGAGCGCGTTTACCGCCGTCCACGATACCTGGCGACCTGCGTTCTTGCATCGCAGATGATTCTTCTTGGCTTTTCTTCTGGTAATTCTCTTGCTTTCGGGAGATATATCCTCTTTGCGTCGGGGCGGGAAACACCTGATGGATGGGAAGCGCGTGGTATCGCGGTGGCGTGCGTGACCTTTGCGGTTCTCATGCATAGCGTTACACCAAAGTGGGGAATCCGTCTCTTCAACGTTCTGGGCGTTTTCAAAGTCGTTATTCTTCTCTTCATCGTCTTTTCAGGCTTTGCTGCCCTTGCAGGCCATCGTCGTGTGCCTAACCCTCATAACTTTGACAACGCGTTCAGAATCGAAGATGGAGACGGCTACGGCGGCGGTGGAGCATACGCTTACTCCAACGCCCTCCTCAATATCATCTACAGCTACAAAGGCTGGGAGAACGCAAATTACGTCCTAAGCGAACTAAAACACCCCAAGAAAACACTCGCCATCGCAGCGCCCATAGCTATCGGCGGGGTGACGATTCTGTACGTCCTCGCCAACGTAGCGTACTTTGCCGCTATCCCAAAGTCAGACCTCGCCAAGTCAGAGGTCATCGTCGCGGGCCTCTTTTTCAGAAACATCTTTGGCGAGAGCGCGGCGGCGAGGAGTCTTCCTGCTTTTGTGGCGTTGAGTAATCTTGGGAACGTGCTTGCTGTTTCGTTTGCGCATGCGAGGCTGAATCAGGAGTTGGCTAAGGAGGGCATGTTGCCGTTTAGTCGGTTCTGGGCGTCGAATAAGCCGTTTAATGCGCCAGCTTCTGCGGTAAGTTGGCAGTGTTTGGTTGAAGGGTGAGGCTGATGGTTTAGCTTTTTCTTCATTGGATTGTCACGGTTGTAGTGCTTCTGGCTCCACCTGCTGGACCAGCGTATAACTTCATCGTCAACCTGTATGTAATCCCTCTCTACGCATCATCTACAAGGCTAACAAGTCAGGTACACTTACCCCGGCTCCTGGATCAACGGCTTCGTCACAGCGGGTCTCATATACCTACACTACAAAAAGTCCGAGAACTGGACATCACCGTGGCACACATATCTCCCCATCTCGATAATCTACCTCCTCGCCAACATTTTCCTCGCCTTGGTGCCCTTCATCCCACCCGATGGTGACTGGAACGCAGATGGATACCCGTACTACGTGTTCCCTGTTGTTGGTGTTGGCGTTTTGATCCTTGGTGGTGTCTACTGGAGTTTCTGGACAAAGATACTGCCTAGGATTGGAGGATACAAGGTTGTTGCGGATAGGACGTTTGATGACTCTGGTGTTGAGACTGTTAGGTACCGAAAGGTTCCTGTGAAGAAGGACTAGGGGGTGTGGCTTGGGGATGGTTTCTGAGAGGGTACGTTGAAACACAACCTGGAGGCCACCGCTGCAGAGACCAACGAACGTGCGGAGTTTCTGGACAAGCTCGATTATGTCGATAACAAGCCTGAAGGGCTTATCAAAGAAGACGTTAAGATTGTTGCTAACGGCTCAGACTACCAAGGTGATATATTCGGAAGTATCGAGAAAGCCATGATGGCGAAGAAGGAAGAACTGCAGGAGCAAATCAAAAGGTTTGACAGGCGAAAAAAACAGGAAGAGCTGTCGGTGACATTATTACAGCTGAGGCTTGGACAGGGGATGGTGGATGATGCAAAGTAGTAGAGGGTGGATGGGATATCTTGTTTGAGGCTTTGAGTGGTGTCAAGTGGTGTCATAAGTAGGTGATCACAAGTCAATTGAGGAACATATCGCAGAGTCATACAGGGCCTTAACTTCATGTCTAATTTGATATCAATTAAATAGCGATTGATGGCCGCGAATCATTCAAGGCGTGACATTTTTATGATAATGAGTTAAGTTACAAGGCATATGCAAGACACGATGATACACAAAAGAATAGATGTCGAAACCGTTTTAATTTACTTCAGCTCAGTATCCTTCTCACCCTGCATCTCCTGGACACGCTTCTTTGTGCGAATGCTCCATTCAAACACCATGGCCTCGTCAGTTGAATCGCAGGCCATCAATCATTCGACAGTGGCAGCATGGATCGCACGGTAGAGCTTGGGTTGAGTGTTTAGCCAGTTTTCGACGCCAGCCTGTGTGCGGATGAAGTCAGTACTCAACAACGGACGGAGTTGCTCGCGCAAGGCTGGAAGCTCTTGACCAACCACCTTGAGGCGAGCTGGCAGGACGTTGGCGCTTTCATGGAGATGATCGTGGGTGTGTTGGTAGGACTGGTTGGGAATGGTGGTGGGCATTCTCAGCACTCGGTAGATGACATCGCCCAAGCACGACTGGATCTCCGAGCACACCCACTGCTTGACAGCTTGCCAAATGTTGACAATTTCCATACGAGATGGAAAGGAGCCAGGACCCTGATTCGCAGCGAACCCGACTGTCAACCTCCGATCCTAAAGTCATCATAAGACCCATCATAAACTTATGAAGATTTAGGATAGGCTACCCTAAGTTTAGAGGACGGTGGCGCAACAGTCACTTTCCGATGTCACAGAGTCGTCGTCGATAGGCACTCAGGGTGCATGGTTTTGTCGATCATGGTCTTCAATGGTTTGAAAGTCTTGCGGTGACTCTTGAACCGTTCCTAGGTGCCCATATCATCCGCAGACTCCGATTGCTGCAGCCAACTCTCGAACTTCTCAATACTGGCCTGTCGTGAATTTTCGCCAGCCTCTTTCAGCTCCTCTCCCGACTCTTCCAGATCCTGTTGCTCAGGGACTGATCCACAAAGAGAGTGCTCGCTGTCAGAAAGCAACTCATCCTCGTAGATCTGCGCTCCACCTGACATGGCAGCGGCACAGGTGATTGACCACTGGAGTTTGATCACATGCTCGAATAAACCCCGGTGTTTTGTGAGACGTCTGACTTTGACGATGGTACCAGACTCAACAGGAAGATTGCTGGATATGTCGTGGCACTGGATACCCAGGATCTCCCGACATTTAGTGCAATTTCTTGTAGTGCATGCTGAAAGTGGACCCTGGCCGTATCGGTGGTCGAGATGAGACCCCAACGCTGTCGACGGATCTCTCTGCGCTGCCAGATCAACCTGTTCTGTAGCCAAGGCTTTGACATTGCACGGCATCCAGACAAATTGGAGGGAGATGATCGAATAGTTGGGGTCATCCTCACATAGTGTTGCGTCATGGTACTTGAAACCGAAATAGGCTTTCGACACAAAACATTCCAAGGCATATCGCTAGATCTTACTCCTTTGATGATTTCCATGTTCGTTCCGCCGGCCTCGGCGGTTTTCTCAAAGATGAAATAGTCGACCTTTCCGAGAACTTTCCGAGTCTTCTCCAAATGTTCTTGAGTTTGATTCCAAGCGAAAAGAACAATGTGGCAAACTTGTGGACCAGTTAAGTCTGTGACGATGCACCGGTGTTGATCCAGTTCTGTGCATAGTGGTCCTTGGGATCGGGTGCTGGGTGTGACTGGGGGAGACGGGATAAAGTACTCTTGACTCTTGAAGAATGTTGAAAATTAGTATATGAGAAGAAGCAACGAATATATCAATGTGCTTACAATAGGCGGTAAGCTTTTCAAGTCCCCTGATAGTTTTAACAACGTGTCCTGGTCCTGAATATGCAAATGCCCGTAGATCTCCAAGTGACATTCCAATAAGGTAGCAGAACTGGATATGATTCAGAGGGCGGTCGGGTTTCAATAAAACCATCTTATTTCGGACGATCTCGATCAAATCAAGACGGACATTCGTCTCATCAATATTGACAGGTAAGAGGTCAGTCACCGGCTTGACCTGTGGTCGGGCTTCGAGGAAGCTTTTGAGGGCCTTTAGGCGGCTTGGGTGACCGCTGTTCGCAGCAGTAAAAGCGGAGAAGGCCGATGTCAGTTCTTGCTGCAACATGGTAGCGATGCGTCGGCGTTTTTGAGCTGGGCGTGATGTTGAAAGACGTTCAAGAATTAAAAAGAAATGAAAAGTTGAGTGCGGAAGAAGTTAACGCAACCATTTTTTTAGATTTGTTGCGGAAGCCAGTTTACAGGATTTAGACCTACAATCCTCTAAACTGAGGGCAGCCTATCCTAAATCTTCCTAAGCTTAGGGTGGGTCTTAGGATGACTTTAGGATATCTTATGATGAGTTTGACTTCAAGACGTGGTTGGACCCGTAGCCAAATTGAAGGCTCTGACTTTGGCTTTTGCTGGCGTCAGGTTACACAGCCCCACCTGTGTCAACATGCTTTCGCAGAGTGCACCCAAATTCTTAACCTCTAACATTTCGTCTGATTTAAGCTCTCAGCCACGAGCCTCAACTGATATGAGGAAAACCCAGATTCTGCCTTGAAGGCACATAATATGATGCCCCCGATCCTTCGTCCAAGGTTCTGCTACCAACAGCGACAACGATGGCCACCGACGAGCTGGGCGAAGCATCTCCGTCTTCTTCTCGACCTCGAGTCGAGCGGGTAGAGAGCCTCATCCCAAGTGAAGACTACCAGCTTCGACTTGAACTCATCGAAAGCATCCGAGCGGAGCTAGAGCTCTTTCGCGGTCTGAAGAGCCTGACCTCACCGGACTCGAGTTTACGTACCTCATCAACATGCCGCTCGACAAATTGCGAGGCCTCAAAGAAATGCTTCCCGAAACATCCGGTCACCTCCAAGCCATGATCAACAAGTTGGGCAATGTAACGTGGTGGTGTAAGTCAACTCAATCAAAGTCGATATCGGTAGACGGCCATGCTCATACCTATTAGTCCTCCAAAAGGCCGCATACAAGATCGAGTTTCCTGAACGATCCCACGCCAACTCCTCCACAAAGACTGTCAGCGCTAAAGAGAAAGCGCCGCAGCGTGTCACCTCTCTGGGCTCTGTCTCAAAGCCTGCATCATCCAGCAAATCACACGCCAGTGGACGACGCTCAGCATCAGGTGGAAAAACCTTACGCAAAATCATCTCAAACCCCTCTGTGGCCGGTTCTGCGACCAGTTCTGTAGCCACAAGCAAGAGTACTGAGGCTGATCGAAGCGAGTGTCTCAAAAAGGTGTGCTTGGAGCTCGATGGCAACTGTTGTGTGGTGACCGGTGCCAGTAATCCTCAGGTCTGCCATATTGTTCCTTTCGCCTGGTCCAAGCATCAAAAGAACTTTGAGGTTACCAAGCGCTTGATGCCTGCCTTCCAATTAGTGATCGACATCCAACCCCCCAAGATCAAGCGGGAAGCCGTGGACAAGCTGCTTCAAGGTGTCGGCTGTACTGACCGGCTGTGGAACTTGGTGTGTCTGAGCCCCCAGCTTCACGAGTGGTGGGACCACGCGTATTTCGGCCTGATGCACCACGTCAGCAATGATTCTGAGGAAGACGGCTTTGTGGAGATCCATCTACAATTCGTGTGGATGCCACGTAACATCCCTCAATCTGCAACGAAGCAAATCGCCTTGGATCAGCAGGCGCACCCATCCAGAAGTCTTTCGGCCGGCCTCAATCACCACTATGAAGGCCAAACAATGAAACCATGCTCAGACTTGAGTTGCAACGAATGTCAGGCTATCCGAAAAGTCAAGGCATATGATATCACCAACCGCCCGATCGTAAACGGCCAGATCATTGTGGTTAAACGTCGCAAAGAGGATGCCCCTCTCTTTGAGGCTATAATCAAGATTCAATATGCCATCATCCGTGCTGCAGCTATATCAGGCGGCGCTCTTGCTCCTGGAGAACTTCGAGATGAAGACTTGGACAAAGGGGAGGCAGGAGAAATTGAGGAAGAGGACCATGTGCCAACTGCCAAGCGCATCGAAGACTGGCTGGACTGTGTATAGAGGGGAGTAGTCACAGCAGGTTCTGAAAGCCCATTTTGCATCTCACAGCGCCTCAAGCGTGTGTATACAGGAATTTGATCGAAAAACGAAGGGGAGAACGGCCAAGACTTTGTAAAACTCATCATAAGTTATAGTAATCTCATCATAAGATATTCTAAACTAATCCTAAACTACCCTAAGACTTATCTAAAGTCCCTGGTTCCTGTGGTCCAAGGCCGGCTCGCAGATCTGACACCAAAACCGAGTGCTTGAGGGTTGAAATGACGCTCGAGAACAGTATCCGCAAGATGTGGAACCTGACAGTAAGCGAGTCTAGTTGCTGGCCTGTCCTGTAGACAGAGTCGGTGATGATGCCGGACCTGGACTCAATGTCGCCGACCGAATACGGGGGTCGCTCCCTTCCAACAACTCCTTCTGCTCGGAGAGGTTGCTCTTCAGTAGCTTGATTGTCGCGTCGCTGTCCTTGATCATGCGATCACGGCGGTGAAGTGCGTCTTGGAGTTTCTTCATTTCCCCGCCCGTATCGCGGCTCTTGAAACTCTTGGCCTTCTGTGCCTTCTTTGCCTTCTTTCGCATGCGATCGTACAAGCGCTGTGTTACAGTCCTTGCCACGCTTAGTCTTTAACTGGCTCTTGTAGCGGGCGCTTTGGGCTTCTGTGAGGAAAGGGTTAGTGACATTGCCACCGGGGTCATTGTATTTGCTTACCATCGTTGATGTCAGGCTGGCCGGTAATGGCCGCATCAGCTTGCTCTTCGTTGGGTTGTCCCCGCCAGATGTTGGCATTGGGGCTTGCCTCGCCGATTGTTGAATGTGTATACAAGGTATATGCAACGGTTTACATCCTCGAGAGAGAAATGTCCGAGGATGGCCTTGAGCGTACTTGGACCGGTTGGGATAGGAAAGCGTCGGGGGAATTCGGAGTATGCGGCAGCGGCTCTGGCTGCTCACCCCTTTCCCTTGCCATCATTTCTGATGCTCCCTTCAGACCACCGTGGGTTACAAAGAACGGCGCAGATGCACGCCCAGCTCATGCGGCGATGCTTTCCTCCAGTCCCTGCCTTTCCCAGAAGATGGTTGTACAGTGCTTTGGTGGAGTCGGGAGTCTTCAAATGATTGGCCCAGTAGACCCATTCTGCCTTGTCTGATTCGGACTGGAGGTGACCCGATTTGCTGAACTCTTGACGGAACCGTTCGTTCCAGAGCTCGTCAATGGGCTGGTTCTCATTATCACATGCCTGTCTCTTGTACGACAGGTAAGGGGCCGGCAGTGCGTGGTCAGGGTCCCAGGTCTCGCTCATTGTGTGGACTTGAGGGGGATGTGATGAGAGGGGGCCTTGAGGAGATGAGGGTGTGAGGGAAAGCAAGGAACGCCGATGTCAGTTCTTGCCGTGCCATCGTAGCGACACATCAAGCAAAGGCAACCGGGTGTCGTAGAGTTGTGGTTCTTCAAGAGGTGAAGATGTGCACAAGGGATGGGGTCGAAGGAAAAAAGCGAATTCAATGAATAAGGCAAGAATATGTGCCCCAGTTCAAACTCGGTGGTTCTATTCTTGGGGAATCCGAAGATGCGGTCAGATTGAGGGTTGGCCTTGAGCCCATAGCTATAATATATAAGCGTCAACTCCCTCGTTTGGTTGTCGTCTTTGTCACGGTTACTGTTGATCTTGTCAGTTTCAAGTCTCAAGGCACTGCAATAGACGGGAAGAATAAGGCCAACTTACTCGATTCTCAATGAGCCATCGTTGAACATGTATATATATGCTTTGGCAGAGCTGCTGCTGCCTGTATACGTTGATATAAGGGCACTACACTGTATAGTGTATGAGGGAGTGTTGAGATGGGGATGAAGTGGTAAGATATCGAATGGAAGCGATGTTGGGTGGGATGAATGGGGGCTTTTATGATTGAGAATTTTAGGCAGCAGGACAATGGTGTCTCTGGGATTCGTTTCGCTTCTTTTTGCTGCTTTGTGATTGATAGGCAGAAATCTTTGTGTTTGAGATGTTTCGTCGCAATCGAGGTGCTTTGCGTTGTTGCTTGCTCCATGACTGTACTTGGCACAGGCCAAGCAACTCAAACTGAGTTGAGTTTGATACTGCTCAAGTGAGATGAGGCTCTCCACGGGCTCAGTTTTGGGTTACGCCTGAGGAGAAAGCTCACAAGCACTTCTGGGTCGGGAAAACGGCCGTGCTGCCTGTGGGCGCTGGTCTGGTTTGCTGTGGCTGCGTGCCTTGCTAGCGATCAAGCTCTGCTCGGAGGTCAAATGCAGCAGCATGTCGAAACTGGCGATTATTGACGGCGGTCGGAATAAGGGAATGCGCTAGATTTGTGAGGGTAGCCACAAGAAAGTTCTTGTTGCACCGAAAGCCGCCATGTGCTGGTTGTATCGCGGCGCTCGGTGAGCTTGATGTGTTGGAGCGGCGAGAAGGAGAAGCGAAAGGGACTGACCTGGGGCTTTAGCTCATCGCAGAACAGTGCGAAGAGCGGGGCAGAGTCATCCACAACAGTACCTGGGTACTTTGAACATGGCCAACCTGCACCACTTCCACTGAAGCCAGAGCCCCTCCATACCCGGGAGTCGCTAAGTGGGAAGCAACCTTGGCCCATCACAGAGTGGTTTGGCTGTTTGAGAAAACAGTTCTTCTTGGCAAAGTATCTTTAGGCATTTGTGTTCAAAAAAATATTTACTTCCCAAATATCAACGGTTTGCTCAACATTCAGTCAGTTTTGTTGCTGTTTTCAAGCTCAGGGAATATCAAATCTCGTCTGCTTGTGCTTGCTTTCAGTGTGCTCTCTCAATATCTCGCTCAGACGTCATGAGACTTAGCTATCAATCAATCTGATTGTGTTTGCTGTGCTATCCCAAACTGAGTACGATTGCGCTCACAGGTCTCCCATTAACTTTGATAGACACAGGTAGCCAAACAGCGAACATTAGCAACAGTTTCCAAGTGTTTTCACTCTGGTTTTGTGATGTCTGGATTGGCTACAAACCGGGATGTGGCTCAATGTTCAGCTGTCTCCTGTCACACCAGCCTCACCTGAAATCATACAGATGCTTGTTACGAGTTTGAAACCTCTTAGGGGTGAAAAAGAAGGTAAATAATACTTCTATGGAATTGAAAACTCCTTTTTATCATTTCTGTATCATGAACTAAGAGTATGCAAACACTCAGGGTAGTTCTGCAACCCTGTCGCGAAAGATCTGTTCCGCCCGCTGCCAAACCCCTTCAGTATCCCGGCGGTCCAGAGTCAACAAACTTGGCAGAAGTAGTGACGAATACTCGTCACTCGACTCACGTGCCACCATGGTAGGAAGATGATCGATGGCGATGATGCGCAGCTCAGGACCATCGATGTGCTCGGAAGCAGGAACAGTAGGGTTATCGAACGAGCTATAGCTGGAGTATACTGGAATGGGATTGTTCTCGCTGTTGGGGTCGCAGCTGACGTCGCAAATGACCCGGAGCCGTCTGTCGGGTGCTGAGAGTGCTTCGAAAGTCGTGAAGGGCGGGATTTTGTTGGAACCTAGGTAGACGCAGTTCACAAAGATATCAGACGAAGCGACTTCAGGAAATGGGCCACCCTTGCTGGTTTCAGCAATGTCCCATTTCAGAATGTCACTAACACCGATGGCCTCAGCTGCTGCGATGGCACCTTTGCCGCAGCGGCCCAGGGCACCGATTACGATCAGGCGAGGGAGCGCGCCGTCATTGGCGGAACGTGCAGCGTCGACCTTGTCCTTGACAAGTTCAGTCAAAGCAGAGGCAGAGTCGACGACAGGAACCGGCCCTTGGGGGACGCCAGGGTTGAGCAGTTGATGAGCCCAAGACAAGAGTGCCAGTGCGGTCCCGGCGAATCCAGCCCAATATCCGAATGCAGCTACTCGCCGTCCATCTTCATCCGTAAGGAACTCCAAGTCATATAGCAAACCACCTGCATTTGAGAAACGAGACAGTTCAGTAGCCCAACCAGTTTGCTTTTTGTATACGTGAGCAAAGTGGATGTAGGTGTGCGGTAACGGTGCTGAAAATTTCGTCAGTAACAAGGCTAGCAGAAGCGAATTGGGAAACATACTTCCATCTGCCTCGATCTCCTTCAATCCCAAGATGATATCCTCCTTGGGTGCGTTGACCCAAGAGCCAGTCGGCACAATCTCAGCTCCGACAGTTCTGAACTCATCGATCTTGTAGATACGGTCCGGAGACTCTTCCACTCGAACTACGTAGCCAGCATCGAGCAAAGCTTGAGCAGTCGCAGGTGACGCTTAATTGTTAGAGGGAGGGATCGTCAGAGTTGTCAAGGTTCCATACATGGGGAGCGACGCTCTAGCGGCTTTGTCTCAGACCGGAGGTGGATAACGACAGGAGACATCTTGTACTTTTGATGGAGAATAGTTTGGGCTTGGATGGTATTGCGGTTACAAATTGTTATTTGTACTTGAGACCTACCCCTGGCAGAGCTTATACTCAGTACACATTACACAGATAAATGACTCCGCCGGAATATTGTAAGTCCGCACGGCGTGAGTCACCGGTCCGATTAAGGAGCAAAATGTGTAACTTTGGCACTTTTATGTCGATTAAAAGCATCTTGGACGTTACAGTCTTGTTAACTTTCTCGATCTTATTCAATATTGACTCAAACGTGTGATATAAATGCTACTTGCTTATCCGGTCTACTTGTTTTACCGACCTTGGTGAAGCGCCAATACAGCGACGAAGATTCATCTCCGATGTATTGAGTCACTGAACTGGCTGGTTCTAAAAGTACATGACTCAACAGATTCAATGGTCCCTATCACAATCAAATTCGTTTCTTGCCTTTCAGGAAGACATGCAAGAGGACATAAGAAACAGCGCCAGTAAAGCACAGCCCACTGATGACGCCAAACCCCTTAAGATACTTGGGCTTCTCTGAAGCTGGGAACAAGTAGGCACCGTAGATCTGCGCAAGGTTACCCATAGCGTTGACAAACGCCAGCGAGATGGCCCGAGTCTCATTGGGCATGGAACCAAACGTAGTTGAGGCATAAGACAGCGACAGACCATTTGAGGCCCAAAGCGCTGCAGCCATGATGACGAGGAGAGCATAGCGCGCTTTGAAGTTGTAGACGACGCAGATGATGATGGCGCATAGCATGGCGACACTCATCCAGGCACACAGTATAACGCCTCGCCATTTGCTGTTCTTATCGGCGAAGTAGCCTGTGAGGGCGGTGACTACAAATGCAACGCCAAATATGGGTATGGTCATGTACTGAGCTGCGGTGGATTCGTATCCGAGACCTTTGACGAGAGTCGGGTAGAAGTAGGAAAGCGTTGAAGAGCCGACGATTGCCTGAAGGTTTCCGTTAGTTGATCGTAATCCAGATACAAGGAGCTTAGACTTACCATGTACCCAACAACAAAGAGCCAAGTGCGCCAGTTGGTCATGCTGAGTTTGAAAGCCTGCCAATGACCCAGTTTCGCTTCATCTTCAGAAACAACCTGTGGTCTACCATGCTGCAGCCTTCGAATGGCAAGATCGATCTCTTCCTGGCTGAACTTGAGCCTCGAAGTGTTTGCCGGAAAGTCAGGGAGGACGAAACACGCAATCAGGGCGACACCCATAGTGGCAGCGCCTTCAACAACAAACAACCATCTCCAACCAGCCTTGCCGTGTGCACCGTCGAGACCACTGGTGATGGAGCCAGCCAAAAGGCCACCGAACGCGCCGGAGAGGATAGCAGCAGAGATATACACGGCGAATCGCTTGCTCTGCTCTTCATTCTTGTACCATGAAGATAGCAGCAGAAGCATGCCAGGAGCAAATCCGGATTCGAGAACGCCCATGAGGATTCTGAAACCGATCATGTGTTCGTAGGTGCCCGTAAAAGCCATGGCGACTGTGACGCCGCCCCAGACAAACATGATGCCGGGAAGGTATCGACTTGGACGGGTCCTTGTGAGGATCATGTTGGAGGGAACTTCGAAGACGACGTATCCAACGAAGAAGACGACGAGTATGATGGAATATTTGTTGGAGTCGAGGTTGAGGTCTTTGTCCATTCCAGCAATCTTGGCATTTCCGATGCTGTTACTGTCAGCTAGACTCTGACGCGTGTGTAAAAGGGGAGATACTGACTTGGTTCTGTCCATGTACGACATAAGATACATAAACCACATCATGGGGAGAATGTAGAGGTCGATCTTGCGAACGAGCTTCTTCTCTGCTTCAGTTCCGGGTACATAGTCATCATTCGCGATAGAGTCTTGCTTGGGATCGATGACGTTGTCGTCATGCTCGAACGACTGTTTGTTCTCTACCTTGTCCATGATACAGGGCAAGTAACGGATTGTCGACGCGTTTGAAGAAAGCCAATGATGTACAGTTGAAGATTGACTGATGATGATAGCAATGAGATGGAAGAAATGTCTGGCATTTAAATAGAACAGGTGTCATGCTGCTCACTTCACAGTCTCACGTCGTATTCTGAGATTGTCAGGTTTTCGAACAAGAGAGGTTTTCCCTTAGCTCCAAGTTCAGGAATCAGCTGTTCTAGAATCGTGGAGACCCCAGATTTTCGCCAAGACTAATTTAGTCCCTGCCCCTACGCGAGCTGAATGACAGGGACGACGCTAATGGGGTAACTAAACCGCGCGTAATGCTCATTGAGACCGCGAGACGGTGTACTATGGCTAGGGTGTCTGCTTCTTGGGGAGTTCTTAGCTTGTTGCGGGGTGATCTGTTTCACGCAGCAATTTGTGGGTAGTCGCCATGAGACCAATATTTAAGATTTCTCTACTTACTCTCCCTTGTTCTACATCAGCTCATTGATTGATTTCCTTTGATCTTTTCTTATAATTAAATTCATAACACAATGACTAGCGGACCTCAAAACACAAACGGTGCCTCTAACGGTACAAATGGCGCCGCCAATGGACATGGGCCTCTGAGCACGATGCCCGGCCCCAACCACGATTACAAGGTGACCCTACAAGATAAGGTCATTGCCAGTATGTGTTTCGAGTCAATACCTTGCACAAAAAAAATCAATGCTAACAATAAAGTCACCGGTGCCAATCAGGGCATTGGTCTGGGCATCGCCGAGGTCTGCCTTGTAAACGATGCCGCTTTCGTCTACAGCCTCGACGTCACTGAACCCTCAGAACCCTTTGAAGCTCTACTTAAGCGCTTCCCTGGAAGATTAGGTTTCCAGAAGTGTGACGTGACTAACGAAGAGAGCGTGACCTCTGCGATAGATGCCATCATCGCTGACAAGGGCCGCTTCGATGGCATGGTCGCCAATGCTGGTGCCACCAAGCATCAACCAGCTTTGGACTTTACCGCTGAGCAGGTCGAGAAACTATTCCGCTTGAATGTGTTTGGGGCTTGGAATTGTGCCACGGCTGCTGCGCGGGCATTCATCAAGCTTGGCTGCAAGGGTAGCATTGTCTTTACAGCTAGTATGACTTCCTACCGTCCCAACAGAGTGAGTAATCTTCCAGTCCTTCCGTCTGAAGCTTGAATGCTGACGTTTCAAAGGCTGCTCCGTCAGCTCCTTACGGCGCAACAAAAGGCGCTGTGCGGAACATGACGCATACACTTGCGATGGAATGGTCGCAGTACGGCATTCGAGTGAACAGTATCTCACCCGGCTTCGTCAAGACTGATTTGACATATTACGTTGAGACAGCTCCCGATTGGGATACTAAGATGAAGTACTACGGTGGCATGCCTCGATTGGCCCTACCGCAGGAGCTTGGAGGTGCATATGTGTACCTACTAAGTGAGACAGCGACTTACACAACGGGAATTGATATCCCGATCGCCGGTATTGTTGGTGCTTGGTAATGATAAGCCTGTATGATAGATATTCAACCGTCGTTCAATAGACTTGACAAGATTATGCAAGAGACTCCGTTTTACTTGTATGTCTAGCTAGGACTCATAACAAAGTGTCTTCTTGAAATGTAAACTTCGAAAATACTTGAACGGCAAATAAAAAGGTTTTGAACATGGAGCATCATTACAAGATAGGCTTCGTTCAGGCCCGTCTTGGCGTCTGTTACAATAAGCTGTAGCTTAGCTACGTTCCCCGGACCTATCCCACAAAAGATACCGGCATGATTACACAAACTCTTGTTAGACGAGGATACAAAGTCATGGTAATTTATGAGAAGCTCCAGAGGACACAAAAACATAGTGCGGTTGATTCAGCCTTTTACTAAGCACCGAGAGGGCTCGGTAGCATATACAAATGCTCACTAAAGACAAACAACGTCATTAAATTTGGTGTCTCTTTCGATCTCCAAATCCTATGCAGCTACTACTGAAGCTGCTATAAAGTTCTGCTTATCGTAATCCTCAATGATCTTAACCTTGGCAGCAGATGACGAGTTCTATGCAATCGTTAACAAACAATGCTCTCAAAATTAGAGCAGAAGTACTTACGGGATCAAACTCATATCCCAGCCATTCTTTCACCAGCCTCTTAGCAAGCTCAATCCCAACGACCCGCTGTCCCAAACACAAAACCTGAGCATTATTACTCAGAACTGAACGCTCAACGGAGAAGCTATCATGTGCTGTTACAGCCCTGATACCACGGACTTTATTGGCGGCGATGGCAACACCAAGACCTGTTCCGCAGATCAACAAGGCTCTGTCTGCTTCACCCTTTGCGACTTTTTCAGCAGCTGCGATGGCAAAGTGTGAATATGCGGTCTTGTCTTCTTCTGATGAGGGACCAGCGTCGATGACGGATGAAACACGGGGATCTGTGAGAAGTTGTTGGGCGATGATGGATTTGTAGGGAAAGCCGGCGTCGTCCCCCCCGATGGCTATGCGAAGTCCTGATGGCATTGTGTGTCAGCGACGTAGTAAAGGAAAATTATTGATGATCGGTACTACATCCAAATCCTAAAGCTTAGTAGTGGCAGCGAGATAAATTTGATCTCTGCTGCTGTTGTGTACTTTATGCTCTTCCATAGCCTTTTCCCCCAAGGCGGGCCTGGAAGCGAATCATGGTTGCAATGTAGGAACCGCGCTTCGAGGTCAAGTTGCTGAAGGCGACAAGGTTCAGACGACTAATGCTGGTCCGAGTTGGGTTAGTTCCAGCTGTTAGATTGCCTCGAGGCGCGAATGTGCGGAGACATGCCTGGGGTTTCTCTGCGATGCAGGGATTAATTAATGGCAGGGTAGCATTAACGAATAAACCAAGCCAGAGCCGTTCAATCTTGCTTATACTCCGTATGTTCAGTCAAATAGAAGTAAAGGATTGCATAACAACCTAGCAGATAATCATCGCCAAAATGACTTCAACTTGGGAACCCCAAAACAACAAGACCTGCCAAATCCTCAAGGCAGCAGAAGATGGCGGCTACGGAGTCGTTGCACCCATCGCCTACAACATCGAACACATCCTAGCTTTTGTACGCGCCGCCGAAGCAAAACGCAGTCCTCTTATCATCCAAGTCTTCCCTTGGGCCATCACATTCTCCTCCGGCCTTCTCATCCACGCAGCAGCCCACGCAGCGCGCAACGCTTCAGTCCCCATCGCGATCCACTTGGATCACGCACAGGATGAAGCGATAATTCGACATGCCGCTGATTCTCTCCCATTTGATAGCATTATGGTTGACATGAGCCATTACGAGATGGAGGAGAATCTGGCCAAGACCAAGGAGCTGGTTGAGTACTGCCATGCGCGGGGGATTGCTACGGAAGCTGAACCGGGGAGGATTGAGGGGGGAGAAGATGGGATTGCGGATACAGCTGATTTGGAGGGAGCTTTGACTACCTCAGAGCAGGTTGAGGATTTTATTGCAACAGGTATCGATTTCCTTGCGCCTGCGTTTGGCAACGTGCATGGAGAGTATGGCAAAAGAGGCCCTGTTCTCGAGTTCGATCGGTAAGTGGCTCCCGCAAGTCATTGCATCAAGTCTGACCAGTTTCAGCCTTGAGATGATTCGATCCAAAGTCAATGGCCGCGTGAGAGTTGTTCTCCATGGAACCAACGATTTCCCAGAGGATATTATGAAGGCCTGTATCAAGGGTGGCATTTCCAAGGTCAATGTGAACAAGCTTGTCTTGGATGATTACCTTGTGCATATCAAGGAGCTGTCATCGAAGCTTAGCTTGACGACACTGATGGAAGAGGGCGTGGAGAAGGCTCAGAAGTTGACGGAGTGGCAAATGGATGTCTGCGGTTCTTCAGGAAAGGCTTAGATCAAATTATACCGTAGCTCATTATCGTAAACTAAAGGGTCACTTTCTGGCTCACTCTTGTGTCTTAGAAGGCATCCTGACCTCCTTCTTGATCTGCCTTGGCCCACTCCGTCCTCAAATCGTCTCTCCACATCTTCATGGGAACCCAGTTTACTCTACCCTCACACGCTTCCATCAGAGAAATGACTTTTTCACGCTTATCAGCATCCTGCAAACAGAGACCGGCACCGTAGAGACACTGAGCTGATACAATCTGACAAGCTTCATCCTTCAGGTCCATAGCTATCCCGCAGATGGTGTCTACGAACTGCGTGAGTGTCTTTTGCATTCTTAGATACCCATTGAACCCGGCCGGTATTGGACTATGAAGTGCTATCAATATTTGGGCAAAGGCAAGTGCCTGCAGCGCGGCGCCGAATTCTGGTGGATGTATCCAAATCGCTTTGAAAATATCCGTCGTGTCGGAGGGGGATGGAAGGGGCTGGTATTGCTCGCCGAGGTGAGACTTGAGCTCCTCTATTTTGTTCAGAATGTCCACTCTCGCGCGACCCAAGTCCACTGGTGCTAGGCGATTGGGAGTCGATCCTGATACAGCAGCATGGGAATGTGCATAATAATTCACCGCTTGTGAGAGGAGATAGATCGCTCTCTCAGCCAAGTCATGCTGGTCAAGCTCACTGAGATCTTGAACAGGAACCCAAAAACTGAGACAAGGCCTCTTCTCTCTGAACGCAGCCCAGATATCCTGACGGAGCCAGGCCCACCACACAGCCTGACGAAGACCACCAGAGGCTCCACTCACGTCTTGAGATCTCTGTATCCAGAAGACGCCCTTGAGATGTCTCTGCCAGTTTCCCCGCCCATCTGATTCATCGAGCATTTCGTACGATGAGATGACAATGGCGGTGGCTAGGAGCTCTTCTGAGTTGGTATAGCTTGTGTAGGCGAGTGCTTCTTGGACGTAGTGTAGAGTCTCATAGTAATGGCGGATCGACTCGTTATCCGTTACAGTGTCGTTGCTGGAACTGGGCAATTTGGAGCGGTGACGGGCAGCGACGGCAAGAATGGCATGAAGCAGCCCTGGGTCTTTCAGCGCCAGTCTGATGACATACGTAGAGAACAACCTCTGCGGATGGAAGAGGTCCAGCCATAGCGCACACTTCTCGGCAAAGTGGCGAAGAAGAACAGCTTCATGAGGGGATAAAGTCGCTGGGCTCACTCCAGCTTTCCAGCTGGTACGCTCGACCTGGGCAACTTGAGATAAGCGTGCTTGAAGCCTTCCAATGTCGGGAGGTCTTTCTTCACCTTCTCTCAAGGCTGGAGTCGGCGCAAGTGAGAAACCGCTATCTGCTTGTGCGGCATCATTGGCGAGAAGGTCAAGCCACCGGGTGGAAGCAAAGTCGGCAGTCCAGAAGGCTGAATCTGGTGACCAGGTCGAGGTAGGTAGTGGCTGGGTGGCTACGCCGAGGAGTGAGGCATGGTTCGCGGACAGGGACGGCTGTATGTTGGGGCCAGGGTCGGGAGCGAGGCTGCTGTGTGAGTCTGGGAGATCAAGTTCCGGTGGAGATTCTTGGTCGCCGAGGAACAATTGGTCCCCTGATTGTGTTTCAGAGTCGTCAACGCTTGTCAACGAAGACTGCGTTTCGGGGTAGACACAATCGCGAGATCTAATCGTGCAGGGTCCACAGACTGGACGTCTCTCTGACATGGCCTATCAGCGGGTATTGGAGGAGGTAACATGAAGGGTCACTCTCACCATCGCATTTCTTGTGCCGTTTGCGACACGTCAAACTGTAACTGTTAGACCTTATCGCGCATCAAGAGATATTCACTAACCAGCCAGTTCTCGTACGCAATCCTCGGCTGCGGGACTTGCGAGGTCTCTTCCTCAACCGCGTCTGATCGTCTTCATCTCGGTCCATTGGAGATGGTGTCGCATGGAGTGACGCGAGACGAAGGTTGGCAGAACGGGGACTCGGCGGATGGTAGCCCGACACAGGGAGCTCAATTGCCGCGGTTTAGCCAATGCTACCCTGAGTCAAGCTACCAAAGTCTGGGTACCAAAATAAACGAGCTGAAGACCCCACTAAACTGTAGCAGTGTTACTTGAATGTTTTCATCACTTATCCGTAGAGTGAATAGACTAACTTTTCTTGCTTCCCCAAGCGAGGTTGGCTCCAAACTGCGGGGAACCTTGCTAGCCTGGAGCTTGACAAGTTGCGTCTCGCGGTCGTGTTTCAATGTGTTACCCTACATGCAAATGACATGACTGGGTATTGAAATGCTCGAAAAATGGTCGAAAGAGGTAAATCCGGTGAGACTTTGACTCGTCACGAGGTTGAAGGTTTTTGTATCGATACCAATAGCTAAATGAATTATATATCGACTCGCTATCAACTGAACGCTTATCTTACTGTGTCTTGTCACACCAATGCCATTGTTTTGCTCACGACAAACTCTCTTCCTGGTACCATCATGTCAACAAAGCATTATTTCTCAGAAGCAGCTGCAAATTCCTTAGTACCCCGGGCACTAAGGTCTCTTGTGACAGCAAATCCCCATCTGATCCTAAACGAGCCCGAACGTGTTGTCGCGAACCAATTCCACGATCGCTCAAAAGTCGCCATCATCAGCGGTGGAGGTTCAGGCCATGAACCTTCCTGGAGCGGATTCGTAGGGGAAGGCCTGCTCTCTGCAGTAGCATGTGGTGATATCTTTGCCTCGCCGAGCACCAAACAGATCCTGGCTGCTAAGAAGCTGGCACCGTCTACCAAGGGGACCATTTTTCTTATCACAAACTACACCGGGGACCGTCTTCACTTCGGCCTTGCTGCTGAGAAGGCAAAAGCTGCGGGGTCTGGGGAAGATTATCTGGTGCTCCCAGCGACGGATGACGTTTCTATTGGGAGGAGCAGATCGGAGCGCGTGGGGAGGAGAGGCATGCCTGGTCATGTATTCAGTAAGTGCTGTGAAGATTTCTGCCTCGCGGTACTAACATGATAATAGCAATGAAGATTCTCTGCGCCGCTGCCGCTGAGGACTGGTCTTTTGAGCAGTGCGTAAACCTAGGTCGAGCAGTAAACGATCACACTGTTTCAATTGGATCATCGCTTGATCATTGCCACGTGCCAGGTCGGCAATTTCAGAAAATCGCCGATGATGTCTGCGTTATCGGAGCCGGAATCCACAATGAACCCGGGCAGCAACTCGTTTCTCCTTTCCCAACAGTTGAAAGCGTCATAAAATCTTGTTTGGAGCTACTTTGTGACAGTAGCGACCCAGAACGAGGATTCTGCAAGTTCGCTCAAGACGACGAGGTTCTGCTGCTGGTCAATAACTACGGTGGCCTTTCGAACCTGGAACTCGGTGCATTGGTTGACGAAGTTCAACAACAGCTTGCTTCGACATGGTCTATTACACCAATTCGGTGTCTATCAGGGTCATTCGAGACCTCTTTAAATGCACCGGGTTTCTCAGTATCACTGTGTAACATATCAGCTGCAGCGGGTCTTTGCAATTCAACAACCGCAACATTACTCAAGCTTTTTGACCGGCCTACAACAGCGGTCTCATGGCCTAACCTTGTCAGACCATCACAGAAGCTTGTTCCTAGGGGCGAAGGGAAGCAAAATGGCCATACAAATGGAGAAAGATCAGTTGTGGCCGCCAAACAGTTTGACTCCATGGATGCATCATTGCTTGAGAGATGCATCAGGTCTGCTTGTGAGAAGGCCATAAAAGCTGAGCCAAAACTGACCGAGTGGGATATGATGATGGGCGACGGTGACTGCGGCGAAGCAGTCAAGGGGCTCTGTGAGTCCGTGATTAGAAAGCTTGATGAGGGAATTGCTGCCCCAGGCTCTGTCGTGTCGTTCCTTGAAGCAATCACCGATACCGTTGACGACATGGGCGGCACCCTAGGCGCAATCTTTGGCATCCTCCTCACAGCTCTCAACAACGCCCTCAAGCGCCAACTCGCAGACCAGAAAGTCAGCCAGGCGATAACCGCAGAGATCTACGCCGAAGCGCTTCAAATTGCTGTGAAATCTCTCAAAACTTGTACGACAGCAAGAGAGGGAGACCGCACCGTGATGGATGTCCTTCTACCATTTTCGGACAAGTTTGCGAGGACAAGGAGTTTTGGGGATTCAGTTGTGAAGGCGAAGGAAAAGGCAGAGGCTACGAGATATCTGAGGCCGAAACTTGGAAGGGCTTTGTATGTTGGGGAGGCTAGTGAGCAGCAGGTACCTGACCCAGGAGCTTGGGCGCTGTATGAAATACTAAGCGGTATGGAGGAAAGCTTATAGAAGCTACAAGCATACATGGTAACATGTCAACAATGTTTTCAGCAGCCGTTTGGGAACTAAATTGAAACTGGTTATAGATGTCCTAATGTTATCCCAGTTTCCATGATCATTATAAACTTCCTCACCGTTATACCCACAACCTTTCTCAGCAACAACTCACCTTGGTGACTAACGAGCAGCCCGGCAGACTTCTGTAGCACATGCAAATTGCCTGCGGGCTTCGGGAATCCCGCCCCTTTGGCCTTGACAGCATTGAATTCATGCTGGTAAACGGAGGAGCAAGCGACGTTGGTGAGCAGACGCTCTGCTACTGGGAGTGCGATTTGTTCCGACGTTCGGACGACGACTTATACGCTTAGCTCCAGATCAAGGTCCGAACCAACAGAATGTTGAAAACAAGGCGGAGAGGCTTATTGACATTCAAAAGGCCATCTCGCGAGTGAAGCTTGTACTTCTTTGTCCTCTCGCGCAAGTCTACCGAGTATCCTAGATAAAGTGGACTCTGAAGCTGGCGAATCTTTTACTGTGGGATCCAATTGCCGGTCGCATCGGCGTTCGAACGAAGAGATCACCCCTTCTATCTTTGAGAACTCTCCATCGCTCTGGATTGACTGCGGTGAGGGCATGGAATCTAGTTTTGGGATTGTAGCCCCCTTGCCAGTCCACAATCGACACCCATTTCACGAGCCCTTTGTCGGCAAATTCCAAAGAGTCCTGTGCTTGATTCACTCTGTAAATGCGAGCCCCCTTTACATATCGCCGAAGACCGTCGATTAGTTTCTTTGTCTTGATGATGTTTAGAAATTTGGGATCCTTCAGTGAGCGCCTGAACCCAATAGCATAGATCCTGGGAACCTTGCTCTCGGGCTCCGTAGGCATCTGCAACTACTTGGACTGCTTCATGGCGTTCTGTATTTTTAGCGGCTGTGCCCTGTAAGGGTGCTGTAAATTTAGTGGCTAGACCGGCCAAACCCCGGCCCAAGTTGCCTCTGGGGTGGATACTCGAGGTAGCTGCCTCATGTCCATGCTTTGCGATGTAGGTAGGTAAGCATCCTGACCACAGTCATCACGCAGCAATTCCTCTCCGCGCATCGCAGTACACACAGGGGTCATCACAAAACTGCGGCGACTACAATTTGGGCCAACGATCGCAACTAGTGACACCCAGGTAATGCCGGTCTCCATGAAAGTTAATCCGACAGAAGCTCCCGCTCAGATTTCGTGGCATCATGTTCCCAGTGATGCTGAAATTGCCCGTTCACAAGGTCAAAGAGTCTCAACTGCACCCCTTTCGACCCCTCTGGATAAAGCTAATGTCTAACTAAACAGATATCTTGACCCCTCATCACGTTCATGGAAAGATTCAATGTCCCTGCCACGACTCTTGCTTGACAAAGATGTCGCTGAAGCTCTGAACGTTCTTCATCGAACACCTCATGTCGGTATATAGACTCCGATCAAAGTCATCAGAAGCTCAGTTATCCTTTCATTCGGAGCCTGTTCAACAAGACACAAAGTTGATACTCATGCCGTCTGACGCGAGACACCGACAGTTGAAGTCTCAAAATGAACATGCATTGCCTACCCCTTCACATCTTTCGAGCTCACGCTACCTTTCATCACACCTTCTCTCGCAGGCTCTTACTTTTGGAAGAGTAGGAGGTCCGCCGTAACAAAGGTAATCTTTTATCCCCTGACTTCTCTATGGCCTTGGAACACTAACCCTTGACTTGTGACTTGTACAGATTTCGCATCCACTGGGGACGTCCTTTTGGAATACCCGAAGCCAACCGGTTTTCAGTAAAGACGACTCATCCTCTCGAGCGTCATTCCATCTCGAAAGTTCATGTTTATATCATTCACTTGTATACATCAAAGTGAGCCACCAATCTCAAGAAACTCGGCGATTGGCGTGTGACATCCGATATCATTTTTAAGGGATGTTTGGTGTCCTGTAGCGACGTGAACTATGCTAGCGCCTTGTCCCTCGTTCCCATTTCTAGAACACGCTGATACAACCTTAGCAACTACTTCCAGCTTAATACATCGACAAAACGGAACACGATGAGCAAACAAACGACTATTGGAGGGCAGCCTGGCGGTTCGCCAGTCTTTGGACCTGCTTTAAAGAATCAAGTGGACAAGGTCAAGGAGATCAGGGGCAAGGTGAGCGAATCCCTGGACAGGGTGCGGAGGAGACCAGTGAGCAGGGCTACTGAAGCTGGTTTCACTCCCGAGAACGTCGACAAGGCCAAGGGATGGCGCACTGATGTAGACGCGCTTGACGCCCAGTTGCAAGCTCAGGTACGCGAGCACGTCAGGGTGGACGAGACACTGCGAGACTTGAGAGATCAGCTTCGCCAGTATGACTCTATTCTGGCGGAGGTGCGAGAGCTTGGTGGTGGGAATGATGAGCCATCCCAACAGCTTGCCGCTGAATTTCTTGGTTGGCTTATGCAAGAGAACCCTCGAGTAAGGCTTTTCGTGGAGGCCATGGGTGATGAAATCACTCCTGCATTAGAGCAGGCCATTTCGGGGCTCAACGTAGGGGATCAGAACGATCCCTCGACAGTTAGAATTGGCCAGGTCGCAACTCTGGGACTCCGTCGTGAGAAGCTCATCGAGCAGATCGATAGGTTGGAGTCCGGGTTGCGTTCCGCCCTGGACCGGGCCAATTTTTAAAGCATAGAAAATAATTAGCTGCAGGGAACTGAGTAGAGTTTAAATCAGACTGTATTGCCCAAGCTCTTAATTGTAGGTTGGAGGCTGCTGTTGTTAACGGTGACAAGCAGCGTAGGTTTGAGGCCCAGCAAAATGGTGCGCGTGAATCACGAACGCTAGCGCCTTTCTCTGCTTCACATTCAGAAAACTCCTAACCTAAGCTTAACAAGTATTTTTAACTCAACACAGCACATAAAATGTAACACGATTAGCACGAGGCAACCTAACGCAGAGAATCTGAGAATGATCAGGGCACTCAGAATGAGCTCAGAGCTGTGAACGACGAGCAAATGGAAGGCTCGGAGGCACAACTTCGACAACACGAGACAACTTTCGAGGAGTGGCAGACATCACGAGAGGCACTCCAGTCGGAGCTTGACACTCTCCGAAAAGAGCTCGATGCCAAAGATTCGAATATTCGCGATCTGACCGCTCAGGTTGCCAGCGACAGGGAGAAGCTTGGCGAACATGAGGAGCTGGTCAATAGTCAACAGCTCCTGATTAAAGAGCGAGACGAGGCACGTACTGAGGTCGAATATTACCGCCGACTCGCCGATTCGATAAAGATTTCGTCAGATAAATGGATGAACCTTTGCTCAAAGCGCGACAGAAATATCCTCAGATTCGAAAGCCAGGTCGCGGATCTCATGCAACAGTTGAAAGCGACAAGAACCCAAGAGACAACACAGGAAAGAGCAGGAGGTAATTTTTCGGAGGAGCTCCGCGATGTCCAACAAACTATTCAAGAGCACGGTCGATCTATTGATAGTGCCCAGCATTCCGTCAATGCGTACGGCAATGAGGCGAGAGGTTACGCAGAACTCACCGATTTGAACGAAAGGCTGAAAGGCCAAGTCAAGTCTTTGTCGAATCAGGCGACGCATTACAAGAGAAGGGGTGACAAGTACAATTCAGCCTTGGACAAAGCGAAGCAGGCTGCTGGTGCTATGACGAAATTACTCATGGCCCAGAGTCCTTCAGGCGTCGAGTGGCCAGGTATCATTGAACGCATCGACTGGAACACTGAGTTGGTAGTAGCCCTTCCCACTCAGAACACATGGAAGGTCCAGGAGACTTGGTCTAAAGATCCAATGTTGGCAGTGGGCAAGAGGACAGAGAGTCTTACTGCCTTGCTACTTCAGATCGTGGCTTCTGTTGAATCGAGATCGTTTGTTGATGTGGTCAGCTTCTTAGCTGCAGTACAAACAAGGTTGGATGATGACTCTAAATGCATTTTCCAAGTTGTCAAACTGTTCCTTGATGCAGTATCGGTCTGTATTGAGCTTGAAGGGGTTCATGCCTTCCAAATCTTCTTGCTACTCCAGGTCGCTGAGAGGATTGGGAGAGCATGGCCAATGGTACAGGATACAGTCAATGAATTGGCCAACCGTGGTGGGAGTCATGAGAGGATATCGTCCGTCTCTCGCTCTGTCACATTGTGGGGTCAGGGTCAGCGACTGAGTTGCGAAACATCACTGGAGTGTCAGGACTGGACCCTCGTTGGGTTCTTCAGGAAGCCTAATGGTATCTTGTTGCGTGGAGGCTCTGAGCTTCGATGGGCTGATCACGACTTTGTGGAGATCGATCACGATGGCATCACTGCCACCATCACTATCGGCGAAGAGGAAGATAAGATTGAGTTCGGAGTCGAAGGGCAGGAGTGGATTTGGTGGGTAGAACATATTCTGTAGACAAATACAAAGTGTTATGAGGAGACTTTGAAGCCGTCAGGTCCTAGTGAAATGTGACATGAAATAAAAACCTGAAGAAAGGTGTCCGCTTACTTTCCGTAGCCGCAGTCCAGTCAAGTCATCGTTTTCAGTCCATGAAGTTTGCAAATAATATCGTATCTAGTGTTTTGAGGATACGTATCCTCTCAAATATGACTATCTAGCCGACGTAAATAAACTAATAAGTCTTCAAAGAAATTGGTGTTGTTGGGCGAACGTCGTGGTGGTGTCGGCTGTCGACACATCGTGCTGCTGAGTGTAGTCGGTACCTTATGCAGTCTTCAAGACTGAGCACGAGGCTCCCACGCGCTAGTCATGCATGTCTTTGACATCTCCACGGAACTCTCTCTATCTCAGATTTCGATCTCGCAATCATCTTTGCCAAGACTTTACGTCAATCTCGGCCATGATACGGTATCTCTCTCTCTAGTCGCGGAGTGTAAAGCAAAAGGTGATATAATCGAGAACACTTCCTTAGATTTGTCATTTTCGTGGTGATCAGTGAATAAGGAAGAGTTAAGGAGTCGTATCAAGAGGTCCAAGACAAGAGACAGCAGCGTTGGCTTCTTCTTGGCGCATCCAGTTGGTTTGTGCCGTTCGACTCGCAGGGTTGTTGCTCGGAAGATCATGGTCTTCCATCTCGACGTCATCCTCAAGAGGGGAAAGGTTCCGGATTCGAACTTGAAAGCCGTGGTGAGAGCCACCACAATGAGGTGCCCTGCCTCTATCTTGTCCTCGACGGCGACTACAGGTAGATTGAACCTTCGTAAAGGAGTCTAAATGACTTTCTGTTGGTCGTTGACTTTCGGTCGGTAGTCGTCTTCGAATTTGCAGATCGCGATATTCGAAAGATCTAGCGTTCAGTTTGCCGCTGCCTAACGCTCGTCTCTTAGCAGCAGGTTCCTCAAAATTATTCCCCTCGTCCATATCTCGTGGAACTCTCGATTTTTCGATAGGATTGCTTTTCTGAGCCTCAGAGGGGGGCGTCTGCCAGTGGGAATCGCTCTTTGTTGAAAGGCACTTGAAGTCTTTGCATAACTTCATCTTTGCCATCTTGAATATTGCTGGGTGTGGCGCGGAGAGTTGTGTGCCGAGCTAAGTTTGAGAAGAGGAAGATAAGACGGGTGAGAGCAGCGACCTTATCGTGCGTTACACAACGAATCCGCTGTGAATGGCAGTGCCGCGGCCCTGCTAAGCATTTTGTGGTACTACCACACTCTCCAGTAACCAAGATTGAACGGACTTACCTACTCCCGATACCCGATATTTTGTTTGTTCTGTGCTCTCATCTGATTCTGAACTCCTCCTCTCCACGTCTTCAGACTTCAACCATCACCCACCAGCCTCGGGGCAACGCGAAACCATCATGTCTGACGATTACCTGGACTTTCGTCCTATAGGTAAACTTCAAGGCAGGTTTAATTTGGCTGATCCAGTGAATATCTCATCCACAGCTTCCCGCCGCCCTCATGTGCGGGCATATCTGAAGTACATGTACCCGGATCTAGGACCCTCTCTCGACAAGCGATGGGCCGCTGCGACGCTGGCTGTCTGTCGCACATATACCTCAAAGGGTGCAGAGAATGTTCACGCTCCCCTCTTCGACTTTCTGGTGGATCGTGCGGTGTGGGATGACTACTGTGAGTTAACTTGTGATATGGTTTTGCCATGACTAACCACATCGTAGTCTTCGAAATCAAGTGTCAGCACGAGTCTCTGGTCAAAACCCCACGATGGCCATTTAGAATAACACCGGAAATGATGCAAGACAATCACCCTTCATCCCGCGAGTACGCCGAGTACGTCAAGAATGTGAGGAGAGAGAAGCGCAAGACAGCCAGGAGAGGGGCTATGAGATCCGACATCAGCGCGAAGGCGGTTCCTTCCAACGGCTCCTCATCATCTGTTCCGCAGGTTCCTTTGCCGACTCCGAACCCAACTACCTATACTGCGTCAAATGGCGCTGTTGACTCACTCTCGCAATCACCTTCAACCGGTCCACCCGAAATCAACCCCGAAGCACTGACCCGTTCCCCACCGCGAGGCTCATCTGAACAGAAACAGCGACAGGACCTTTGGGAGCTTGCAGGTGGAGAGACTACCTTCAGGCCCCCAATCATCGGTCCCTTCCAGATGAAGTTGCCCGAGTTCGCCCCTTTGAACTCGTTTGTCACCGGCCCAGACTTCGAAGACTTGAAAAGAATCACGAAAGACTTTCTCCCTCGAGTACTGGCTCTCAAGATCGAGATCACAACAAACTACAACAGGGACGTTGATTTCAACGAAGTTCTCACATTGATGTTTGCCAATGGCTGTGGTGACAAAACATACGATCGGGTTGAACTTGTCAGGTTCTGGGGTTACATGACGGAATGGCTGTCCAAGGTGTACCATGGAGAGCCAACGATACTTCGCGAGCATCTTTTTGACGCAGTAATGTCTTCAAACCGCAAGCTCGAACCTGTTTCTGCCAATCTGGATGATTTGTACTTCATGCATAGCCGGCTGTGTAAAAATGGAGAATAGTACAATGTGTGGGCAGGATTGAAGATTATTGCAGAAGAATCGAAGCATTGATATGGCGGAAGCCCTTTACTCACATAGATGCAATCCTGAACCTTTGAGACCTGTTGACGAATGGCCTACGTGGACTACTAAAGGCGCAGGTAAATATAACCTAGGGCTTCATCATCATCAGCTGAGCTACTGTGATCAGACTTGTCGTCGTGTTCACTGCATCCCTTTCATGATATTTATGTATGGAAGCTAGAGGCACTCACTAGTTTAATCACTTAATTGAACATAATATTTTCAACACAAACAAAGTTCGCATTGACATCAACCTGCTCCTTGGGTATAGCCTAAGTACCAAACTCCAACAAAAGCCGCGCCCGCATCCTCTTGCCTTCCGAAAGTCCTAGTTGTACTGGTCATAGTTCGGTCTAGGTAGGGTCTCAACTGTGTCCATTGTCTGAATGGTAGCCTCGTATGTCCCCGATCTGTCTCGGTTCCTTCGAATCCAATCATCCACAGCCCACGGATGCACTCGAGTCCAGTCCTTAAAGGCAACCTTTCCGTCACCTCGAATGAGGTGGTGGTAAATGCCGAAGACACACTCATCGCGTGGCAGCACCTTCTCCCAGTCAAGCGTCAATCCCACTTCGTTCATGACGTCGGTTATCGTACATCTTGTCGATACATCCAGAAACTCAAACTCATTTTGCCAGTCAGCTTGTAGTGGGCTACGCACAACTAGCTGGGATAGATACGCCATGAGCAAGTGTGTTTCTATCACCCTGTAGCTCCCAATTGAGAGAGCTTGAGTCTCAGTTGTGAGCTCCTTTCGGACCGTATCAATGCCATTGGCTACAAGAGCAGAGGAAATACCTTTCCAGAGCTCATGCGCTTCGACACAGAGAGACCAGTTCGCACGCACTGAAGTCCCTGAGATCGGAACTGTATCAGAATCAGGAGCCTGCGAGAAGTTCATGGAATCTTTGCCAACTCGGTTCCAGAGACCGACCGCAAGCCACATGCTTCCTGGTCATCTAAAGGGGCAGTGTAGCCGGTACAAGCCGCGGCCACAGCTTCTGGAGTGTCGGCTGGCTCTGAACCCCCCAGACTCTCATCGAAGTCGAAGAGTGAGAGACCACCAACGGTCATCACTGCGGCGAGCTGGATCTTAACCTGAAGAGCCACGTCGCCTTCAGTCTCGGATTCTTGAGCGATGAGGTAGGCCAGGCGGTAGTCATAACGTACCAATGAGAGGACAGTAAAAAAGACTGTCAACTCCTGACCCTCCAAGTTCATGGCCAGGTGCCCATGTTGCCCAAGGTTAATGATACCTTGAGTATGTAGACGTTTCACCATGGTTTGGTACAATGTGTTCATCCCATCTGGGACGAAACATTGAGCCACAGCAGCCGCGTCAACATTCAAACCAAGTGACGTGACGGAGGCTATAAAAGCTCCCAAGCTGCGACTCCAAACATTCTGTCGGCGAAGGACAGGTCCGTCTTCCCACCATTCAAGGTTGACGTCCTCTCTCTTTGGTTGGTCCACATAAAATACGACCGACGAAGGCTTGGTACCAAGGCGGTGGACATACTCCCTGACTTCCTTTCGTTCCTCAATATTCCACTGTCTCATGGAAACAGTCATTTGGTTTGTAGCCGTATCAGTCTCGTAGGTCATGGGATCTGACTCTGCGATGACATGGACATGGTCGTATCCACGAAGAGGAAGAGGAGAGTAAGTGCCAGGAAGCACATGGAGAACAACGTTCTCTAAACTTCCAAGAAACACGTTGGCGATCAGTTTGAAATCACTCGAAACCATACAAACATGTTTCCAAGAATCGTCGAGATCTAAAATCGCCGCGAGGTCACATGGCTGGGTGTCGATGACAATCTGCTTTCCTTGTAAGCTTCCGATTCTCTCGATCGCTCGTCTGTTGAGCTCAGCCTTGGAAGTGCAGTAAATTGTTCGTAAATCTTCAGGCTCGGTTTCAGACGAGACTCTGTTGACGTGGGTGAACAGCCGCGGCGATTCATACCCATAGTGCTCGACGAGTCTTACAAACGCCTGATCGACGTCGGTGGACGAGACTGTCAACAATCGTGTGACATTTCCAGGAGCTGTCTCGATGGCAGTCTGGATGGTGGCCAAGAGTGCCATCGTACAGGAGACGCTCATGACCGGATGAATCTCAAAGACGAAAGTCGTTCGATCAACGTCCGCTAGAGTCTCGGACCTTGACCAACAACCTTTGACAAACTCCAACCATTCCTCGCAGGTCCTGAGATGCTCGCCTTTTATGAAGTTAGTGTCTTGAGATAGGCACTGCAGATTGAATAGACCGTAAGTCGTACCAGGCTGCACCGCCACCAACCGGCGCGAGTACTCTCGTTGGTCCAACATCGCGAGGAGCTCAATCCACAGATACTCTGTCGGTTGGTGGTCGGGTTCATACTTCAAATGTCCGAAGCTGGTGTCACCAGCTGAGTCGGGCGATAGCCAGTCGCGTAAGGTCAGAAAGTCCATATTCAAATGCGATTGTCTGAGTGTTGTGATGCTGATGTTCAATGTAGCAACTAAAGGCTGTGTTTACCCGAAGCTTCCCCGATAGTTTCTTGACTAATATTTTTATCTACTTTTTAGTATTTGTTACCCCTACTTTATATACTTTTTAGCTGTAATATTTTGATGTACTTTTTAATATTTATTACCCTTATTTTATATACTTTATATCCACACTCATATACAGCACTTGGTATTCGTCAACCAACAAGCTCAGATACCAGAATTATATTGGACAAATAACGCAATTAGATTAAATCCATATATCATACCAATTTCGATTTCGATTTCTTGATACTGTGGTCATGGTCACAGAACATGGCAGTGCTGACACTCATCGAAGCCCACTGGGTGCCCGCCCCACTTGTGCTTCTTTTCACAACATCCGTAGTCAATTAGACTTTCTCGACATTTTCACAGCGCAACACGAATTCACAACATCTCCGCGAACAAGAGTCGGTCGAAAGTCACAATGAGCGACTTACGCGACCTGGCGACCGAAACGGGGAGTAATCTTACGGCTACCGGCGACAGTGAGCAATCGGTACCTCGTTCAGGGCCGCCGAGCGGACAACCCAACTCGCCAGCTCAAGGCGCCAGGAACGGCGGGCTTACGAGAGCTACGCTACGAAACAGTCTCAGGCTTTTGACGACAGAGCACTCGATTGGCCAACTTGATGGTGGCATAATGAATCTGAATACCGACGAGCTCGCAATGAGCGGCATTCATATAACTATGACGACACATCTGGGTGCCCATCGTATCACCTTCAAGGGTGGTGACAGAACTACGCTATCCAAAGTCATGAATTTTGTACAGTCCGTCAATGGACCTGGTCAGGGTGTCTCAGGGGTCATTACTGTGAACAATCTGAAGTCGATCATGTATCAGAACTCCAAGAGGAAGCGACTCCCACTCGATTACGATGAGTATGCCGAGAAAGAAGCAGGGAGACCTGACAGACGGAGGATAGGCGCTGCTCCCTTTCAGCTACCGGACCAGGAACACTCCGGTCAGGGTAGTGATCAAGACAAAGGCCGACCCCACGACAGGTCCCAAAGACGAATGTTTTGCGTTGGGTGCAAGTCCAGCAAGCATTGTCTAGACTCATGCCTCAAAGCTGACGATGATGGGCTCATGAAGGGTTGCCCCCGTTGTGATACCCTCAGCCACAACGCCAGCAACTGTTCTACTGTCAAGACTGACAAGGAAAGGTTCATTTGGTTTGTCAAGAAGCGAGGTAGTATGCCAAGCTTCTTGGACTTCAACACCTGGTTCCGCCTTGCGTCTGTCGAAGGCAGCCTCACCGCGCAAGACCGTTTTCCTTGGACCGCTAAGTTCACAAAGTTCAATGCCGATGACATTGAGCAACTCCAGAATGATCTGGACACCCTCGGTCTCGGAGGTGAGTTTAGACTCCCGGAGGATCCAAAGCTGTTGGGATGGCGTGCGGTTAAGATGTACCATCAACTCCTTGCCAAAGAAGACCAAAAAGCTCTGGATGCTTCACAGGAAACAGTCGTCCTTGATGGCGTTGTCATGAACAAGAAAAGGGCGGCCATGATCCTTGCTGGTGACTCTTAGTCGCCAGTATATGCTGAGATTAAACGTTCTGTTCTCGCAAATACGGACAGGAGCGGACGGAAGATGACTCTGTTGCGTTGTCAATGTTTCAAAGGGTCTGGGATTCTAGACCACGTCGCATAGCGGGTAGCAAGATCCAATAGTATGAGAAATGCAAGTCTCGTCGCTACCACATGGTGGCTAGTCCACCCTGATTATGTGACATGCCCCTAAGTTTCGATCTTTGATTACGATACCAAGAACAACATTCTCTGGAAGTTCTATAAGATAATCATCGGTCATTCAGTCACTTTCGACAGTCACGATGTTGAATAAGTACGATATTCTCTGCAAGCTTGATGAAATCATTGCCGCCGGTCAGTCGAGCATCTTGGACAGGGTTATACTCACGGTTGGGATGCGTGAATATTTCGAGCCGTGCTGTAGGTAGCTGTGACATTAACCT
This sequence comes from Fusarium mexicanum, assembly GCA_013396015.1. NCBI lineage: Eukaryota > Fungi > Ascomycota > Sordariomycetes > Hypocreales > Nectriaceae > Fusarium > Fusarium mexicanum. The sequence continues at coordinate 187,981 of JAAOAM010000104.1, read as the reverse complement.
CGTCCCTCCAGAATTCCTGCTGTGGACAACAAGGTGGCCAATGTTCCTATTAAACCCAGTCACACCTTTTACTCTTATCCCTCAACATGGGTTTCGATTGAGCCACACGTGGCTGGGCGCCGTGGCTTCTTTATTTACCCATAATAAGACGTTACGGTGGGTGCAACCTAAGCTTCCCGACCCGTCAATAACCATTCATTTCGCCCAAATCTCTAGTCAAACTTTCATCTTCGTATAAAAGTACACCTTTCTACTCGGTTGCGGTTTTCCTTACCATCATGGAGATCAGAAAGGATATGAGACTTGATGAGTCCGTCTATGTACGAGACGTGGTTCGACTCTTGCGGAGACAGTTCCCACCACCAACTGAGGCTCGCGACGTCGGATATCAAACTCAACACCTCGACTGTCTGATTGTCCTCCTACGCTATATCAACAGTCATATGACACCACATTATCTTCCCATCCTCGAGGAGCACCGCGCTCAGGAGGCTCAGAATCCCATCCTTGCCCTATCATGGATGGATATCAATCCCGATGCAAAGCCTGCCTGGATAGAGGCTAAGCGAAACATCCTAAGCGCCCTCGGTCCTATGGGCGATGATGAGAGCAATCCCTCTTTCGGTGACCTTTTGCACTCGGATATAATGATGAAGACCTTTTGGAGTCGTCAAGAGTTCAAACTGATGAGAGGAATCATGATAAAGCCAGCTGGAGGGTCTTGGGACATGCCTGCAGATAACCCTGATCTGGAAAAGAACTTCCTTTATGTGGCCAGGTCACCCTTACCCGAACTCTCGTTCCAAGATCGCATCTCCAGATTCTTTCAACTAAGCAGACGACTGGCTGATGACTCGCAATTCATCCGGCTTTGCGCAAGGCCGAACATTCTGCGAGTAACCTACGAAAGGCAGAGTGGCTTCCAACCGTACCCACTCTCGACCATGAAGAACATCAAAATTCCGATTGCTGACGTCAAAAATTCGAAACCCACCAAAGAGCGTGACCACGACGTGGTTGTCTACACTTTGTTGGCTGTGGTCTCACACAAAGATGCTATGATCCGCCTATATCAACCCATGGCGCCACAGGTGCTTTTTAATACTACGCATCCAGTCATAGATTCCAAACGGTGGAGCCTCGAAGACCCTGAGCACGGAATATTTGATCTTATCTACGCCTACGTCGGACATGTAGAGATCATTGATGTGGCTGGAGAGTTCGCTGAGACTCGGGAATTGCCAGAGGCTTTCAAAGAAGTCTACAAACAATTTCAGGAGGACATTGTTCGCTTTCACCGAGCTCGTGAGGGTGGGGCTTAGGAAATGGAGAGAGACTGGGAGACTCACGGGACTGTGTTACATGCAGGATGCCATTTGAATGGTAATCTGTGTCGAATGAAGTAGCGGTTCCACCTCGCACAACGCTTTCTTTTCGATATTGCAGAGGACGTGCCCTCACGTTTGGAATTGGCTGTCCATGGGCGACAAAAGCTGTATCTCCGCGACGGAGGAAGTCGAGGAATCATCAGAGGGTTATGGTTGTTTGTAATACGGGGTGCTCATGATCGTTCGACCATAGCACACATGGATGGGAAGGAGAGACATATGTCAAGTGGAGATATTGTTCAAAGTTTATCTAGCTCAACCAGTTGTCTTACATGATACGATACGCTATGTCTCTGTGACCCACGAGCTTGTCTTGACGTCCTTGGACTTTTGTTGTACATTTATACGAAGTTGCCTTTTGTCTCTGGGAGCTGAGCCTTAACCTCAGAGAACACGATCATCTACACTAAACAAGAAATCGGGTCGTCTTCAAATCACCGTGAAGATACGTTTAATCACTAGAATTCGTGTCTGACAGTACCTATATTGACCATGTGTAATCCAAAACTTGTAATTACGAGTGTGAAACGGCAGACCAACAAGAACAAGGATGGTGAATTCAAATCATTCGTTAATAAAACTTTCCAACAGATCACACAAGTCAATGTTCAATGAGGCACTTCATGGTTGCGATGACGACGATTCAATTGATTCGACACTACGATGATTACTTCCCCAACTACCCATCCCATGACCAGATCTGTAATCATTCCATCACTCCTTAGTGGCCTGACTCTTCGCACGGATGGCCATCCGGGTGAGCGCAGCCTTCCTCTCCTTGTACCTCTTTCGAACCAAGTCGTCGTCTTCGAGGTCATCATCGATGTTGACGCCTTCATCCTCATCTTCGACTTCCTCAGACCAAGATTGGCTATTCGCCTTCTCTTTCTCTTCCTTTTCAAGTGCAAAGAGAGCAGCCTCGGCAGATTCCTCCTCTGCTTCGGGCACAGAAGTGACGCCGCGGTGATCTCCGGGAGCCGGCTCAAAGGCTCCTGCAGATCTGCCAGCCATGTCGGTGCCTCCACTGCCCTCTTTGGCTGCTGACCACGAAGACTCAGGTTCTTCAGTGTGGCTCATCTTTGCCGCAAGAGCCTTTTGCACATCTGTCAAAGGAACCACCCCAGCACGCGTCTCAGCCAAGGCTTTCTCCTGGTCTCCTCTCTTGAGACTCTCGCAATAGGCCACTACAGCTGGCTACCCATTGACAATGGGATCCACGGGCAGCCTTGCGCCTCCAAGACCCTTTTCGTCCACCCTGCGCTGAAGTTTGTCGATTTGTGCGGCTTTGGACTTGGTAAACTCGGGGGTCCACGGGAACTCAGTGTTCTCCCGAAGCTTGCTACGGTGAACATTCTTGTTGACAAGGTCATACCAACTCTTGATGTTCAGGAAGCTTGGCATGTTGTGTCGAAAGTTGACAAAGTATTTCGCTCTCTCCGACTTGTCGTTCAAAAGGTCTGGGTGTCTGCAAGCGTTGGCATTGTGGTCCATTGTGTCGCAGTACGGGCATCCCTTCATGTACCCATCTGCGCCAGCCTTGAGGCATCTGTCCAGGCGGTGGTTGTTTGACTTGCACCCAACGCAATAGGCTCGTCTCTGGCGCTTTTGGGGACGATGACCCTGGTCTTGACCATCACCCTGAGCCTCGGCGTCGATCTCTTGTTGACCAGAGCTCTCTTGCTCCTTCTGGTCTGGCGGGCAACGACCTCTTTCGTGAGGCGAATATCCTTGACTCCGTCGTCGAGTTACGTAACTGCAAGAGTCTTCGCTTGGAACCCTCCTGGACAAAGTTCTTGGTGTCAGTGGCCCAAAACGCGCTTTTTAGCACCTGCTCGGGTCCCAAGAGCTGGCGTGCCGCGCCGTCAAGCTGGGACAGTGCTGAAGGTGAAGTATCTGTCAAAGTGAAGCGAAGGACGTCCTTCTCTCCAATGCGGGTACGCCACATCGCGTTGGTTGTCGGTGCGCCGGTGTCCTGCCTCACATGGCATACCTCAGCTTGGCCGACGCTGTCCACAGACGACCCAAGCGCGAACGGGCTGAAAGGCCGCATTGACAAATCGGGAGGCATGACCAGAAGTTTTCGGGCTAACCCAGAGTCAGTCTCATCGCCGCGAGCTGACGAGCTGTGCTGTCCGCTCTACGGCCCAGCACGACTCGTGAGCTGCTTGTCGTCATCTTTGCCCTTGTCCTTGTTCTCGGGGTCTTTATGGGACTTCTTCGTTTTGTCGTTGTCAGTCATCTCGAGCTTGGCCGAGTATCTCGCGTAAATTTCGAAGCTATTGTACTGTGTGGAAAAGTGAGCATTGGCGGGAGCGTGAATGTTGTTGTGAAGATATTTCTCATGCGGGCAGAAAGCAGACAGTGAACAAGTTTATAAAAGTGGGTCAGGGTTCAACTTGAGAGTGAATCCAAATCACCTAGCGTCAATGGAATGCAGTAGTGTTTGAAAAGTCATCTGGTATTTCTATCTACCATGTTTAATTTTCGCCCCTTGACTACTATGTAAACTTCTTTTTAAAGGAATCGTAATTTTATTATACTTGTAAACTGTTGATCACTTAGCCAACAACCTAGAAATACCTCTGAGCTCTCTTGGTGTTGTCCTCTCGGTAACGAACAACCGGCTTAGGGAAGCCGGTATGGAAAACACATGAGCGAACCGTATGCAAGGGACGCACCAGCAGTGACTGATGTTCTGTAATATAGGGCTTGACAGAGGCAGATTTGGGAGGGCTCTCAACAGATTGCAGTGGTTGATTAGGCTCATAGCTATAGTGATGTTCTTCATGGCCAGAGGCTCTAGGTGGTGTTCGCAGAAGTTTGTCAATTAACAAAAGTTCATCTAGCATCTCATCATCGACCTAAGGAAGCGGTTGGCTTTCCAAGGCAGTCGGTTCCTCCTCAGACATATCAGAATCCTGTTTGATCTCAGGGTCATCGCCTTCACCCACATCATGCTCCCCATCATGATCAACGTCTCGATCTTATCATTTGATCTTCACGCCTTTCTTCGTCAGACGGAGAGTCTTCGTCTTCAACGTTCTCATTGTCTTCGGCTCGATATTCATCGTCATCGTCGGAATCGTGTTCGGATCGTGAGGGCATCTTTGCGTAGTGGTCTAACAAGTCAGTTAACTAGTATATTAATTACTAAAACTACCTAGCTAAACTATATATCAAAGTTTATCTTTTTAACTTTTATAATTTTATTTAACTTAAATTATTATTTTTATAATTTATTAAAAGTATAAAACTTACTAATATAAATAAGAATATTAAGAAGCTTGAACGTGGCACTGCCATTTACAGTGGACTTATGTTACGTAACAATGTACTGCAAAATCGTTGCTTGTTAACTCGCTTCATCTTCCCCTCTGCAAACTCATCACGGCACTTAATCGTTTTTGATCCCGAACATCTGGCTCATAGCGCCTTGTTTTCTTCAGAAACGCAAAGCGTCAGAGATATTCATCGACATCCGAGCTTGAAGCGCATTACAACACTATATCGTCCTTCGAAATGGCTGACGAAAGCATCAAAAACATCGGCGACAACTCTCTCAAGAGATCTCTTCCGCCTGACAGCAGTCACATTGAGCAAGATGTTCTCGCTGATCTGTTGAACGTTTGTCAACAGCGGGGTGTGTTGACTCTCAGCAACGGCCGATGGTCTGAAATAACCCAGACGGGTACAGATTCAGGCATTCACCTGCATGGCAGACAGTCTCCCGCTAGAGCTTCTGTCCAAGGTGCCCCAGGTCCTTCTCCCCGTCATTCCTCTAGTACTAGGTTTAGTGCTCGCAATATGGATGAATGGATGGCCATCTGGGACAAATATGAGCAAGAGGGGCGAGGTCTGCAGGGTGCGCTCAGGTCGTTCGACACAAGTGACCCAAATATCCACAAAACCGTTCAGGGTGTTTTGTTCGATACAAATGTCACCGTCTTGGAAGCCGTCGAAGCAAAGAAACGCCGAGTTGGCAACACTCTTTGCAACCTCTTCGAAGGCCTACCCGATGTCCCCGATTTGTCAGAGCCTTCCCAACCCGCTTCAACCCGCCTCCGACCCCGACCGACTATTGCGGGGCCCTCATCTCGTCAGCAACAACTGGCACTCCCTCCGGACGATCCCAGAGAGACAGCTGGTGAGCCCTCTTCTCGCCAACAAGAATCAGCCATCCTTCCAGTCGATCCTAGGGATTCAGCCGCTGAGCCGTCAGGACATGCTGGGGGCGGGTCTGTAGGAGGGCAGGGTGGTGTGCGTGAAGCGAAAAGCAAGCAGGCAGAGGACGTCGATACTGGGCTTAGCGCATACGCCTCTCGCTCGCGCATTATGGAAAAGGCTTTGATGGATATGCCGGGCGTATTGGTTGAGCTCAGTCCAGAGGAACCAGAAAATACGAGCGATGAGGAGTCGGAGCAGGAGAGCGAGGAAGAGGAAGACGATGAGGTTGTGGGCAAGGATTGAGGTGATAATAAGGCGTTTGAGCCTCTCTAACGATTTTCTAGCCGTCATCCTGGCCGTCCGAAGCGACTGTGTGATGGGACTGGCGTCTGAGGTGGTCTGTGTTATAGTACGACTGTATCAGGAATATAATCGTGATCGCTCCCTGGAATAATTGACTGCAATGTTCGTGTTGATGTGCAACACATGGTCTCTGTGTTCGTAGCCTAAAGCTTAACCATATAGGCCGCAATTACCCCATAGCAACATAGTCAGTAAGATAGCGGAACTCTAGCCAGCTATGTCTGATGGGGAAATCCAAGGCCAATCAGGAATCATCACCGCGTTCTCATTCAATTTACGTTCCGTATCTGAGCAAACACCAAATAGTGATTATGTTACGTTAACCATCTCGTAAGTCTTCGTCATCCAGGAAGTGACAATGTTATCGATATGTACAGCTCTAACTTTTAGATCGACAAGGTTCTTGGTTAAGTGTAAGACTTCAAGTTTCGTTGAAATGAACCAATCAAAGACAGGGACAGGACGCCAGGACAAAATACTATCACTTTCGGTTCAGTTTCCACATTCTTTTGAATTCATCTTCTCCGGAATATTTCCATGTACCCTAAATCACAATTCCTAACTCCAAGTAGCATCGTGAAGTCCTTCAGACCAGCCCTTAAGGTTTAAACACCTCTCTGCTGTTTCAGTTCAGCGATCTCGCTGATCTTGCCCTTCAGTTCGTTTTCCAACATTACTCTATCAGCTGATAGCTCCTCGATACCTTCGCTTAGATGTTTGATCATCACGGCATCTTCTTTGACCTTTTGAGACAGCTGAGCTATTTCCCTTGCTTGCGCTTGAGTCTTCTTGTGCGCCTCACGGAAATCCTTTCGGAATTCGGCGTCCTTGTTACGCAGTAGTTCTTCTACCAGCCGTCTCTCATTGACCGCGAATAGGTGCCTTTCCTCCTCTTTAAGATTGTATAGCTCCTTTCGTTCCTGAAGTTGATCACGAAGGGCTTGGTTCAGCTCTTTGATTGTGGCGATCATGTCGTCTTTGTCTCGGTCCGTCACGGACGGATCATGTACGGACTCTCTCAGGGTCTTGATCTCTTCATCCTTGGCTTTAAGTTTGGCCTCATATTCCTCTCGCAGTGCGGCGGTTTCTGGTTCCTTGTTTCGCAGAGCCTGTCGCGTGATGTCGTAGAAACCAATTTGTGTCTCTTGCGAGGTTCGCTCAAGGTCTTCAAACATGCATTCCGTTTCGCTCGAAAGTATCATATGCTCTATCTTGAGAACGTTGCTGATAGCATTCAATGTTTGGCCGAAGGCTTTATCGGATTCAGCATTGAACTGCTTCATGAACTTCTCGTGGAGGGTTTCACAAGCCCGTTCATGTTTTGTGATGTTCGCTTCAAAGCTTTTTTGCTGAGACATGTTGGAAAGTAGATGAAGGGTGCGCGAGTGGTTGGAAGCTATCACGGCGTTCTCCTTTGCCTCTTTGACGGCTGTGTAGGAGAGAAAGTGTAATATCGGGTGGCTGCTGTTTATGGACAAACTCAACTTTCGTAGATGTGAATGAGAACAAACAACTTCTGTCACCAAAGCCATAGGTGGTCAGAACGCCTTCTTATATACCCCAGCAGCTGCAAATAAGGTTACAGATTGAGCCAACACAAAAGCATGTTATTCTGGGTTTAATTAGGAAACTTATTAATATTGAGGTCATGCACATATTGTCTTCCAAAAGTCGAAGTAACTTGGGATTTTCAGAGTTTTGGACTGATATGTCTCGTGGAGACGCCATAAGCTTTAAGTAACAACCAACGCCATAGGTGGCCAAGGGCAGAGTTCAACGATCTACAGCCCCACCTCGTCGCGGGGAAAAGACTGCTACAGGTGCCCGAAAGGATGGACTTGTACAGTGGGGAGTTGAATTGAACAATAGACTGGAAGTCCGAACGTAAATTTCGCTTTCATAAGCGTATCCTAGGCTGCTAATCTTATCTGCTCTGCCTTTTGCGCCCCGCCCCACAACCTGGAGTCTCGTCACACGACTTATCTGAGGGAACTCATCCACCGACGTCGCTCATAAAATGGCTGGTAAGGGTTCTTGAGCTTTGTTTTGAAGTACGCTAAGTATAGACGCCGGCTCAACCAATGATGTACAACTATGAAAGCAATGGAGATGCTAACTACTATTTCTTCCATCTAGTCATCATCTTCGTCCCCCGACTCATCTCCAGAGTCATCATCACCATCATTGCCACCTCCGACTCCACCTCCCGTTCCAGCTCCCTCATCACCGCTATCCTCATCATCACTCCCACCGTCCAGGAACGCGTTAGGTAGCGTCGCCACAGCGCTTCCAGAGTCTCCCACTGGATCCAACGCCTTGGCTGCAACGGCATCAAAGCCAGTTGTCTTGGCTTGTGCCAGTCGCGCAGTGAAAGGTCCGAAGCCCCTTTCATGGAAACCAAGGAATGCACCGGGATTTGAAGGGTCACCTCTTGGAGGCCTCTCAGATAGTGCCCAGCCCATCACCGCGTTTCCAACAGCAGCTTCGGGACCGAGACCCAATGTGCTGTCGAGACAGTTCTCACAGAGGAATGTGTACAACAACGAAGTCTCGTTGACTGAGACGCCATCTGGAATGGGTCTGACTTTGAAGTCTCCTTTGACTTCTGCGGGGTTATCCTCATCGATCGCTTGTCGAAACGAAGCCATGACACCTCCCTTTCCGTCGGGCCATGCAGCGAGGATGAAGTTGCCCTCCATATCTCCCGTCAATCCAGCGGCACCCCATCCCTCACCGTTCGCCAGTGGGAATTGTAGTTGACCGATGAACGACCCGGCCGTTCCGTTCGTAGACGCGGCGTCGGGTAAGGCGAGGGCAAATGCGAAAGAGGTTCGGGCACCGAAAAAGCGCTCCATTGTGAGACCTGTCACTTGGTCGACAAAGGGCTCAGATACTTGATCTGCTGAAGATGTAGGCTCATCTTCGGCTAGTGCGAGTGCAGGAAGGAGGAGGCTTGTTGCGAGAATTCGGTGAGGATTGATATGTCTTTGACGTGTTGTTCGTCGGCTGTGGATGTTTCGAAGAAGAGGCATTTTGAGGGATGTGAATGCTCGTATTGGGTATCAAGAAAATGAACTTTAAATGGTGTAGATAACAATGTTGGATGAAGGCTGAATACAAGATGATGAAGGTATGCAAAAAGACTGAACACAGTCCAGCACTTATAGTCCTCGCCTCAGTGAAGCCAAGATATACAAGAATAGCCTCAAACCTTTCATCCTCGAGAGGGAGCCAGAATTCAGGCCTCTCCCACCCACCTCACTTCTAATTCCAGCACGCGACTGTTTTGCGTCCCCATCTGGACTCAAGAAACGCTCGCTTACACTCAAGAACCCATCTCGTCTGAAGCTCTTCTGTTTCCAGCACGCTGCTCCCACTGAAACGGTTCTGTTTCTACTATTAATAGGAACCGTTTGAAGCTTAGAAATATGGTTGCAATTGTTTAAATCGTGATTGGTTCGAAAATTAAAGACGAAACGATGCGAAACGTTGATTTAGCCTGTTTATGGTGAGTGGTCGGTTGACGGCGTCGCTTAAGTGAGGATGAAACGTTTGGGGCCAGAGGTTTGGGTTTCGACTGGCCCCGCAGCGATCTTGGCAGGGTGCCGAAAACCGTTCTTTGAATAGCTTTTCTAATTGGATTTTCATGTCTTTAGTGCTTTCTCTCTTTTTCAGAGATGGGACAGCATGTGACCGGGTTGAGGGCTACCTACTTCTCGACGGGCATTCTGGGTCTTGAGTTAATGGCATTGTGGGTGTGAGTTGTCACGCTTACTCTCTGGCCAAAGACAACTTTAATACGCTACGAGGAACTTCTTTCATTCTCAGGTTTCGCTTTCCATCGAGTCATCAGTTTGGTGCTAGGTGGTGGGCTTAAACAGCGACAGCTCAGTCACTTGATATTCCAAACCCTGAAATAATGGAACGCTGGAGTATCAGGCATATGATGACTTATCTCATGTCTGACGTTTCCAAACGACGTATTTTGGTAAGTTCACAGTTTTTATTACTTTCGCTCATTGAAGTACCCAAAAGACGAATCAAACCATAGTGACTAACATCGAATGTACCATGAACAGCAAGCGTTACATCCAGTTGATCTCCAGTAATCGTGTATCCCGCCCAATACTTCATTTACGCCCAACAACTGTCCACATCTCGCGCTCCTCCTCTCTGCTGGAGTGGAAAGTAGTCTTGGGGTTGTCTCTGTACATGAAGTCTCATTGACAGCGTCGACAGAAAGGAAAGTTGAAGAGAACAGCGACATGGGACCTGAATCACTGAAACTGTCAGCCATGTGTTCTAAGGGGTTCCATCAACTTACCTGTCGCTACCAGCTCAAGAACCACCGTTCCGTCCATCCTCCACGACGACCTCGTACTCCAAGGACCGAAGCCGCTCGTCGCGGCAGAATCCTGCTGCCGCTTCATAAGCAAGCAAAAGCATCTGCAAGGCCTCATCCCCTCCTTCGATAAGAACAATCTGTTGAGTACCATCCGCTAAGTCACGTACACTGACCTTCTGTTGATGACTTGGTAGCCCATAGCAGGTCTGCAGAGCCAGACTCCTAAAATTCCCTTGCTCATCGATAGCGCCCACAAGTCGGAGGGACTGGCCGACCACCAGGAATGGTCCGGGGAGGCCCATGTGATATAATGTCGGTTCTTGGTCGTCTGTAGGGGTGACTTGGGTCTGGTCGTCTCCAGGTGCACTTGGGGTCTCTTGATTGCTCATGATGGAGATGTTGTCGTGCGCTTAGGATGAATGGTTGGGATGAGAGCAGGATGAAAAGAATAGTGGGAAAAGAAAAGAATACGCGCCTCTAAGTATGGCAGGAAATACTTGCTGCCCATGCGGCTCATCTTTTGGTAGCTTAAAGCAGTCTTGAGGTGAATCAACGATGTCTGATTCACTGGCGCACGAAATGATTCAATGACCGGGCAGTACAGCGCTGGGCTGCGCTAAGTGCACTGAGAGCGCTGAAGAACTGAGGTAAACAACAAAGACTGCGCTCCACAGTCCCCACATTTCTATCAGTGAAGCAACCGTGCCTGGAAGCGTCACCAAAGGCAGACAAGGAAGAGTCCATGAGTTGGACAATGCGAAGGAGAAATGAAGACGTGAATGATCAAGAGATCATTAACCGCGTCTTTGAGCGTGTCATATCTAATTCACAATACGTGCAGGAGAGATCTAAGATTTAAGTTTGTCTCGCGTGTCTGTGTAAGATGATTGGTGGAAAATGACAGGGCTGCCCCCTGTTCTGTTAGTTCACTTTGAATGCCCACTGCTATCAAAGATAGTGGAGGGCTTCGCATAGGTACCTTGGTACGAGTTAGAGACCTGGAAGAGAGAACAGCCCTGATTTTTCTCTAGAGGGTCACGTTCAGTGAATAGTACAAAGATCCGATGCCCCTTTGTTATGAAGTAACTCACGATTTCAGCAAAAGCACCGCGCCAACGAGAACAGACATTTAGTTCATGGTATGGTTTGATGCACCACCCTATAGTGACTTGCATGCAAGACGTGAATAAGAATGTATGAGGTATGCGCCCCACTTCAAGTCTGGCTATTCTACCTGGGGGGAGCTCGTCGTTCAAGCAATGGCCGAGATCGGACTTCTGATCTCCCTCTACCAGGCACGGCCGAAGTCGGGATTCCCATCTCCCTCTTTCCCGTAATCCGGTCTCCCCCACCCTTGAAATCCCATCCTTTCCACAACCATTATTTTTGTTTAGCGCTTATGACATCTCCACGACATGTACCAAGCTTACACACCAAGAAACTCCAAATATCCTCAGCTTTGAGACGCAATATGCACTATCGTGTGCCGAGCTTGGCCCCCAACTCCGTGAGGCGCCGGAGAGACCCTCCGCAACCATGGAGAGTCAAAGCAACAAACTCCTGAAGACAGACGCGACATGTCCGCAGACTGTATGAACATCAACAAATTCATTTAGCATGTTGCGATAATTTCCTAACATATTCCTGCACAGCCTGAGAACCGTGTCGCGAACAATGGACTCAACCAAGCGACGACCCCTATCGGTCGTACTATACCCTCTCACGGTAAGTGCATGTTGACAAACTTCGATTGCAACCCCAACTGATATTTGGCACAGATGACAAGCCCCAACACCGTCGCAACGTTTCTTAATGAAGCCAACATTTGGTGAAGCCCTGCCGTTCTTTCGTTCGGTAGTAAAACTGCCTCGCCCCAAGATAGAAAAGCCTTTGACTGATGACGTGTAGGCAACTACCCCTCGTCAACCGATGTCGTGATGCGCCTCCCGCCAGGCCAACAGATCCTGCCGTCGATCAACATGCCTTCAGCCCGGGACGGGACACTCCTGATGGCCCATCCACAGGACCGCCTGCTCAGCGAGATTGAAGATCTCAAGGCACAGAACCAGCCGGATGACCAGCGCGTCTCCCAGAATCAGTCGAAGTTGTTTTGGGGTTTCATCATTTTGCGCAATATCATGTTGGCACTGGCATTTGCCTCCATCGTGTTTGTCGTTTTTGTGGCTACGACCATTGTCTTGATTGCGTACGCCGCTCCACTCTTATTGGAGCTTACTGAAATGGTGGACAACAAGACTTCTGGTACTGAAGTCATGACCTAGGACGTTGCTGTACGAGGCCCAAATAGCGTCTGGGACCCTCACGGACGACCAGCCAGTCCACTCGCCAGTCTGGGGCGATCCTCTCCTTGGTCCTTAAGGTCGTCTCCGCGCTGGTGGAGTACGCTGAAGACATTGCGTGGATTTTCTTGTTCAGCCGCCTCCAGTATTGACCACAACTGATTGGAGGTTATCTGGTCAACGAGGAAGATGGTTCCAGAAAAGCTTCATCTTGCGTGTCTGCTGTTCAAGACGAGTAGGGGGAGGTGTGACCTAGATGTGTTATTTACAGTTGAGACTTGTGGCCGAGAGCTTAATTCAGTAGAGTGAACTTGGTGGAAATTGACATGGTTACCCCCAGTTGGATTGTTAACTCAGTGAGACATACGACGGTTCAACTAGTTCGGGGTATCTCGGCACGAACCCGATCAGAACATCACAAAGGGAAAGCAGAAAGCGGTTTGAACAAGTTTCCTTCTACTTCATGATGTAAACCTTCCGAAGCAACTATTGCATAGCAGAGTTACAGCATAATCCCGATCCCGTACCACATTGCAAGCGATACCAAGTAATCATATTGCCCAACTTCAGTTCTCCTCCTCATCCTCGTCCAAAGGGATCTCCCAAAGACATTCCTCGGGCATCTTCTCGGGGCCACAGCGTGGGGGCATCTCAAGCAAGTCGCTGGTACCAGCTCGCAAACCACTCTTGTGGAGTGTGCACTGGGCGATGACCCGCAGACTGTTGTTGATGTCGATCAAAGTTGAGAGGGTGTTGGTAGCAACGGCGTGCTTGTGCTCATCGCGATGGTCCTTCATAGAGTCGGCATCGGGTCTGTTCGAGTACGACGCGATGGCTCGACTAGCCTTTCTGCGAAGCCGAAGGGTCTTTGGGTCGGAGTCGTACGCCTCCTGGACGGTGCGGCGATTGGCTCTGATGTGCTTGATGAAGCGTTCAAGTACAGTTCCCATGCGCTGGGTGCCCTATGATTTCGTCAACACACTCCAGAACTGTATCAATGGGTAGGGGTTCAAACTAACGCCGTCGCAGTCCCCGTATGCCTTCTCCATGTCGTCATCGCAGACCTCGCAATAAAAGTCCTCTCTCTTAACTGCCCGAAAGTTAGCGCTAGTAACCAGTGACAGCCGAAGATTATGCGCAACTTACAGTTTTCCTCGTCGATACACATCTTCGGGATCTTCTTTGGTTCCGCCTTACTGAGGAACCAGTACATGGCTTTCTTGAGACATGGCTCGCAGCTATAGAGGCCAGGGCGCCTGCAGTGGTCAGTGAGAGACCTGGTTGTTTGTAGTAGGGGGCTCACATGGTGTCGGTAGCGATGAAGATGAGGCGAAACAAACAAGCGATCTTTGACAAAATTAGCAGCTGTCCGATCCTGTATCACGCGTCGTGATGCAGATAAGGGGAGGGGTTATTGGATACTGACATTGTTGTCGTTGAAACTTGAACTGGATTTGGAGAAGAGGTAACACAAGTTACCAGGAAGGATTATCTGGAAGACCTCTGCATGGTCCGTGCGGCATTCAGAGAGCTCCTGACCTGAAATGAGCTGTGGGAAACAAGCCCAGCACTTCAGAGTTGGCGGTGCCTTCCATGGGGCGGGTCATTCGTCAACTGAGCTGCTCATCACGGTGCTCCTTCTCCCAACCCGCAAGCCCAGATCTTATCCACTCGCGAAGGCTCAGGTTGACGCGAAAGGAGCAAGGAAGCCAATATTTTACTCGCAGTCTTTCAGAAACTGTATGTCACGAAGCTTTACTCAAAGTCGCAAGGCTTTGACTAACCAGGGCCAGGTTCACCTCAGGCTCACTACCCTCAATCCACATCGCAACAATTCAGGACTGAGAATCACCCACCGAAAGCAATGACAAGACTAAAGAGGAGAAAGGTCGAGGCCGAGGCACAAGATCACTCCATGATCAAAGCCGAAGTCGCCGAAGGCAGAGAGAGCGCTGTCGAAGTCCAGAACAGAATCCTGCGAGCCGAAGTCAAACTGCTTAGGGATTCTATCATGGACCTCCGTGTCGCATTGGATAGCAAGACAGAGCTCATCGAGGAGCTCCGACAGTCCAGGGATGCTGAGAGAGAAAAGAAACGTCTTCTAGATGAGCCTATCACCAGAAGTGGGTAGATATGCTCAAGTGCGAGAGGCCCTACTGCGAACACAAACATGGGTGGTTGTCATGAATCGCCGCTGTCTATGATTTTATGGGGTACTTGTGAATTGGGAAATGAATGTTTGTTGCCATGAGCATGAGATTCAATGATGGGGAGGCACAGTATGGCGGAAGTGTCGAGTCAGTCGTCAAATTGAACGTTGATTTATTGCGGTCATACTTCAACTAAAGATAGGAGGATGCTCCCATGTGCACTTATTGTTGGACAGGGTTCAAGGCTCACGTAACAAGAAGCAAGTTTGTATCAGTGATTTCGTGGAATCTCTATGTGCCACGGATGGCTCCTATCTGCGAGTGCCTTTTGCACATGAATGATCTGGTCATCTGACTGCAAATACACCAAGCTTCTGGACTACCGCAACATCAAATCCAATAGAGTACGATCCAGCACCTACCCAAACCTATGGCCATGAACAACTCGGAATTCCCATGTGATCGAGGTAAACTTGGTGAAACATTAGCTGGTGCTTTTCAAGGTCGCGAGGAGGGATGAACGAACCATTATATGCGGATAGGCAAGGTTCAGACGCCAACCTGAAGGAAGAGGTACTCTCAAAGATGTCCAGTATGTGAAATATTCACTGTCGGTTACGACCAAGAATGGTGTCGAAGATCTCCCGCTCTCTCTTCATGCAACCTTCCACGATCAGATCCGACAGTTCGTCTGACTCATGAGGCGCAACGTCCTCAAGTTGGGCATGCATCACATAGCGGGAGAAGATGAGATCCATAGGAAGATGAACCAGACTCGCATCATCCGCCTCAGTTCCCTCATTTCCTTCACCGTATTGACGTTCCATAGCGCCGATGGCCTTGCGGATGTTCTGAAGATCGAGCGTGGTCACGCTATACACATCGAAGCCGCGCTCTGTCGTGATGTAAGGACCCCCTGTCTTTGGAGACTCTTGAACAACCTGGGCGAGCTGCAGCATCATGAAGATCAAATGTCTCGGGTCTGTCAAGTAGGCTTTGATGGCATCGTTCTGTCCCTGAAGGAGAGGGTCGGTAGGGCTCATGTCACGAGTCTTGATGCCGCATGGGGGGGTCTCGTTGGTGCAGTGGCTTGCGAAGACCTCGGAGATGGGAGTGGTCAAAGGTCCAGAGCATGACTGCATCACGCCACGGAGTTGCTTGAGCGGATCGACGTCCGGGATGGGGGGCATCTTCCAAGGGCGTCTATCATCAGTACGACAGATGACGGCATACTGAAGGATCAGAGTGAGATTGTTGGTACCCTCCATCTCGAAAACAGGGTGCGTCATGAGACGGCAGAGCTCGATAGAGAAGGTATGGCCCCAGATCTGTTCGTGGGTTTGAGCGCGAAGACCACGAACGGGAGAAAAGATGCAGATCGGGTTCTCAGCACACTTGCGCTTGCAGATCTTGAAGAGGAATGCGAAGTGGGCTGCTGTACTAAATTCGTACGTGATAGCTTCGGGTACAAGGCAAGATGGGTAGGCCGAGGCGTCGGTGAGGTCGGCTTCGGAGGGATATCCCACCTTGCGCAGCCGAGCCTCCGGAGGGAGGTCGATGAGCAGTGCCATGAGCTCATCCATGAAGGGCTAGAGAGAGGAGGATGTTCAAAATGAGAATGGAGAGAAAGTTGAGGACTCTGAAGACAATACGCCCGAGAGATAAAATGAAGATCCAGTAGAGAACGAAGACGATAGCGGAAATCAAGATCGAGGCTAAGATCGCTTTGACAAGAAATCGAGGACGTAAGAAGAACATTGTGTGACGAATGGACGAGAAGTGACACAAGTTCTGGATGAGGCGCTAGGCAACCAGAAGGAATGATCTCTGCGTGTGTGTGTGGTGGTACAGAAATGCCTTGTGATGTAAGGTAGCTTGAGCAAACAAATGGCACATACCCGTGGGCAAGCTGCAGCGGAAGTGGGATTCAACCGTAGATATTCCGGCCCACCCCCATCCCACCATCACAAACAACTTCCATAATGTACCTCAAGGGAAGCAAAATGGCTTAGGACTATCATCCTGAAGGACGAAAATGGTTAGGTAATTTATCCCAAGGTATAGAAATGTTCATATAAGTTTAGTCTGTCTTTGTCGAGCTTTAGACGAGTTAATTTTGGCACCGTATCTTGAACTTCAGAAGTTATATTGACTACCATAGGCTTACTTATCAGCGATCGGAGCAAAGACTTAGAAGCAGACACGCCAGGAATACCTAAGTAGAGAGGTTACCAAGAAATGAGTAGGTAGATGAGATCATTATCCTCTGTTCTCGCGCGTCCGTCCGAGGGCCGATGCAACTTGGCGACGGCTGGTCACTTATCTAAAGGCCTGTGTCACCTTGATTTCCACTGCATCAACAGCCCCAAACTGCTCCAATAAGTATTCAGACTGCCCTGTGGATGACTTCCAGCGGAGCATGATGGGGTCGTAAGAGTACGCTGAGGGCTTTGTGCGCGATTGGTAGAGGAAACGCCCAAGGAGAATTGTAAGCAAGTTACATCGCTTTCCAAATCATCACATTCACTATGCCCTTGTTGAGTATTGTATACAGGTGAGTATTTACAATTGTGCAAGAGGAATACCGGCCACGCGTTGAATGCAACTTGAAATCATAAAAAGAAAGGAGTGCATATAAAGGATAACGGGGATTCGAACCCGCGATCCAAAAAGGAGTAGCGATGTCGCGGGCAGAACTCTACCTCGTAGAGCACCAGCGGAGTGCAGCTTGCACGCCCCTGCGCCACCCTAGCGTGTGGCTCGCCTGACCGCTACCCCGTGAGATCATTCTGAATTCTTGGTTTATGTACCCTTCGAAGAGGAGGAAAGCTAGTCTTCAAGATCATAACCCCATGGCCGCGGGGCTGCACGTAAGAAATCCACCAATGTTTAAAAGTGCAAAGGCATGATTGGGTGGTCTGAAGCATCATAAAGGTTGAAGAGCTTGGAGGTTTTTGAGATCTTTGTGATATTCCAAGTCACTTTCAGTACCTTAACAGGCGATATTAACAATGGGAGGTTCATTTTTCATGAGCGAGATTGGTTTAAGGAATTTCTGATAGCTAATTAAACAGGACCCGGACATAATAGTTCTTTCTTTACTCCAGAGACGGTAGTCGTCCTGTTCCTGATCTCTCTCCTCCTTCTCGCTCTGATCCCTCTCTGCTTCACTGGCCATGTTTGTCTTGCAGTGTACGCGGATGGTGCAAGATTCAAATGATATGACCACACCTCTGCTGGGTAAATAGTCAGGATCGCGTCGTGGACGTGGAATTGGACGCAAGAGTTCAGGATAGTGACGACAAAGTCCTGGCTCTCAAGATATGCCCTTCGTAAGTCCAGAAGAATGTTTTGCATTGGTTGAATCTCCGACCAAATCTTTTGTCCAGGCCCTTGAGTGTCCCGATGCTGGCCGTTCTCTCCCTCCCCAGTGTCAAAGGCCGATAGACCTAGCGACTCTCCTCTCTTCGAAGTGCCATGCTCGACAGTAGAAGTCAGCGAGTTGGCCGAAGTCTGGCCCACCCTCTGGCTTCTCAGGCCTCTCCATGAATACCTTGTAGCACTGGTTTGTACTGGGAAATCGAGGTGTCCCATCCCAGTTGGAGTTGTCAATCGCAAGTTGGACGTTGTTGATATCGGTTGCTGTGGCGTGATAGACAGGCTTACTCAAGTGGTAAAGGGTTCCAGGAGTGCATTTTGAAGGAGATTTGATGATATGTTCGAGTGAACACATCAGGTCCGAAAGAACACATGTTTCTGTGAAAGAGAATTGTTGAGAAGAATGATGGAGGACGGACATCGGGGATTTAAGCATCCCATCGGCTCCCACCTCTTCAATGATGCGTTGTTGCAACTGGCCCAACCTGCCGCCGCGCGATGGCTTGTGAATAGCCATCACCCACGGCCTTCGATCGCCTGTTCGCAGGATGATAGCATATTGGATGATGGTAGCCAAATGGCTCAAGTCACCGCGGAAAACAGAATGTGTCATAATTTGCGTCAACTGACGTACTGAAGTTTGCGACCAAGGAGACTCATTGTCATTGCTCGCGGTCTGATCTGAGAGTGGTGCATCGCAAGAGAGACCATAGAGAGGTGAGAAAAGGGAAATAGGCGAGCATCGAAAGATGCGGGCACAAATTGCGAACAGCTCACGATGGCCATCGTACATATCAGAGCGTCCCTCAATAATGTCTTTTGCCATAGAATCGACGAATGCTTTCCAGCCAGAGGTGTGGTATGCCAGAGTTTGGCGGTTGAGCGGTATGTTGCGTCCGATGGTGTATTCCCACTCTCCATTCGTGATCAAAGGTCGATAGCTAACATATGGACCTGTGCGCCGAATGATGCGCTGGTCATCTTTTTCTCTGGTGGAGGCGACGGCGTTGGATGAGCCTTCGATGCTCACGCGCTTTGCCCGATCATTCTCGAGAACATGAGATGACGGGGATTCGTTTGAGTCTATCTTGCGCTTGTCCATGCTTCTTCGGGGTGTTGCAGTGAAGCGTGGCAGGTGCAGAGAGGCTTCCGCGAAATGAAGGCCTGAGTGGCTGCTTGGCTGGGCGAAGTTAGACAAGTGGGAGCGCTCTGTTTGCTGGTGAAGGAGATAATCTAACGATATCCATCAGTGAGAGTTGCGTGACACAGAAATCTCAAGGTTTTGTTTACCTTGGGATTTGATGCAATTCTTGACAAGTCCAAGATCGCTACTCCCGGTTTGTTGGAAATTCCAGAACTGGTTTGGTAAGCAAAGTCAGAGCTGGCATTTCCTTGTGTCACCTCAACTCCGGGCACTCCTTCCACTCCCACATGGTGAGCGGGTACGTGCAGGAGCACAGCTCACTCGAGCCCACAACGCAAGTCTTTCTTCTCTCTCGAATCTCAACTTAACACAATTGCTATCACAGTTGCTATCACAATTGCTATCACGATTACCATCACAATCAGCTCCGAGAAGCGCTTCACTCTCAATCATGGCACCCCCGACCGAGGAGCAAGCTATGCTCAAGTCTGTCCTCAAATACGAAGTTGCGACAGGGAATCCCCTTCGCCCCGGCGAGAACCGATCTCACAGCTACTTCGAAACACTGAGCCAGCAACGCGATTTGCCCATCATGCAGGTAGAGATTTTCAACAAGTTCCTCAGACTTTACAAAGACAACCAGGTGACTACACCTACAAATGCCCCCTATTACGATTCGTGACTAATGAAGTGCAGGTGGTGGTTGTTGCCGCTGAGACAGGCTCCGGAGACTCGATACAGCTCACGAAGCGAATCATGTACCTCGAACTCGACAAAGGCCTGCAGGTTGTCTGCACTCAACCTAGCCCCGACGCAGCCAGAGAGTTGGGTGAGCGCGTCGCAGCAGAGCTTGAAGTTACGTTCGGTGAACAGGTTGGTGTCCAGTATCGGAAGTACAACAAGACCAAAAAACAGACCCGATTGAAGTTCGTGACAGATGGGATGCTTCTCCAGCAAATTGGGAACAATCCTACAATGGTCGGCTGTGTAAGTGTCGAGTATGCCACCTCCGATTTGTCCAGTAGCTAACACATCTTTCTAGTCATGCGTCATCCTTGATCTCAACGAGCAAACAATAAACGTCGATCCTCTCCTTGCTCTACTCAAGAAAGCCCTCGCTCTCCGTTCCGACCTCAAAGTTGTCATCATATCAGCAGCCGAGTCCGAAAAGCCCGCTAGTTACTTCAACGTTCCGCAAATCTTCAAAATCGAAAGGTGTTCATTCCCGGTTCAGATCCAATACATTAACGAAGCTGACCCCGACTATTGCGAGACGGCTTTTCATCTAGTGCAACAAATCCATGAGACCGAAGCCCCAGGTGATATCCTTGTCTTCTTGGCATCTAAACCCCAAGTTAACCGTGCGGTCAAGAAGCTGCGTGGCGCTATCCCAGATATGGAGACTTTCCCATTGCATGGGAGACTGTCTGAGGCAGAAAAGGCGAAAGCCCTTTGTTCTGGTGAGAAGCGCAGGTGCGTTATTACTACCAGCATCGCCGAAAGTAGTGTCGCTGTCGATGGCATTGTCTATGTCGTTGGTAAGTCAATGGATATCCTCATCGGTATTGAGAAGCTAATCTCTGATGTAGACTGTGGTGTCGAGATGGAGTCGGTCTTTAACCCTCGCGTTAAAATGCACACCATCCAAGCTGCGCCAATCTCCAAATCATCCGCCGACCAGAGAGCTGCATGCGCCGGACGAAGTCAACCAGGGCTCTGTTACCGCCTGTACACGATGAAGACATATGATGAGACCCTACTCGAGGTCTCGCCTCCCAGTCTCCTGAAAGACTGCTTCACAACGGCCATGTTAGCTTTGAAGAGTGCAGGGATTGACTCTGTCGGTACTTTCGACTTCCTCGATCCTCAGCAAGAGGAAGTTTATCTCCGTGGGCTGGAGGATCTCAAAGCGATGTAAGCCTCCAGACATTGCATATCTTCCTCCCCTTCTAATTATCTTACGCAGGAGTCTCATCGACGAAAACGGAACCGTCACTCGAGCTGGCAAGGCCGCCGCTACGCTTTTCATTGATCTCACCTGGCACAACGCATTCGAGGAGGCTATCAGGCTGGGCTGCCTGTCTGAACTCATCGACATCGCTGCTCTCGCCAGTGTGAAGAACCCCATCATCCTCAAACCACACGAGACACAACATACAGACGACGCGTCACAATTGCCGGATCATTTGGCACAGCTCAACATTATGTACACATACTTAAACAGACACCGCGACATGTCAAGTCGGGAGCTGGCTACCTGGTGTCACGAAGCATTCCTGAGCCAGGCGTCGCTCCATGAGGCCTTAGACCTGCGACTGGGTTTGGTCGGATGGTGCAAAGCAAATTTTCGTGTTTCTGAAATCCCTTTTCTAACCCCAGGTGACAAAGACTACCACGACAAGATCCGCAAAGCCCTCGCCAAAAGGTCCGCTCACCACGCTACGATCAGCGATGTTCCCCAACAGCCAGATCAGCACCACAAGATGGAGGACCCCCCAAAGCAGTAGAGTACCGCTCCTTTCCCAGGACTCAAGAGGTTCGATTAGTGTTGAAAGATAGGGTAGCCCTGATCGGTCTAGCTTCCCTGACAAGTATTAGATGCTCTGTATATATATAAAGAGCTCCGCTCCCCCCATCCACTGATAGAGCCAAGCTCTTTCAACCCTCTCTAAAGTGACCCTCTGCTGTGCGTGCCGTTTTTAGTCCTGGTGCAGCGTCGGATTGTCGCCCTCCTTCGGCATCGGGACAAACAGCCAGGAAACACTCGTAGCGACCAGAAGCGCACAAAGAATAGGCTGGAGAACCGACACTCCCGCGCTGGCGGCGACAAGACCGGTGATGATCGGGAATAGACAACCTCCAAGCTGCGCAAAGACAAAGACAAATGCCAAAGCTGTCGATTTAACACGAGGATTGAACAATTTCGAGGCGACGGAGATACCCTGGTCTGATTAGTTGAGCACTCTGAGGATGGGGAGTGAGCGCACTGCGGCAAAATATGGTCCCATGAAGAGGCCGAGCAAACTGATGGCGATGGAAGCGGCGATGATATTGGGAACCCTGCAGATGTCAGCTCGATCTTGGTAATCGCGAGGCAAGACTCACAGCCAAAATAAAACTTGCAGTCCGATGCTTAGAATCGTGAAAGCAAAGATCATTGGACGAACCCCGAATCGATGAATGGGTTCGGCAAGGAACAGTCTCCCAAGAAGTGATCCTCCACTGAAACCAGCTGGTACGAAACCCATCTGATTGATGTCCCCGTTGCGAACCTCGACCAAGTATTCGACAACCCATCCACTGGCTGTAAGCACTGCGCCGATATAGAAGAAGAAGAAAAGACTGATGAGCCAGAAGTTCTTATTCTTCGAAGTCTCCTTGATCAACGAGAATGCATCATCGTTTCTCGATGCGGGCGATTCATCAGCCTCGAGAGTCCGTTCCGTCGGCGGCTGCTTTCTCTTCAATCTCAGAGTGTCCCAAAACGCGTATACCACGAAGGCGACATTGAAAACACCAATACCCAATGGGAAAGTGTAGAACAAATACCATCTTGACGTACTTCCAGCAGAAGCAACGCCGGTCGCGACGAAAGGTCCGACAAGACATCCAGCCATGTACATGGCGTGAATGAACGCCAGCCACCGATGAGAGCCCTTCATTCCAGAGGCGTATGTATTCCCGTGCGTATCTTGATATGCTTGGCCAAGACTGGCGAGCCAGAAGGTGATGGTGAAGAGCGGAAAAGGTGGCTTCCATGATCGGAGGGCGTGAGCGATGACTTGCAGTACGGCGCCCAGTGTGAGCATTGATCCGAGATCGAAGACTTGGCAGAGGTGGGTGTTGGAGAAAGCGCCGAAGAACCAGCCCATAAAGTTCGCCCCGTAACTATCGTCGTCAGCAAGAATCGGGTTAGGTTGGGGATATGGGTGCTCACACTGATGAGACAATTGCAGTGGTGACATTGTAATCTCGAATGATGTGAGGAACTAAAGCGCCGATGCTCCCGTCATTGACACCAGCGACAAAGAAACTGAATCCAGCGCTGAGAATCTTGAGTAGCTCGGCGGTGCTTGGTTTCGATGAAAGCGTAGGTTCAGCGTCATCGAGAACACCCCGCGTCGGGCTAGGTGAACTCCGAAGCTCAAAGATCTCCGACCTCGTATCAGTTTGCGTAACTGTCGCCATTGTTGAAACTGTGAAGACTGAAAGTTGAAGATGGGGAGACAGTCTTGTTTATATTCGAGTGTCTGGGGAAGTTGGCACAGTCCAGTTGGCGCTTCTACCACTTTCGGATTGACACGCCAAGTGCTTGTGGAGATCTAAGCTTAAGTCGGTTAAGCGTGCTTGCGGTATTTCCTAATTTGGTAGTAAGCATGTGGGAGGCCATCCGCGATGACGGGCCGGGATGGCTAAACGTCGGTCGAGGCGGGTAACATGAAATGGCGAATAATTTACCCTGGTGAAGAAGAAGCAGTTGATGCGAATGAGATTGATCAGTTTCTTTGCATTGTCAGACTGATTTTGTTTGAGTTTCCCTGTGTCTTTTTATTGGTCGTTGCTGAATTTATGCTGTAGCAGCCATCATAAAAAATAGCTGAAACTGGGATAACCCCTCTTGAGCAACAATCTCATAACGTTCATCCTCTCCACCTTGACCTGTTGTTGCGGAATCACTTGATCTAGCCGTGCCGATGCCATTACATGTCTGCTCGGCCTCCTTCATGGATTCTTTGCGTCGCTCACTTTCCAATTCTCTGTGTATTCGGCAAAGTCGCGTGTTGAAGGATGTTACCTTGTTGTGTCATCTCATGCCCTACTCCAAATGGCCACCGCGGTATCTTGGGCGGAGTCTGGTCGTTCTCCGGGTTAGGTTTGAATGACTGAGTCGTGGTTTTTGATGACAAACTAGGTCTCATGGCAACTCACAATAGTGCTTTCACGTGTCTTCCTCTTCCTTGGACTAGAAGAGAAGAGGAGCTGCTGCTGACTTTCCTTGACTTGTCCTTCAGATGGGGAGTTGAGGGATTGACCATTGATGTCGCTTTGGCTGCCTCTGCAGAATGCAGCCCCAACGAGAAGGTCGACTGGTTTCATCTGGAGGGCGCAGGGAGGGCGCAGGGAGGGCGCTTGCTGGTCTGGTACTCTAGACCATACACTATTGCCAACTCCGTGGTATCAGTCCTCAAAATCGGTTTCTGGGTAGGTGCGGTATTTGGGGAATTGCTTCGGGTCGAGATTGGAGTGGTCCCAAACGATTTCGTACAGATGGGGGGAGCCACGCGTTGCGCCTCCTGTTGACTTCTGACATGTCATGGCATCAGCTGGCGCGGCGTGGCTAGGTTCGCCGCAACGGCTTATATGTTCTGCCGCCTTCTAGGCTTACCGCCGCTACTCCTATCGTTGTCTAGCATTGATAGGTGATATCATCCTAACTAAAGCCGCGAGGCCCAAGGGTTCAAGCGCAAGGTGTCATCTCGAACAGAAGAACACCAAAACATCTGAAGGGCGAGCTTTCGGGTATCCTCAGGGGCGCGAAGTGAGAGGCTGAAATAGAGGCAAGATGAGTGTGTTTTTGGAAAGTTCATTGACGAAAGTCGAAGGTTGATGGACAGCAGGTGGCATAGAGGTTTGGTCTCTGGTGGTGTACTCAGAGTTGCGATGAAAGCGCGCTCGGTCGCTGATTCGGGGTACTGACAGCGACTCGACCATGTCATCTTCCCCTGATTGGGGATCAAACTCAAACCTTTTCGTGACTGTGTATTCATGATCTCGTGGCTGGGATCAATCTCGATGACCTTGCGGGTTCCGTCGTATGCATGGACCAGCTTCATGGCAGCTGTTTCTCCATCGGTATCATGATTGATGACCGCCGATATTGAGTATTTCGAAGCTAAGATGCGTGAAACGATAGGTAGGTGACAAATAACGGAGGCGATAGAGCCTGATATTGGGCAATTTCAGGCTCAGTTGGCGCGAAAGCTTGGATATTCATTCCTTGAAGTGTACCAGATACGAGACTGACTGACCAACTTGGGCTTGAGCGTTGTCGACTCGCGCGCCGTCCAACGTTGACTTTCCCGTATCGTGGTTTTCTTGTGTCAAGCAATAGCCAAACCGGTCGTGACTTTTACTCTATACATCTCTCACGCCGAATTGGCGGGTGCTGTTCGGTGGGTAGAGGCCTGCTGAAGCAACGGCTAGTGCTGACCTCCAAGGTTCCGTGAAAGACCTGATAGCAAAGGGGTTCGCGGCGGTTGATGAATTGTTACAGGCACAAAATGAAGGTTCGTTGGCCTTTGTTGACAAGGTCGGCCAAATGAGGGCGCCTGCCTACTGGCCAACGCCGGTCGATGCCTGGTGATTCGGCTGCTACCTACTGCGCCGGCTTCGTCGATTTCAGAATCTCGAATGTCAATGCTGTTGTGTGTCGGTCATGAGGATGAGAAGGCTTCAAGCCCAATCTTGTAACACCGAATACTTGAGGGAAGTTTGGGTCCAACGCGTAAGATCAGGTCGGATGCCAAGTATGTGTCGTATGGTGCATCATGTTGAGCGGTAACGTTCAGTCCAAGGACTAGGATAACGTTATTCTTCTCGAAGTTGCGCGACAGAGTGTGATCGCCATTCAGTCAGGAACTGAAATGGATGAACTGTTTGAATGTCAGCTTGACTGGAGATTTGACTTGTCGGTAACAGAGCGCAGCCTGGCGCAGGAGTGTACAAACATGCAATAAGATGTATATCTATAAAAGTGAATGAACGATGATGGCTCGTGCGAGTTTGGTAGCTGTACACTACGTACGTAGGATTGTGTTTGAGATGCGGACGAGCCGCGATGGCGGCCCGTGGTGGCCGAACTCCGGTTAATTTTGGGGAAAGATTGCCGGGTGCTTCAACACATCATGAAAATATGATCAGTGAGAAATGAATCAGCTATGAGAAAGTCTCAATAAGACTGAGTCGATATTACACCGGCGGGCATTGAATGTGTACCGCTTATGAGTCTTAATTGTTGATATGAGTCTTGAGTGAAATGACGTGAAGGAGACCGATGAGGGCTATCTCGAATTAGTGGACTGCATGCAACCTCAATGATGTGACTTGCTACGAGTAGTTATGAGTAAAATATTACAGACACTGTTAACTTTGACATATAAGGATCATTCAACCTCACTTCTATCTCATTGCCATTGTTTACACGCATTCATCACGCTCTTTGTGATTTTTGTGATTGAACCTGACGATGTCATAAAAACTGACACTCACCCTATACCAAAGCTTGTCTTGACTAGTGGTGTCCCGGATCTACCCTAGTCGTGCGCTAGAGTCCCCTGTCTTCTGCTGATCCTCAAGAAAAAATATTTAAAGTTCTGTCACGATTGAAGAAATTTTAATCAGTTTTTATGTCTACTGCAAATATCACATCATAGAGGCTGACAAATCTGCTTTCGAGAGTTACAGGGTAAGTCAGGGGCAAATCAATCATACTTTTCACGGAAATGACGTAGCGAAAGCCCAAGTCACGTCTTTCTCTCCGCGTCTGAGCGATTTGGCAGAATTGACAACAACAATTGCTGCTGATTGCGGAGACCATTCCACGATAAGGCGATGAAAATTGAGCAGGGCGACATTCTGATTGGTGGCTGGTGCACCGGAATTTAGTCTTTTCCGCCCTCCCCCCTGTAAAGGACCCCACTGAATGCCACGTCAAAGGCTAGGTACTTTGTCGGTGAGTGAGTGAGTCTGCTTGCTTGCTTGCAACCCGACTCCAGATCTCTAAATCTGGGGAGTCCCCTTTCACCTAGACGAAAATAAGAAAACACACTTCAGTCGCTTCCGATGCAATTACTGCGTGGCGATCGTGGAGACACCAGCAGCACTTCTTCCAGGAGCTATGGAGGCTTCGGAGCCTCAGAGCCCCGGCTCTTCGAGTTCAGCGAGCGGGGTCGTTCCGTAGCGCCCAAATGCATCGAGATGAGCAAGCAGCACCCGGAGGAGTTCCTCAACTATCTCCAGCAGGCCTGGAAGAGGGACAAGATCTACGCCAAGGAGAATCCAGACTCCATGTTCGACATCAAGGCCATTCGCGTGCTCTGCCAGGATGGAAAGTACAGACCCCTGGGGAACTCGTATATCCCGCTGCCCAAGCTGCACTACCTCCGGAATCGATATATGCTGGAAGGAGAGCCCTTTCCGTTTCTCAGACTTGATCCGCCGATACGATCTGAGGGAGGGTTCGGTCAGTGGAGGTGTCTCAGGGCGTTTGCCAAGTATCATGATGATCTAGATTTCTTTCTCGAAATGTTGGTGCGGATACGACGAACGAAAGCGTCAACAGTTGAATTTCCCCGTCGCATTCTGGAGCTCTACCTTCGGATACAAGCAGAGTGTGAAGACTCCAAAGATCCTGCAGCGAGTCAACAAAAAGTCAGGTATGTATACTTATCAAATTCATGATGACATGCTCACGCGATCAGGAACACGTTTGAGAAAGAGCAGCTAGTCTATGTCCATCCAATATGGAGACCGCTCAGCGAATGCTTACTGGAAGACACATGCGAGATATCCAGCACACTTTCAAAGTCGCCAGTCTTTCCCGTGCCGTCAGATTGGGACGCCAGCAAGTCAGAGCTCGTGTCATTACGAGAGTTTTACACACAGACGCTACGGCTTCAGAATGCGAGCTACAGAACGATCGTCGATGTCTTGGAGAAGCGCGACTTTGATGCGGAACTCGACCCTGCGGATCTTTGGTTGACGGATGAGTTGTATCGGGCCCTGGATAAGATGAGACTGGATCTCTCACCGGACGATGCGGCAGATCTCAAGTGAGTAACCTCGACTCATGATATCTCACTGCTAACATGATCAGACTTGCGTTCGCTGAAAAGGCCATCATCGCCATCGCACCGGGTGAAGCCGTGACATGGCTCAATGCCGCCGACTGCACATGGTCTCCAAAACTCGAGAGCCCTGACATCAACGACTTGAGCAAACACTACCCCGAACTCCACGACTTCTTTGTCAACTTTCTCGACGTGAAACAGAACGACTCCGGTCTAATCTTTGACACCCTCATGAACGTCTCATCGTTGAGTCCCGATTGTTCGCGCGACAACACAGCGAGAGGTCTTCTCGTCGCCGTGAGTCAACGGATACCAGAGTTTGGTCACATCTTTGACAAAGAGCGGTTCGCAAGGAGTAACGTCTTTCCTGTATCGACGGCGGATGGTGTGTTGTTGTGTGCCTCGACGATGGAGTTTTCTGTTGCGGATCGACAGAACTTGAAGGAAGCTTTCACTGGGAAACTGAATCTGTTGGATTTTGATCCGAAGACTGTTTGGATGCTTGACAACTTGCTCGTCTGGGCTGGTCTCGATTCACGGTATCTTTCAAAACACGTTGAAGATCAAGGCCCAGCCGACGAGAACTTCAAATCCATCGAACTCCCCTACGAGCTCTCCTCCAAAGCCGACCAACTTCTCCGGTGCGTCCCTTACCCCCCGTAATCTCTGCTCTCACTAACCCCCGCAGTATCGCCGTACACTTCAAAAGCCCCCGAACAACAACCCCAAAAGCAACATCCTGGCTCCGCGAAACCCTCGAACACTCCGAAGTCCGCCTCGCGTCGGGCTTCCAATCACAACTGATCTACCGCTCCGGCAGCGCCTTCATAACGGCCGTCAACCCCATGGGCGGCCTCGACATCAAAGACACAGTCGGCTTCACCGTGTACGCCGACGATGAGAATTGGGAAATCCTGAAACAGACAGTGCTCCCCCGTCGGCTGCTCGAGTGGATCATGACGGACCCCGAGACGAACGTCACAGGTCCTGTGTCTGAACAGGCTGTCAGCCTTGTACGAAGTATTTTGAACATACCTGTTGGTCGTGAACATGTTATCCCCAAGATTTTGGATGCAGAGGGGATTGTGGATTTGGAATTGTTGGAGGCGTCGCCGTACTGGCGTGTAAACAGGTAAGTTGTTCACTCAGTGTTCAGCGATGAGAGGCTGATGATTTAGTGAACGTGTACCAGACACAACCATCACCACAAAACCCGACAAACTACGACCCGCCAAGACCCTCGACGACGAAGACGACGAACCCTCACCGGCCTACACGCAGGGAGAATCCTACCACGCAAGAGAAGACCTAGCTGACAGCAAAAGCCCCACGAGAGTTGAATACACGGAACCAGGCCTGACGACAAAGATAAGCCCGGCTGAGCGAGGAATGACGACCAAAGCGGGCGATTTAACAAAGGACACGAAACAAGACGCACTGCGCGATAGACTCCCGATATCAAAACGTGGTTTAGAAAGACGACATTCGGAGAAGTCTGCTTGGGAGGAGGAGTTTGTGGCGAATGAAGCTACGCTGATTGATTTCTCGGGGGAAGATGTGTATGGTATAGATTGATAGATTTTTATGTGATATGAGACAAGATAAGATAAGACAAAGGAAATTGAGAATATTGGGAACTGGGCATTGAGTATGAGTTCATATTATGCGTGTTGTTCGTTCAACTTGGTACTAATCGAGGCTGAGAATGGGAATCTGTCTTGGGTTGGATAATCAAGATGAGAGTGGATCTCGAGTTTACAAGACGTGCTTGATTCTTCTATCCCCCGGGGGCTGCCCTTTGAACTCCAAGCCTTCTCATACCCCACCTTCATATCTGCATCTTTACTCCCCCATCATCTCCTCCACCTCCACCTCCACCTCTCACCCTCATTCTTCAACATCACCACACACAACAAGCAGCGGGAAAAGAGGCATGTCGCTTGAATCAGCTTCATGACTCATTAGACTTGCTTACTGACTCATTTTCAGAGAAAATCAACAATGTTTGGAGCGTACCTATTGAGTTGTCCCGGTGCCGCGGACGGTTTCCAAGACACAATGGACCGCTACAAGCGGAACCCGGAATATCAGAGCCCCGTCATGCAGGAAGTTATCTCCACGCTCAAGAAGAACTTCGCTAGAGTGAGGAAAGATATGAGCGTCCTTCTCGCAAACAACCTTGCAAGATTTGTTCGTTGCGAAATGAGGGGCCTAAACTCAAGCACGGTGGCGCACATCACCCTTTGTTCGGTCTACAAATCGTTACCGGTTTTGGCCACGGAAGATAAAAGAATTCACTATCCAGCCTGGTTTTTCCTCGCTTGCATCCACGGGCCTGATCGCAAGGAACTCCGCCCCAACCGAGACTAGTTGTCTTCGACTTGGGGTGTGAAGTTCCCTGCTGATAAGGTCATCTACCCGACCAACAAGAGCGAGGAGGAGCAGCAGATTCTCTTTATCGCGGAGTCTGTCCCTGCTACTCACGATGAGTCCGAAGTCAAGGACGAAGTCAAGTCTGAAGCCAACGACAGCATCTTTGACGAGGTTGTAAGTATTCGGTGTTACAGAACCAGAATAACAAAGGCTTATTGAACACAGGCTCCCTTTCTATCCGATGAGACTACGGCTCTCATTCGTCCTTCTGAAAGCTCAAACGTGGAGAAGAGACTTGCCAATATCGAGAAGCAGCTTCTTGACATTCGTCGAGTACAGAAAAGGAAGTCTGAATCACTGGAAGCGAAGCTAGACTCCATTCACAAATCGCTCAAGAACGACAAGAAGAAGACCAAGTTGGATCCTGAGGAAGCCGAGGCCGAACTCACTTCCTATGAGCTCGTGGCTCACGACGTCAAGGCCGATGATGGTGCTGTCAAGCATGAAGTCATTTGAAGTGGGCTAGATGAACGGAACATGGTTGTTGGGGGCCTTGAACAGGGGAGGCAACCATGCCTGGGAGTTTTGCGCTGAGGATTTGGGTCTGTGTTGTCTTCGTCTTGTGAGTGGGAGATCACAAATGAAATAGACATGGACACCTCACGATAACATGGTCACAGCACTAAGCAGTTTCTTAGTCTAGTGATCAATTACATGCGAACACTTCATGCTTATGCGACTTGATGTTCAACGTGACTTTTGTGGTTTACTCACTGTTCTGAGACGCCGTGAAGCTGTCACGCCCACCACAACACGGTTACACTAGTCTCATCACAGAGGCTGGGCAATGAAACCTATGGGAAAGATGTGTTACTTGCAGCGAAGGCTTGTGGCTGAGGGATTCTCTGACTGCGAAGAACTCAGGGTTCGGACAGCAGAGTTATTGCTCCCCACGTCATGTTTAGCTTGAAAGACTATTCAACCAAGCAAGATCAGGGGCAATCAATGGAGGGAGGGTCTTTAATTGAGCTATGTAGTGGTCAACAGTCTATGTTCACTGACTCATACAGGAGTCCAGACTTGACCTGTTCAGCTACAGGTGGTATCAAGTATCCAACCTTACAAAAGTGCCAATACCCAATTCATCCACTCCCTCACACATCCACTCTCTGGTGAGATCAAACAGCCATGGTCGTATCAACAAAAATACCCAAGTCTCAACCAGTTCAGAGTTTCCAAACTCCATTCACCACATGGCAACGTCAGTGCCTCCAAGAGAATCAGCCTCGAGCTCCTGAACAAACTCCAACGACATCCCACCAGCACAATGCGCCATACGCGGCCACGCCATCAGCGCAACATCACACTGTCGGTCCGGAAGCGCACCATTCTTATCCTTCCAAGCCTGAAAGATCCGATTATACCGCTTGACCAATTTCGGGGGACAGTCCGCATCTTTGGCCAACTTATGCACAACCGTACCCGACGGCTTCAGTCCCAAGAAGCAACTACGAAAACCAAGAGGGAGCTTCATCTGTCTAAAAGCAGCGGGGCTAGCAACGCGAAAAGGGAGGTTGAAGTGAAATTCTCGAACAGCACGGCCAGGATAGAGGGAAGGCAGTTTGCGAGCAACGTGGTTACCTACGCTGCGCTCGCCTTGGAAGATGACGGCTTGGACGGCGAGGTTTGAGTGGGCCATCACGTTGCGGACGAGGACTTCGTCGTGGGGGTTGTCGAAGTAGTAGCCGAGTGCTCTGTCGAGAGGGTCGAGAATACCGATGAGGCGAAGTTCTCCGGCGACATGGATCGTGACGATTCGTGGTGCGCGGATGACGGTGAGATCGGGCTGAGAGGTAGTGCTTGACTCGCCTTCGTTGGTGGGTGTAGTAGATGAAGGCTCGTCGATGTCGGATCTGCCGGACTCAGCTACCATGGAGGAAGTGTTAGAGGCCACTTCATCATCGCCTGCGACATCATGGACGTCAGACATGATAGCGGTGAAGTTGTGAAGTGTCATGAGTGTCATGAGTGTCATGAGTGTCTTGAGTGTCTTGAGTGTCTTGAGTGTCTTGATCTGGATAGGGGTCGATGTTTGAATATAGTAAGGTGAGATTTGTTGTGAGAACAGGAGTGAAGTTTGACATGATAAACATCAGAGAAATGAAGAGATCAATGCCTCTTGTTTGAATAATAGTTCATTGCTGCCACTGGTAGGTAATGATGAATCCTCTCAAGACTGCCACTGGTGGACTGGACCGAGAGGTCGTTCAATAATCATCCTGAACTGGCGTTTGTCAATATTGCACTGTTCGCCTGATCTTCATCCATTAACTACTCATGGTTTCATCCAATGAAGCCAATGACACTGGAAGGTACGAAAGCCATATGCTTTTCAATCCAATTCGCTGTGAGAACTTGATGAGCCTAATGCAAGACACCTTCGTGGATGACTACCCCCTTCTGGGCTTCTTCCCACCATCTAACGCTTTTCCATTGCCACTGGAAGTAGATCGCTTACTGCTAGTCTTGGGGTCATTGCTAGGTCCCTCATCTTCTGAATCGGCGGGAATGGTGCCACAAGATGAACCGCGATGTTGTAGAGTCTCAAGGATCCCACGCAAGGAATTACTTAAGTCTATTTGAACCCAAAGGGCCTCGATAGTAAGGTCGCGCCCTGTACCTCTATCGTCGTTTGCGGTAGTCGTAGTAGCGGCGGCTGCGGCTCCTATATGATGAACTGTGGCGGTTGCCTTAAGTTGGGTCAAGGCGTGGTCGATCTTGAAGATGAGGCCAAGTTTGGAACGGCACGAAAGTGGGTCATTCCCGTGAGCTTGATCCAGCATTCTCTACCTTTGGAATCCTCTCTTTTCAATCTCCTCTCAACACCAAGCTCTTCAACTTCGTACGTACAGCAACAAGCCTCAACACCCTTCATCAAAACGCGTCTGCTCTCAACTTGTTCTATGCTAATCTTTGAATAGCCTGAGAGTTCTTGCTTGTTCGTACGGCCATATTCCGTCACTATTTGAAGCCAACCGTCCACTTGTCGCTGTGTTCGGGTGTACGGACAACCGAGTTGCCCAAGATGTTAGTTCAACTTGCTTTTTCTTCACAAAGAGAGGCTAATGGAATTAGGCGGCACTGTGTTCACTGCCTGAAATATTCGTTTCTCTGGTCTCCCTCCCATCATATTTTAGGCCGACGTGGGTATGGATGTTCAACCACAACTTGCGCGTTGCGCACTAACGGTAAGCGGTTACTCATCGCTGACTGAGTTTCAGTCTGCTAACCTCTTTGTAGGTACTTATCCGTGGTGCCGTGAGTGTGAGGAAGACACCAACAATAGCTGCAAGCCTGTAAGTCCACTCCTTAACCCTTGTCTTGGACCTGGTAGCTGATTTTGGATAGCTCTCTGAGAAAGATGTAGAGCTGCTTGCGGAACTCAACCGTCACCAGCGCTGTGACTGGAAAGGTGATCGTGGCTATGAATGTGACGAGGTACACAGTTATTATCATGGCCCTGGCTTCTCGCTGACCGGGCGCAGTTTGTTTGTGGACTCCGCCAGGAAATTAGTTCCGCCATCACCAGGATCACAGAAGCCACCGAGGACCAGCAAGTTGCGGCTTCCGCAACGCCTCCCGCTACTGAAACTTCCACAGATGTCAAGAGAGAGACTCACGACTTGGCCATCGAGAATCTCCGTGTCCAAATCGACATCAGCAACTCTCTCCGAGGCCTGCTTGAGGTGCAGCATCGCCGTCAAGCCCACCGTGAGGCTGCGGCTGGCAACGCAAGTGCCCTAGCTCACATCGATGCCAACAACTACCCGTCCATTCCTCCGCGCGTCGGCCCCAGCACTTTACCTCGAAGCATTGGTCTCGTTGATCTCATTGACTCAGATGATGAGGAAGAGCCTAGCGACAACCCGGAGAGCGCAAAGTCAGCTGGTAAGAAGCGAGTTGCCCCCGGTGGCAGTGGACAGTCCGCGACTGGAGGAAAGAGGCCTAGGGCTAAGTAGACAGTTATGGAGTGATTGAGGAAGCTGAATGGTGCAGGGGTTGGTCAGTATTGCTGGGCCTGGGAAGAACATTGGTACTCCATGAGAACAGCGAAAGGAAATATTAAGGTGGTCACGGCGATAGCAATGTGGTAATAGAACACCAAACATAATCAATTATCCTCCGAAACTCTAAGCGTCTTATGATGAATCTATGGTGTCCTTTCCTGAGCTTGGCAAAATTTCAAATGATCTTGGGTCCTCTATTGTTGGACTGAGTGTATCTTTCGACGAGACAAGGACATCCTGGGATGAGTTTTGTTGCGACGGTTGCTGGGCTCTTGTGACAAGTGAGTATGCTTAGGCCAATTTCATTCGCACGAGTTCAGAAGGCTTGGCAGATAAACGCCCAAAGGGGACTTCCTCCAAAGTGATGCAAGCCATGCCTTTGTTCATCCCAGAGAACAGTTCCTGGCACTCAGGTAAGATGATGATGGCTCGCTCCAGACCAGCCTCTCGGGGCTTGACATGAGTGTACTTGGTGCTATCCACGACTCCCTTCACAACTCGGAGTTGCATCCCAATCTTGCGGTGACCAGTGGGGATGTTAGTCATGAATCTTTTGTCAAGAATGGGCACAGAGACGCAGGCGATAGGAGAGGGAGTGCCTTCAGAAAAGACAGTTTCCATCGCGGGCTGAAAGCCTTCCTCGACACCCTGGTAGATGCGGGCGTTGGGTACGGAATCAGACCGCGCCATGACGTGTTCATCGTCGCCGATGAAGTTCTGGAAACGGACCCCGATGAGGACCCCCTTCTCATCAACAACACCGACGGGTTTCAGTTCAGACACGAGTCGAGGCTTAGTCCGGGAGTTATGGTCGAGCATGTTGAACATGATGGGTTTATTGGTCTGAAAGACACTGCTTACAACCGCTTCCTGGAAGTCGCTGCTTAGTGCTGCATACTCTGAGGGTGAGTCGCTGCTTTTAAATTCCTGTATCCCTTGGGTTAGTCTAAGCTCGGCCTTCTGGAGTATGGTCTTACCATGATGAGACGTTGTTCTGGTGGCGGATGTTGTAGAAATCTCACAGGTAGAGGAAGTGGTGATGACAAGAAGAGAGAAAATGAAAAAGAAAAGCCAGAAGCGTTGAGGTTGAGAGGGACAACGGCTGTTTGCACCGCCCTGACAGAATGCCCCACATCTGAGTCGCTATTGTCACTGCCCGTCACCTATTGTCGCCTGCGTACAGTAGCCACTGGTTTTGGACGTTCAATGCTACCAAGAAACAAGCCAGATCTGAACACCTGGCTGGTCACAGCAGACAACCTCTTGATATAGACCGCTGAACACTTCCCAAAAAGCGGACAATGGGCTTAAGAAGGCCTGTATATAATGTCATCGGAGACATATTCCCCTTCATT
Source organism: Fusarium mexicanum (assembly GCA_013396015.1). Taxonomy (NCBI): domain Eukaryota; kingdom Fungi; phylum Ascomycota; class Sordariomycetes; order Hypocreales; family Nectriaceae; genus Fusarium; species Fusarium mexicanum. The sequence continues at coordinate 152,105 of JAAOAM010000104.1, read as the reverse complement.
CACCAAGACGTTGCACGAATCGAGCGAACGGTGACTGGAAGCTCTGCCCAACACCCGGCCGCGAAGAAGATAAGAAAGGAAGCTTTACAACTTTAGTCCGCCATGTCAATCAAGAAGCCGAGAACCCCAATACTTCCAGCGCGTTGATAACTTCAGAAACTCAATAAAGGGAGGGAATTAGAGGCATAAGGGAGAATTACGGGGAACGGGATAGTGTGTGGCCACCAGCAATTACAACCCAGACACCGACCCAGTGATGGAGTCGGTGGCTGTTGAGTAGGAGAGTCACTTGAGAGTATTGCATGCGATCTTTAGAGGTGTTGTGTCACCGGCTCAAGGTCAGTCACACAAGACAGCCCATCAAGTGCCAGTCGCAATCCACTGGGATATATTCAATGTCTAAACCTATCCCCGCCAAAGCGAAATACCCAAGAACATTGATTAGCCTGTCTCCAACATGAACAAGAGCCAGAAGTAGTGTATTGTCGAGTACTGAATCTACGGGAAGTAAAATTGACAGATTTGCGACGTCGAATGATAAGATGTTCCAACTAGCATACCCTCCATTACCAATCGAGGGCGCAGGATATTGTGAGGAAGTGGAGAGTATCCATTTGGGAAAACGGGCCCGCCTGGAGGTATCAATATCACTACAACGTCCCCAACATTTCCACCCAGGTCGGGAAACCGTTTGGCATCCCCATCCATGAACTCAAGGAAGCGAAATGTCATCGGGACACTGCGGAAGCCGGCAGCCAGAGCACTTGTCCAGAGTTTCGGAGGACCCAATCTAATCATATAGTATGGGCCTGGATGGCTACGGATTTGAGCAAGCGCAGCTTGGTAAGGTTCCTTGTAGAGGGTGGCTCCGAGACAAATGTCGCTGCTGGCCATGACGTTGGTTTGTGGCCCTCCATATGTTAGAGTTAGGAACTGTAGTCCAACCAAGTTACCGTAGGGATCAATGAGGGCGAAGGGCTTTAGTCCGCGAATGTGCTGTGGCGCCGCGGCATTGCCAGGATTCGAGGGCACGGACAAAGAGGTACCCTGCATTCCCGAAGGGGCCACATCCTCAGTCTGCTCATGGTCTTGGGGGTTCTGGTAGAGATCCATATTGGGCAGAGGTGTCGGGATAGTAGGGCTTCGAAATGAGATATGCAGAAGCGTGGGCGGAGTGAAGTCGACAGGAGCGGAGAGCCAAGTCAACGAATCTGCTCAAGACTGTTGGTAAGAGATGCGGCATGAACATGGCTATTGACTCACTCTTGGTAGTGATTTTGTCGTACAAGGCTTGTTACTGCTGAGTGCTGCAACACTCGATCGGGCGCCGTAAAAGATGGTAGACAGAAGGTTGGCATGTGGTTGATTGCAGGTGATGGAAAAGGTTGTGCATATGTAGTCGAAATGAGAGCTTAAGTAGGATAGATGGCCTCATTCAATGCTCTAGGCAACTTTGATGAATGAACGTAGGATGGAAGTCACGGAAGGGCGGTTTGTGAGGTAGTTGACATGTTTGGTGATGGTTGCATGTCAATTAACATGGATATTGAGAATTGTTTCTACCACAAAAAAGCTAGGCAACAAAGACGAATATAGGTCTTGATGTGTGTGTACCTAAGAGCCTTCTTTCCATGCTAAGATTCATCACAAAAACTCCACATGACCGATGAAGACGTGCTGCCCGACGCCATTCATTTGAGCGGTGTTGATGTGACCAAGTTGACGTCCCCATTTCAGGATTCCACCATTCACCTCCTCCAACACAAGGGCTTTCTTCGCCACCTTGTAGGCACCTGCCAGAAATGTGGGTTCTTCTCGGTAGGGAAGAAGAAAGACGGAACATCGGTCTGACAACTCGTGAGAGCAAATTGAACAGGCGTTCCCGAGGTCGGCGTATCCGTGAGTATCAGTATCGGCAACACGAAGGCGGAGACTCACTCTGTGCTTGCCAAGATAAGGATCGATCTCGAAGCAGAGACAGAGATCAATAATGAAGTAGGAGACATTTTGGGTATTGGCGAGGAACGCGGCCATCAGGGTCGCCTTCCTGATGCCATCCTTGCTCCCATGATATATCATGGCGCCGGGAGAAACGTCAGAGGGTGTCATGGCATTCATGACTTTACCACCGGCCGAGTTTTCAAGATGTAAGCCCCAGTGACAATTTTCGCTGAAGACGGAAATGAGCTTCAGCTCCGGGATAAGCTCTGGCCAGAAGCTATCTGGTCCATCTTCAGCTACAGCGTGACTGGACTGGATAGCAGCGAGCTGCCGCTCAGAAGAAAGTTGAGACATAGACATTCCAGTTACAGTGGAGATGGGAAGCTTGATATAATTAGACAGAGTAAAGGCGCAAGCTGAAATTATTACTTACGAGGGTCTCGTTGCGGAATGATTTGGATGCCTTTGAAGAGGCGTTGATGTGACGATGGAGGAGAAAAAAGCAGACGCGGAGGAGAGAGCCATCAAGGCAGTTGCGAATAAACGCTCAAAGGTGGGGCTTATGAATAACTTCAGATCGGCTACCGCCTGTTCGACACCCTCCCATCTCTACGACTCATGAGACTGAAGACAATAGAAAACAAAACAGTTTGAACTGTCTCTTACAAGTATGAATACGACTCACCATTATATCCTCGTACAAGTATTCACAGAAGTCATTGTCACATTCAAGACAACGGCTGGGATTTAATCATCAGAGAAGAATCGAAGATCATAGACAAAGCGGTCAATTTATTGTCTGAGCCATCTCTACCAACTGTAGCTATAATATCCACAAAGAAAAGCAATCAATGTCTAGTTGCCCTCTCTTCGTCAACAGGTCAGACCCCGAACGGGTCCTTTGAGCGCTCTACAACCCAACAGGCACCTGTACCCTCACCCCCATCAACAACCTCCTCAAGCATCAAAGCCTTGGTCGCCTGTGGACCAAGAAGCGCTTCATCGTAGGGAAAAATAATGATCGCCTCGTCATACTCGCAATCCTGTATATACGTGTTGCCCTTGGTTTGAGAGGTGACCTCACTGCGATCGACGAAGCTGAGCTTGATCTCACTCTTGCGATAACCAGCAGGTAGCTTGGACCCCATGAGGCCCTTGCTGGTGATGGGCAGGGGAATGGTGTCAATGATGCCGCTCTTGCGACGGCCCTCCACTGCAGATTCGATGGCAGCTGGTAGGCCCGCGTCGTTGCCCTGGTAGATGACGGCGTCTTTGACGAGATTGGTCGGGGCAATCATGTTGCCTATCTCGCCAGAGGGGCTTTCGAAACGGAGACCGCAGAGAAGGTCGCCGGCAATGATGGCGGTGGCTTTGAGCTCCGCAACCTTCTGAAGGGTGCTGGCGTCGCCGGGAGGCATGGGGCCAGTCGGGGTCATGATGATTGGGCGGCGCATTTGGCGAGCAAGGTCTTCGATGCTCAGGGAATCTGTTTTGACGTGGGTCTTGTTGTCCATGATAGCGGTTGGATAGATCTAGAATCCAGTTAGAGTGATTGAGACACCAGGACTGAGAGTATGGAATACCTTGTGTCTAGTTGTGATCTCGGATGCAAAAGGCAGTGTTGAGGGGAAGATGGAGGAGAGAAAAGAGCCGGGCAGAAAAGGACTTTACAAATAGCGCTTTCTGGTGCTCACAATCTCTCAGCGAAGCGAGTGAAAGTGGGCCCACAGTGGAGCATGAAACATGATGATGACCTTTGTGTCACTTCGACTCATTTGCATCACACAAGAACGGCAGCGCATACGGTAGAGGAAACTTGGTGAGACCGAAACAATGAAAATCAGAGTTAAAAGAGGCGAGTAACTTTAATGGAACGCATCCATAAAGGCTTCTGCTTCTATGTCAAATGTTACAGAACAAGCACAAACTCTGCAGTGTTGTGAATGAAGTCATGATATCTTGCGAACTTGAGGTTGGCGTGGCTGTCCTGTGGCGTTGACCTTGGTGGAACTCATCATGGTATTTAAAAAAACGGTCATGACAATATTCCATCAAGGCTCTTTAATTATGAAATTGGATTAAGCCCGTTGGAATACTTGGGAATGAGAGTCAGGCGGAATTGAAAGTACGGTATCTGCCACTGTAGACGAACGGTGTGAGTGCAAACAGAACTTGGCTGGAATCAATGTCTGGAGGAGTTGCCTGAGTCTCAGTTTGCACTGTAAGCAAGGCCGGAGCAAATACCAAACAGAGGGCCGATATGAGCCTCTGCAAATTTTCCATCTGCAGCAGCCCGCGCTGTGCAACCACACCTAACAATCTCAACCACCACGTCACGAAAACAACTTCACACTTTTTCCCCAACAACAACGCAGCTCACCAGAATTCAAATGGCACCGAAGAACTACCTCGAATGTTCACCGCGCAAACGCTACGGTCAGCCCAGCACCGGTGCGCGCTTCACCGGCCAAGTCCCCACCGCGGAACAACTCCTACAGAGTCTTGTTCGCCGCCGTCACATCTCAGCTTACATCGCCTTCATCCGCCCAGAAATCAGTCACATGATCAGAGAGTATGGCAGGGTGGCTATCCAGACAGTTTGTCGGGAGCTCTACGATATAGGTGCTCGAGCTGCTCCGTCGCCTTGGTTTGACCTCATGTGCGATCGCACCACGTGGAAGCTGTGTTGTAGGTTTCCCTTACTTACTTACCCATCCTGAGCAGCCGCGCTGATTGAAGTTAGTTGACCCGCTTGGCGACGATGCCCCGGAATGGCCTTGGGCACATATAAAATTTCCTTCCGTCCTTGCTGAAGGAGAGCAACCGGAGAGCGTATATGTGGACTACTGCCAGTCACGAATAGAACAAGAGGCCGAGATGGCACGAATGAATCAACAGCTCAAAGCGCAAGCCGATGCAGCAGCTGCAGCCCGCGCCGCGGACCCCAACAGCAAATTCATCGTCACATCCCCAGCGCCCCTTCAAAACATCGGCGAGCCACTGAGAGTTGATATCGACTTCGATATAAGAAACGCTCTCTGGAATCTCACTATCAGCAAGCCGTTCGATGAGTACAACACAGCCGGCCCGTTTGAAGTTGAACCAAAGGTCCCATTGGAGTGGTACGTCGCCAAAGATCTGGCAGCCATCAACGGGCATCTTCCGCCTTGCATCGCTGTCAAGATGAACGCTACGAATAGGAAGGCTTTTGTCACTATTGTTGAGTCTGCGGAAGTCAACCCCGCGGTCCCTGTACGAGAGGTTCTGCTTGATGTTTGGGAGCTTCTGCGGTCGTGGGCGGAGATGGCCAATGGACGGGGAGAGGGTGAGATGAAGACACTACTTCAGCATTTTCTGGCAGTCAAGGCGCAACGTGAAACTTTACGAGGTCCCTTACTGCCTCAGCAGTGAGATAGGACACAGATGCTTAGATGTATATTTCACCATAGCTTGTAGTATCAAGAACGAAAGCGCTCACGGATCATGTTCCCGTATTCTCTTACACTCAACTATACCAGTCTAAAGCTTTTGATTCGTTTTGAGGAACTCTGAGTTGATAAACCCGACAGCTGGCGCTTTCATTGCACGCCTTCCCACTTAGTACGACCTTCATTTGAGATTATAGCCTACTCAGGAAGCCGTGAAAGCGCTTTTTGTTCTTCCGGGTCGCGAGTACAGTGGTCTGTCAAGTCCTCGAGATCATAGTACTGGCTGTTCTCATGAGCCTTGCAGATTATGTAACCTGGAATGTAGTTCCAGTCGTCCAGATAAAAGTTCGACATTACAAACTCCCGTGACATTCCGTGAAAGATACCAAAGATCCTGTCGTCATGGGAGCCATCGTTGTAGTACGGAATATCGTCAGCAAGCAAGGCGTTGAAATCGCTTTCGTCAAAAGTCCAAGGCGGTAGGGTGATGGAGTAGATGTCGCGGGTCCCATTGAGTAATCGATGGAATATCTCGCCATTAAGCGCTCTCTTCGTTTGCACGACTTGGTGGAGGTAAGCCCAGGCTAGATGTTCTCGGATCTCATCAGACTCCGACTCGCTTAGCCCTCCAGTCTCAGGGAGCGAGTCAGGCAGGACGGGGATGTATGATAGGCACAGGCGTTTGTCAATGAGGTAAGTGCCCGCTGGACATCATGAAAAGCTGCAATATTCATCGTCACAGGAGTGCCAAGAATTTCGATTTCGTTCGGCTGACCAGCACTCTTATCGAGTCTCTCAACCGCCGCTGTGCCATCTTTCCATAAGCCGACAGCGAGCCACATGCTACCAGTGTGTGAAAGCAGACACGTCCAGCCCTGACAGGTGTTAACGAGCGAGTTGTTATACTCCTCATATGGCATGTTGCCTCGAGGAGCAACGCTGAACAGCCTTTCAATGCCGGTGACTAGGATGGCGGCCAGTTGCAGCTTGACCTTGAGTACCTTTGCCGAATGCGTTGGCCGGGCGACAAAGACAGCAAGTCGGTGATCAAAGTCAACGATGGGTAGAAGCTTCTGAACAAGCGATGTTCTTTCATGGAGTGTCGTTCCAAGGAGGTTGAAAAATCCCTTCTCTGCCCCGGAGACATCCTCGTCAGACCTGCCTTTTGGAATATAGCGCGTGACACCTTGCATATAGAGGTTATACCGGACAGGACGTAAGATGAAGTATTGCTGGTCGGATGAAAAGAAACACGAAATGATCTTTTCAATATCAATCTCTCAGTCCTTGAGACAGACAAGAGCTAGAAGGAACCCTGGGGCATGGCCATTGTGGATTTTGAGACGCCGTTCAGAGGCCCCGAACTCCACGAAGTGGTCGATCGTTCCCTGATCGCAGTACACCGCAACTCGTAGAGGAACGTTGCTGGTACGGAAGGCCAGCGCGACCTGCTCTCGTCGCTCTTCTTCCGACGTCAGCAGTCGTATTCGTGCCATTTGCTCTGTATACGGATCAAAAATGGTCTGTTCGCGGAACGTAGTGAGGCAAAGATGGATCTGTTCGAATTCGGCTAAAGGGAAAGGATGTCGATAACCTAGGGGGAAAGTGAAGCATAGTGCAGCCTTCTCTCTCGACAGACGGCTCATAGTATTTCCTCTCGACTTGCTTGGGCTCATAACGAAGAACATTTTTAGGCGGTATCCTGTCAAAGTACTTTAATCGATCCTCAAGCGAATCATCTTTAGTCGGCCTGATACTGAGTCCCTGGTTGTTCTTCCAGTGCGAATCCTGAATCCAGTCCCATGGAGAGAAACAGACCACTATCTGCTGCTCTGTTTCCTCCTTGAGGTCACGCTCCATAGACTTGATCATGTCCTCATCTGTCTAGAATGGGACATAAACCATATCCACAGCTCGGGCCTGCTTTAATGTCTCCTTGGGGCTTTTACTCGTAAAGCGTGTAATACCGTGATGGCCGTAATGGTCGAGAAGCCGGCGGAGTGATTCTGGGTAAGAAGCGTGTGAGATGCTGATGAAACGAACCGGAACCGCGTCACAGATGACAGTGGCCCAGTGTACGGTACCCAGCATTGCCAGGGCACATTCTGCGCTCAGGAGAGGATCGATGTAAAATATCACTGTCTGCGTTGTTTCGTGTTCAAATGTCCAACCTTGAAGTTCACATGAAGCATAAAGCCCCAAACCCTGAGGCTCGCGGCTCTTGTGAAGAAACGTGGAGAACTCTTGATATGTAGCTATGTGGATATGTTGGCTCAGTGACTTGCGTGAGTTGACTTGATTCCATGCCAGCGTAGCGACATCGGTCTGTGTATCTGGTCCGACAACCCAGACACAGGCATCGCTCTATCGGCACGCTGAATCGAGGACGGTTTCCCATATGTTTTGGTCGAAGCGATTTCGGAGGTCGATCTCAATATGGGCGAATGCGATATCTCTGCGGTACTCCGCGCCTTGATCTTTCGGGATAAGCCACGTCTTTACGGAGGCCATTTTTGCGTTGTGAGTGTTATTGAATGGGTTGTCGCACGGCTTCTGAGGTGTGTTGGTCAGTTGTGTGTTTCGATGGTCCCAGCGAGCTGAACGAAGGAGGAAAAGGTGGGTCGTGGTGGGTGCCGGGGCTTCTGGGACAAGACAAAACTACACAAGGCTGAACATGAAATACTGAATGCAATAAGAACAGTTATCATGTGTGTAATCTTGACTCTCTTGTCATACCACTACCGCTAGTTCTTCACAACATCAGAGAGTCCTACGTTAATTCAACACGGCATCAAAATGAAACTGCGAGTATCACGAACCCCTTTATTATTGATGATCATATCTGCTTCCGTTCTGCCTTACTTTACTTCACTCTGAAAGGTCTATCCACCCACTACTTGACCCAGGACACTTCAGTATCCCTCAAAAGGCGGAGACTTTCGCTGAGTGGTCTCCTAATCCTTAGTATCTGAATCAACCGGCAATCCCTTTCACTCATTGAAACCAACACTGTCGAGACCTCGTTGATAGAGCGATAATCCAGTGCTCGCCCAAACCGCAAGTCGCCTATGGAAAGTTTCGCTGAACAGTCTCCTAGTCCTTGGTCCATGGATCGATGGGGAGTCCGACGCGTCTGTTGATACCGACTTTGTCCAGATCTCGCTGGAATGCCTCAAAAGCCTTGCAAATCTTCTTTGTGAAGGTAGCCGTCCAAGGAAAACTGTTGGGAGGTTTGTGACCATCGGCGACAGCCGCGCGGACGACGTCGACCCAGTCTAGCGTTGGCTGGAAGGATGGCATGTTAGCGCGCATCTGGATGAATTCAAGCTGCAGGGCCAGATCGTGCTTTGTTCCCGGACAGTTGGTGAGGCTATGGTTGAGGGTGTTGCACCATGGGCAGCCTTTCATCAGACCGGAGCTGGAGCTGGCTTGCATGCAGAGGTTGAGCCGGTGAGATGATGAGCCGCAACCACCACATGCGAAACCTGGAAGAGTGCTGTTCGTAGTAGGTGCTGTAGCAAGGTCGACTCGTCGATCTTCCAATGAGGGAGCAGGTGCGTCGGTCTGGCGTTTCCAAGTAGCCTCATCTTCATCATCCCCGCCATCAGTCTTCGAACAATAACGACCTGGCGCTTGATAGCCGTTGGGGAAATGAGCGAGCGCTCTTGGTAACGACTTACTTGAACTGCGTGGGCTATGCTCTACCACAGCCTGTATGCGATGGATTGGAGTAAAAATGGGAGCTCCGTTCGTATGCGCCTCGTCACTCTTCCGCTTGCGCGACTGTTCCTCTTGCAATGTCATTTTGTTGAATGATGGCGTGCGGTGCTGGTGTTTGGCATTCGTTGTTCTGTGGAGGCACGGAGCAAAGCAGGTGCATGAGAAGAGACCCACTTATTCCTGTTCATCGCTGTCTCGTTGATTCACTGAATTGGCCATTGACATGGAAGCCAGCGGTCGCAGACTCATAGCTCCCAAGAAACAAGCCGCCATGGGAATCTATGGCCACAACAATGTTACAAAATTCCGGAGTAATGTTAGCAAAAGAAATGATTTCAAGGAGATAAGTTGAAGCTCTTCCGTTCATTGGTTTGCCATCCATACCGAAGAAACCTGCGCTAGTGGTGTGCGCTCGAGCCTCCGCCTGGAGTGCGTCCCCGGCAAAGCAAGGGCTCTTTGTCAAGCCAGAACAAGACACAGCCACAGCGAAATAGTAGGTGATGGGGATCATTTTGACACAGATAACATCAGTTATCCATCCAGGCCATGATGCATCCAGGCAGCACAACATGATTCGCCACGGCTCGAGGCGGCTATGACATCCATGGAGTTGATATCCAACTCGAGTCTCCGATTACATAGGTGGTATCAAAACAGAACAAAAGCCTAGAGTGAAAGTCTCGTTTGAGTCCAAGCAATGCTGCGAATGAGATTCGAGTTCATCGCTTGTCCGAATCAACTCTAGGCATCTGATTCTTAGCCCAAGTAGAAAGAGTTCTGCTCATCGAAATGCAGTTTGATCCCTCGTTCAGCATCTCCCACTGGGCACGTTTCAATATTACCGTCGACAACTCATTACTTGAGAGACTACCTCCATGAAACGTATCCATAAGTGGAAGATCAACTTAGAAATGCCCCAGTCGTCATCGATCTTCTCACCCATGCTATGCTTTGAGCTCGCGTGTATTTTTGGATGGCAAAAGGAACTTGAACCAAGCCATATGAGAGCTCAGATGATGATATTCAATTTGTTTTCGGCATATCATCGTCTTTTCCTCATGGTATCTCGACACTTAATCGAAGCGTGAATCATTTAATTGGATGGTCATTGCAGCCCAGTCCAAGATAAGCCAAACCTCGACAGAGATCCGACCCACTAACGTTATCAAGCGTTGATCGACGCTAAAGAACACGCACTTGTCCTAGCGCCATAGCCTCATCATCTGAGTTCAGGTTGTGCATAATATCTGATATCACCATTCCTCGTCGTCGTAACGCTGTAAGAGCCGCGTTTCATAGTGCTGACCGTCAGCCCCAATGAGCCAGCACGGCCTTCAGTTTGATTCGAATCCTCAATGGCTTAGCTGTCAATGCGTAAACAAATGCGACACGATCTGCTGGTGGCCCAGCCCCTATTTATTTAAGCTTTCGCTTTCGCTTTCGGTAACGGTTCCCACTGTTAGTCTAAAATTAGCGTCAGTCACATCCCTCATGTATAACCATATTTTTCCTTTCCTAGATCTTTCTCATTCTTTTTTTGATAGAGGCTCAAATCTACCTGCATATTCATCAGTTCATTTTGCTCAAGTCACTTGATATGGCGGCCTTTACACTTCCGGATCCTCCGTCTGCAAACAAGACCAATCTTGCCATTGCAGAGCTTGTCCTCTATGTCATTCTTTTCTTTCCGGCGGTACCGCTCGTGTGGAAACATGGGAAAGCCGGTATGACCTGCTGGCCGATATTTCTCTCGTACTTCCCGCTTCGGTTCGTTGCCGACGGATACCAGATTGCCAAGCGCAATGATCCCGAGATTCCCAATGCAGTCATTATCATGACTACCGCCGGAAGCATTGCTTGTCTGTCGCTGACAGTAATCGGGTTGATCTATGAAGTGTAAGCTTCAGAGCTTTTAAACAATTTGAACATGGAACTGACTGGCATCCAGAAACGTCATTCTTCCACTGCCCCCAAAACGCTGGACCGAACGAATCCTCCTCGCCGTTACCCATCTTTCTATCACCGCTGGCATCACACTATCCACCTATGGAGGGGCTCCCAAGTTCGGAGCCCCTGGTGGCGTCGTCTCACAACATCTCAACCAGATTGGCACCTGCATGATGTTATTCGTCATGATATTCGGTGTAGGCTGGTGGCTCTGGTGGACAGGAAAGCGCGTGACAGCCATGAAGTCACATCCAAACTTTATACCCGCAAGATTTCTGCTTCTCACGGCAATCGCGGCGTTTCCGTTCCAGCTTGTTCGGCTGGGCTACACCTTGACATACTCCTTCACCCCGTACTCGAGTTTGGATCCCGTTTCTGGGTCATTTGCTACCAGGCTGGTGCTCATGTTTGGTATGCAGATGATCGTTGCTATAATTGTTACTGTGGGTGGCTGGCGCGGGACTGGTGCCGTACCAAATTCTGCCCAAAGCGGCGCTCGCCAAGGATTTGGAACTGTCGCGAATCCATGGATATAAAGTTATAGGTCTCTTATTTTATGCTGAATGTTTTGTTTCTTTGTACGGAGTAGCTGGGATACTCCTCGGGGTGCTTTGTCTTCGGGAATGTTGAAGAATTTGAGCTCTTGCGAGTATGGTAGCCACTATCCAGCAGCTCCCATTCTTTTGAGCTGAGTTTAGCAGTCTCGGCTGAAATGCGCTCTTAGAAGATTCTATTCATCAAAAATACATGTTTGCAACTCTTGTCATGTTCCAGATTGCAGATCATTCAAGAGCTTCTAATAGGGTTGATAATGGACTTTCTGTCACCAACGGCTGCGACTGGGGCCGAAAGGGCTCAGGTATTGAGTGAAAATCCTTCTTGAAATCTTAGCAGTCTCTACCCGCCTTTTCATACATGTGAGAAGCATTGAAAAGTGGTACTATCCGGGAGACTTGGCGTAGTGGAATATTTACCATGTTAAGACCTTTCGGGGAGTACTGACTTTGGCGTATTGCGCTTAGCAAGAATCTGCAGCAAAAGAAACTGGCAGTTCAACTATAAAGCTATCAACCTGTGAGTATACCGATGTCTATAGCGAAACAAGATCTCGAAAACTGAGCATAGCCCTGAGTTTTACTATTAGAAAGAAGCTATATTTCCTACGTATAATATAAGCTAAATAATAACAACAAAATAACTCCTACTTTAGTACTATTTCTTTTGCCTAGACTTTAATCCTCTATCTGGCGTACTTAGATCAACATAAGACCGGCCTTTTAACAACTCCTCTGTCTGTTCAAGCTGGGCTTTAAGAAGTCTTTCTGCATCTTCCTCTTCTTTCTCGGCATTTTCCTTCTGCTCCCTCTTCTCAGCTGTTGCATTGTTAGTTAGTTATCCTAACAAATTTGAGATGAGATCGATGGACGGGGATCTACCTTTTGACTTGTGTCTACCTATCAAGAAGAAAGCCGACTTCTTGACTTCGTTCTGCCACTGTTTTGATCCTATCAGCACATCGAAAGGAGCGTCCTGAACAATTACAAAATCGCTCTCCCGCTGCTTCATATCATTAGGCTTATGCCACGAAAGCCTAATCTCTTCGGTCGGGGTGAATTTGAAATCGTTCAGCATATGTAGTGTGCGTTCCTCTCTCGTATCTTCCGGAATTGTTGTGATTGTTGCGGGGTTGATGTCGTGCCTTTGCAAGAGGTCCGCGTTGACAAAGTTCTCGTCGCTTCCAGTGTCGATTTTGTTGCGTACTGTCACGAATCGAAAGCCATCTGCGCCGTTTGGTATCACAAGGATCAGACTCCGAGTAAAGTCATTTGCCATGAGCTCTCGAACTTCTGACACGAAGGCGGTCCGTCGATTCAAGTGCTGCTTGACTGGACTGGTATTATCTGGCAATTCCAAAGCCTTTGTCATTTGCCCAGCCACGGGGGCTTGGGTGTCAACGCGATATCCAGGAAAGGAATCGTCATCATTCTCAGAGATGATTTGCGCCATAGCCAGGCTACATGGTGAGTATCAGCGACTTGAACGGTCTGTGATAGCCTGGTAAAACTAACCTCATCTGTAGGAACTGCTGATCCATCCTGAGGCTGTCTGTGGGTTAGCATTCAGCATAAGCAAGCCATTTTGAGTGCTCACATACGTCGATGAGAGATCTCTGAGTAAAAGGACAGAATCGCGAAATGAGTTGTAGATTACCATCAACTCCGGTTCCTTTAGCGTGATTTTTACATATCGCCACAACTCATTTCGCCTTGGGTGGATCAAGCGGTCTAGGATATGCAACAATTCCCTTTGTCTCTCGATGCAAATCCCAGCACAGGTCCTGATAGAATGTGGCAATGGCTCAACATTCGATATAGTGTCGCCGCATTCCTGCAAAATATGCTGCAGGATCACAACCTCGAGATTGAGTCTGCGCACGGTCTCGCCACTCTTTACGAAGTTCTGAACTAACAAAAGACTGGAAGTTGAGAACGAAAAGAGTGACGCGGTGATGGCCAGCGCAGAAATGGGATCCATTGTTGTTGCTGCCGTTGAGTGGGTAAGAAAGAGCAAAGTCCGGCTATGCACAGGAATGATCTAAATATTACAATTCTGCTGGCCATCACTCGCAAGATGATTGAAAATCACCAGGCAGAAAAGTGCAATGGCGTCCAATAGCTGTTGGACAACAAATCATGTCTCATGAAGTGAACCAATCAGAAAAGGTGCAAGGCCTACATGTGCAAATACTGCCCAATTAATGTTAGGCAATGTGTCACCAGGAAGTCAGCTGGCCAGGAGCCGCAGATGGCGTAGCTGAATACGACAGCCTGCTTTTCAGCCGCAAATGTCTCTTGCTCCTCTCTTTACCTAGATTATCTCTAAACCAATTTCCAAATTTTTCAGCAACGGAATATCAACCTCGTCCTCCCCAATCATGTCCCCCGTGGATCAGCTCCACCCCGGGCAAGGGCAGAGCGAGAGTAAGACATTCGGAAATGGCTCGATCCAGAAGTATGGCCGACTGGCGAATATAATGAGCCAGGATAAAAATTTCGCTATTTTCAGACGATTTGATGATATTAACCTTGCTGTCCTGTTAGCCCTTCAGGCGGAGCTAGTGGATCTCCAGTATCAATTCCATGCTCAGAGCCAAAAAGACAATAGTGGTCAAGACCAGAGGGACCTCTTGATAAAACTGAGACCAATGCTCACGGAATATAGTAAGGACATCAAATTGAAGCACTCAACAAGTTGCTAATATCTAACCTCTATTCTTAGATAACTTGATCGTTCAACGTAGGTCTAACCTTACCAGATGTTCACAATCAAAGGTGCATTAACATCCATTTAGTATCCGAAGTATCTCAATTACAGATTCCAAGGAAATCCCAGCTCGAGACTCTCCGAGACTGGCTAACGGACCCCAAAGGAGGTGCTAACTTCCTTGCGAAAACCGGTACGCCGGAACTTTACACCTGGAAACCAAAGGACCCGTCTCAGTACGTTTCCTTACACAAGACGGCTGAAGACTCTGATCCATTTACAAACTTTGTAAAAGAGGTCCTTACATTCATTTTTCACCGCTTGTGTGGTGAGAGGCTGAATGCTGCGAGGGCAGTTGATGTCGAATCCGGTTTGGTCTCATACTCTGAGAACACCCTCATGAGAGCAAGCAATCTGTTTACAGTCATTGTGTCGTCCGCACTGCCAGTCCTTACGATATTTGCCCTTAATAGCCTGCACACAACAGCTCAAAGAATTGGTCTCACCGTGGGTTTTACTGTTCTTTTTGCAGTCATCCTGGAACTGTTCACCAACGCAAAGAGGGTTGAGATTTTTGCGGCAACAGCTACGTAGGTGGCTCATATCTACTGATATTTAAGATACTAATTCTTGATATAGATTTGCTGCTGTTGAAGTGGTATTTATTGGGAGTGCCTTAAATAGCAAGTAGAAGATCCCAAGCTAGGACGGCAAAGGGACGTCTGCTAGCCTTTTAGGAATAGCTATGGCGCGTTTGCTGTAGTGCAATAGAGATGTATCTTGGGTTCGACTGCAAAGCCACGTGTAGAAAGACCGTGCCATCATCTCCATAAGTACTATTCTAAGACCTGCGACAGAAAAGTACTTCCAAGCTCACCGAGCTCAACTACACAGATAACACCCTATTCTTCCTCATATCTGACCCATGTCTTCGTCTTGCGAGTAATCCGCGGTCCGCTAATCCACAACGGAACGGCCGCAATGAAAAGCACAAAAATGACCAGAGCAACAGTCAAGAACATGAAGTACTTATCCTTCATCCACCAGTCAAGAGTGCTGTAAGATACACCGAAGCCAATAATATTCTTAATAACATTGACGACCACACCAATCTGGATGGCCTTCTTGGGGTAGCTCTCAGTGCAGTAAGAGATCAGAACGTTGCAGCCTCCGGTGAGATTGGCGTTGAGGATGGCCCAGAAGAGTCCCACGACAGCCCAGTGCCAGCCGCGCTGGAAGCCAACACCAATGAGTGTTGTGGCGACTGGCGTTGCGATGGCAAATGGTAAGAGGACGGGCAATACTGACTCGGGCTTGAACTCGTCATGGCGTCGCAAATGCCTCTCAGCAAGCCAATCCGCCCCGGCGCCACCAAAAGGCATACCGGCTATCAAACCCAAGAGAGGGGCAATGTTGTACAGACCAACTTGGCCAGATGTCCATAGCCAGGGAGGCTGAGAGAAGGTGATCGAGACAAGAATTGAGGTGGCGATGGTACCGGCGATTGAGAAGCCAAAGAGCAGGACGGTGATGATGACAGCAGGAGACACGAGTATTTTGAATGGCTCCACGACAAGATAGAAGAAGTTTGGTGGTGGATGGTTGTGTTTGAGGGTAAGAAAGAATGACCGTCTGAACCAGAGTGCACCGGGCTTGCATGGCTCGAATGTCGCCACTGAAGCCGGGCGTGTCTCGTATTGCTGCGCATTACCAACCTCCTCCAAAGGCTCCTTCGGCTCACTGCCTTGTTCTTCATCAGCAGACTCGATGGCGACATCAGAAGGTTCAGGGTCGCCAGGAACTCGAATGTTGGTAAGAGGCTCCGGAAACATCAAGATCATGACGAGAAGGTTGAGAGCACAGATGCCGCCGAAGATGTAGTTCGGATATCTCCAGCTGCCCAGATTATCGACAGCGTAGCCGGTAATCAGAGGACCGAAGACTGCACCCGCGCCTAGAGCCCAGGTATATACGCTCATAGCTCTGGCGACGTACTCGCGTGGGAACAAGAGCACCACGACAACTGGACCTAGGGCTTCAACAACACCACCGCCCAAGCCGCCGATGACACGAGCAGCGAGGAGAGATTCGTAGGATTGCGCTCTGGCTTGCCAAAAGAAGCCAGCCGTGAATACTGCAAGACCGATGAGGATGGTGTATCGACTACCAATGTACGCGACGGTGGGGAGTGCCCAGATATTCTGATGATCGAGAAAATGTTCAGCGTCGATGGAACTCATATAAGTTACTGAGTTGGGTCAAACTTACTCCGAGACCAATACAAAGGGTGCCCCAGCTTGCGAGCTGAGAGATCTTTGTGCTGCTCACATGCATATCCTTCACAAGAGGGAGAAGCATGGGAGGGATGGAAGCACCGAGAACTTGACCCATCATGACGAAGAAGGATAGATTGCCCATCATGATCAATCGCCACCATAGCGGCCATGACTAAGAGATATGTCAATGTTACATTATAGAAGTCAAGATGCAGAAGAACTTACCATCGGCCCATCCTTTCGCTGCAAAACGCTGTCAGAGGAATGCGCCATGCTGTGCTCGGCTTTTTTTATGCAGTGAGAGTAGATGACGGATGAGGTCGCACAATCAAATACTCGGAGCCTGTCCAATGGCGTTTTGTGGTAATGGTTGATGTTTTGTACTAACGTGCTGTCAGATGAGGGGAACTTGATGAAGCTCAACGTCAAAGCTGGATGTTGCTTAGAGTTTTATCCACAGCCTGGTTGGATGTCAAGGGCTAGCGATACAGGGAAATCCGGGGTAGTGCCCACGCTAATGTCGAAGCCACGAATCTCCATCTTAGTCTCGGAATTCTTATTTATATTCCGACCTGGGGATCCGGGGTATGATCCTGGAGTCTATAGTAGCAAATACTTCGTGCTGCTAGCTATCGGGATACCCGGCTAGAATGCCCTCCGGCTGCCAGACCCTGTTGGAAACCGCTTTCCAAGAAGGCGGTGCATTCTGCATATCTGGATAATCGATATGGGGGTTTCAAGTGGCTTCCGACTTTGGGTCGGAAGAGCCGAGACACACCACAATCGTCAAGATGTTACAGGTCAATCATAACAATATACACAAACCCTTCCTATGCATTGAGAGCATAGGTCTTAGTACTCCTGTTATAGCACGGCTTTTCCGGGCTACACTTCTCAGTATAACGTGCTGCCAAGGTTGTTCCGTGAGAGGCCACATACCCTGCCACCGGCTCAACTGGCGCCTGGTTCTCTGATATCGATAGATTATCTGACAAATCTTAAACGCGGGGTATGCGGAAATTGCTTCTTTGGTTCCGATTTGACCATGGCAAGTTGTAGAGAAAATCGAGCATAGAGTAGTTCACAAAGAGTAATTTACTGACACTATTTGCCTCTTGCAACGGTCGAAACCCATCTCCCCTTTCTTACACCATAGTCTCATCGTGGTACATCTATTACACTGAAAGGCCACTCTAACCTGCTACTTTATCGTAATTCAGCCAGTGAATAGGTTTTACATTGTGCAATCTTGTATAAGCCCTGACCCTTTATTGTATCACTATATGATCACTCTAAGTATTGATACCTAGTTATATAGGAAAGACTGTACGTCTACTCCAAAATAAACTTGATACCAGCCAAGAGATTCCCAATGAACGCCTTTGTAGCACTCAGATTCGGAAACATCCAAAATACATGGGGCAACCCTTCGTACATGTCGAGCTTGACATTGACCCCTTTACTGCGAAGTTCATGTTCCATGGCTACGTTGTCATCTCTCAGAGGGTCCGCGCCGCAGGCAACGAGGTAGGTCCGTGGAAATTTGGCAAGGTGCGACGATAGGAGAGGGAACAACCACTCATCATCGGCATGCTTGTCGAGACCAGTCGATGCTGTAATAGGTATCAGTAGCCACTCAATAATTTTAACTCGTCTTTTTACGTACCGTTGATCATCTTGGTTGTCTGCCCGTCAATGATTGGGACATCCGTAGCGTTCTCTTTCATGGACTTCATCAAGTGCTGGAGATGCTTTGGCACATTGGCTTCATGAACTGTACCACCAGCCATGTTGATGACTCCCTTGAGCTGTCCCTCTCGTCCAAGTTCAATGAGCTTATGAGCAGTAGCGAGGGACAAGGTACCACCACAAGAGCTACCAAGCATAAAGACTCGCCTCTGTTCTCCGCCTAGCTTGGAGGCGTTTTCGTAGCTCTGTAGCTATCGTTAGAAATACCTCTGAGAGCTCGGTAAGTCAAAGCTACTTACCCATGAGAAGCCGTCAAAGGCGTCCTGGAAAACGACCTCGATATCGACTACTGGTGTAAGACGGTATTCTACAGAGACGATGATACAAGGGTACATCGATGCAATCAGTCTGCATAGGCCATCCTCCATATTAATGGATCCATCAGAGAAGCCACCTCCGTGACAGAAAACCCCAACTGGCAACGCTTCCTTGGAGCCTTTCGGCTTGTAAATACGAACAGTGACGTTCTCATTAATCTTCTCGTCCGCTATACTACGTCAGCTGAATATCAGGACCTGATGTGTTGTACACTTACCAACCTCAAGTCCATCGTCTCGGGGAGGAGGCAAATGAGCTCTGATGTATTTCCCAATAGCTTCCCCACCAGCTCTATAATTCTCCATGGTTCCGCCAAGGACAAGGCGGCCACCAAGCTCTTTCTCCACCTGTGACAGGTCAGCTTCGTGAATGCTTCTACAGTGGACAGAGTCTAACCTCAAGCCACTCGGGAGCTAAGTAAGGAGCCATTTTGGGATAGTATGATGTTTCTAGGAAGTTGAAGCTAACTGAGATAGTTGAGATTATGTGGGTATGTGTGCTGATTGAATGGAGTTTGTGCGGGCAGACAAAGGTCGAGTGGGTGCCCGTTTATGTCTCTCGCGACACAACAGCGTTCTTCTGTTATTGCTGGGCCGAACCATCCGAGACTACTACTATTGGTACCTTGTCGCATCGAACTTGTGTGAGACTCACCCATAGCCTCCCCGGAAGGAGTTCCGACTTTGCTGGCAAAGCTGTCTGTAATCCAGACCGCCATGCGTCCAAAGACAAGGATTGTCAGATCGTCGCGAACTCCGGCGGGAAATCCGCAAGAGAATCGCAGCGAAATGTCGACGCCTGAAATGTATGGCTCCGAGTCAGGCGGTTGGCGGTTGGCTTGATCTCGGTTTGGCCGAGACGAAAAGGGGGGACGTGTCGGAAGTTCCGAACTTCATGAATAGCTGCGTGGCGATCCTAGCAATCACACGATGCAACTTCATGATTGCCAATCAGACTTCAGAATAAAATCTACAACCTTGTATCTCGATACCGCTCTTGTATTCCTGGCAGATTTCCAACTACCGAACAATCACAAAGCATCACAAAGCTCTAAAGTCAATATGAACAAGTGTATATTTGTCGACAACTCCTGCGATCTGTCTATTCGTGACATACCAGAACCGTATCATCCCAAAGATGGCCAAGCCCTGGTCAAAGTCGAATACTCAGGCATCAATCCAGCCGATCTCAATCACCCAAAAGATCTGGGCATGAAGAACAACGTATGCGGCTATGAAATCTGCGGTACCGTCATAGAAGCAGGGAGGACCAGTCGCTACGCAGTAGGGGACGTTGTCTTTGGATCCAACCATCCCGGACGCTCGAAGCCAGGATATCATGGTGGCCATCAAGACTTTGTCATTGTGGAGTCAAACTTGATGTCAGTCAAGTTACCCCCTCAGCTCCCTCGGCCAGATGCCGCTGGTCTCAGTATCATGGTACGCTCAGCAGCAGATGCGTTGCTGAATCACTTCGAGATCCCTTTTCCTGCTATAGGTATTCACGGGCCATCTCCTACTAGCGCCTTGTTGGTTTGGGGCGGTGCGAGCAGCGTCGGCTGTGCAGCAATACAGCTTGCAAAGGCTATGGGAGTGAAATGGATATTCACAACTGCTTCGCCTGCCAATCACGAGGCACTTCTTGAGCTCGGCGCGGCAAAGTGTTTCAACTATCGAGATCCAAATGTCGTTGATACTGTCAGAGCTGCGTGCGAAGAAGCCGGTGTCACCATAAGATATGTCCTAGACACTGTATGCAAGACAAGCAGCCCTGGAACCATTCAGCAGTGCGAGTCAATCGCTACAGCACCAGATGTCACATTCGTCAGTACCCTTCCACAATTCACCAAGCCGCCACGATGGAGAATGATTCTCGCTTCGAGGGAAATCGACAATCCTGTCCCGTTCGAGTTTCCTGGGGGTAATAAAGCAAATCCTGTATGGGAGGCTAGGCTAGAGAGGACGGTTGTTTGGGCGGCCAAGAACTACGGGACGCTATTCCGGATCCCCAATATTGATATCGTGGAGGGGGCCGAGAAGGGAATACAGGCTATCAAGGATGTAAATGAAGGGAAGGTCAGCTTGACCAAGGTTGTCATCAAGCACCCGCTTTAGGTTGCATTGGTCATGTATACTATGTCCTATTCATAGTAGTTATGTATATAGATCTCACATATAGCTATTATTGGCAGGCCAGTTTCTGTTCATCCCAAATAGCCCGAAAATACTATCACCCAGAGTCTGCAGATCGCCTAGTCACCGATTAGTTCAACTTCATATCACGCTTTCGGACGTCATCAACATACCCAATTCACCACATTGTGGATCCTCCAAGAGCTGCCCCATATCAATATCTCCAAAGTCTTGTAATAGTGGCGTGTTGCTATCCTTAGGCATGTGAAGCCGCTCTCCAATCCTTATAAGCTGCTCAAAAGTAAAGGACAAATTCCCACATGCAAAGTTTCGACATTTGGATACCTGAAGTACTCTGATCGCTTCTTGGAATGCGTCTCTACTCTCTGGCCCGTAGGTTTCTGGGTCTTGAGAAACGACCAGCAGGATTATAGCTAGTGAAGACACGGTAAAGTACTCGTACGAGGTTCTAAGAAACTTCAAAGGGACTGCCTTGTTGATCACGCCGGAGCATAGAAATATTGTGGCTTTGGCGCACTGGATACAGACTGCTGCGGCGGCTGTTCTGTCGCGATCGCCTTTGTAGGAGTGAAGGAGAGGTTTGCGTAGTAGTATTCGAGAGTGGCAGATGCGTATCTCTAGAAAGGTTTCTAGATCATTCATAAGGGCTTCGTTCTGAAGAGGATCCCAAGGGTGACTAGGTAAAGCTGTAGATCTCGCTGCTGCCGTGAGGTCTCGGAATTGATCGCGTAGCCGCTGTATCTTAAAATCAAGGTACTCTTTTTGTTGGCGACCCTCTGCAACGCTCTTGGTTGAACCCTTTAGCAGTCCTAGTATCTCCGAGTTGAGGCGTGTGTATTCCATGTTCACGACTAGGAATGGAGCTGATGTTCCCTTGCGGTGAGTCAGAAGTTGTAAGCCTACGGGTCCAGGTCAACTGTGACTCACAAGATCAAAGCACTTCTCGTCTATGTCTTCGTCCTTCGTAGTATGGGGAAGATCGGTTGCGAAAGAAAACGTCCTGTCTAGTACGTATACACAGCAGAATAATTGTCGCGGAGAGAAAGAACCAGGAACTTCGGCGGTCTCCTGGGCCTCTTCTGGCGCTCGATGAAGACCAAGTTCGAAACATGTTCTCGATGCTAGGCTGACAAGTCGCCATGCCTTCATATGCTCCGATTTATGGAATGAATACAAGCCCTAGAGTTTCACATCTGTCAGCAAATGTGCATTGCGATCCGAATATGGGTCTTACCATCAAAGTAGCCATGACCACATCGTCAATAGTCGGGCCTCTGCTCATCAAAGCTTTTTCCACTGACCAATCGACGTAGCGTTGAAGGTGTCGTGCCAAAGGGCTTCCGTTATCATCTTCGATAAGCAGAGTAAGCCCGAGAAGGGTTTTAAGAACATCTATTCTCGTCAGGCTGATCGAAGTAGGTTGTGAGGTATGGCTCGCTGAGCGCCCAAAGACTGCATCCAAAACCATTTCTGTCGAGTGCAGATCAAGACATGGATAGATCGGATAAATGGTTTCCGCAAAGGTGATGAACAGGTGTCGAGCTTTCTCGTAACCCAGCTCCAGGATTGGTTCCAGACAGTCGTCACCTGCAGAAACAAGGGTTTGTTCTGATGTCAAACATGGTTTGCTCGTTGAACCGTGGACTTGCTTCTCAACTTGGTCCACGATACCATTAGCTTCAAGGCATGATCTTGCTAAGCTGAAGGTATCAACAAAACTTGAGCGGCGAGCCGTAGGTGATCTTTCGGTAGTTGCAGGACTTCGTAGCGAGGCACCTGGGTTAATACTGGTTTGCGCAGGTTGACGCGCTGTTTCATTCAAGGTAACGCCGCCTGAAGTCGCAGATATATGGGGCGTGACTCCGTCCTCAGTTGCTGGGGAGTATTCCATCTCTCTAGAAACAAGAATTGGTTAGATCATTCCTTTCTGTACGCTCGAGTGGGATCCTACAAGCTTATTTCTGTGGGCATTGGGCTCATGCTGGGTATGTTGCCGCGGCGTGGGTAGGCACAATCCACGCCACGCTTGGTACAGCGCTGACAGGGCCATTGACCGTCACATTTAACTTTTCGAGACTTGCATAGCATACTGTTGTCATTGTGTTAGCATCTTGTAGGTATGAATAAAGGGCTATAAAATACCAGGCGACCAGAGCGTATTCGTTGCGCTTTCGACGCCCGCCTCGGGTGATTCGTTGGGTTTCTGGTGCATCGTTGCAGGTGTCAATTTGCAGGGACATGGCAGCTCTAGCTTTTGCAGTTGGTATGTTGTTTAGAGTTAGGTTGGGTTGCATCGCAGTTATAAAGCGAGTTAGTAGGACAATCCCCGGATCACGTGGGCAACGAACCCCGCGATCTAGTCTCGGGAACCCCGTACAAACTAAAAGTGTTCTTTCACGAGGGTTCGCCCCGTTTTAATGTTCTGGGCCTCTAGACTGAAATCAGTACAAGCAATTGGATGGAAATCAGAAGTCTGTTTCGGCTGCTGCGGTCATGAGAGGTCTTTATATCTGTCATGATGAATGGCTCTTCTAAGCTCTTACTAACTCCGCTCATCCCTGACAGACGACGGAAGACGAAACTATCTAGTCAACTCTCGCTACTGTCTTTACAGCTCTGATCCGTTTGCTGCATTCTGTCGCATCACCTTCATCGCTTCATCCATTAGTCCACAAGCTTCCTTCCATGCTGGCCTCAAGCTCACTCTCTTCCACCAGTTTCGCAGATGCGGCAACTCAGCAAAGAATACATCAGCTCCCTTTAAATCAATCAGCTGCGACACCCAGGGCATAGACCAGATGTCCACAAGCGTAAAGCTTGCGCCGCCGAGATAACTACGGCCGGACAATATCCCATCCATGGCCTTCAGCGCGCCATTTAACTCATTCCAAATATCCTCCAGTGCCTTTTTCTCTACTCTTGGTATACCGAGTATCCTGTTGGGAGCGGTGATTAGCAATGCAATCAATAATAGACGATACGAAAATAAGGTTAACTTACGGTTTAATGATAATATCTCCGCAGTATTTCCAGGCTGTAGTAGAGAAATAACAAACCTCCATTGAGGCAGCCTCTTCAAATGAAACCAGACCGTCTACATCGGAGATGTCTGGCATCAACGGGTTTCCGTGATCAGAATACACAGCAGCGATATAACGGGCAATGGCGCGGCTTTCTATATAGCCTTGGTCAGTGTCATGGACTTTGGAGGTAAGGTCATGTTCGTACCACAGATTCGAATGATTCTCTCGCCTTGGTCATTCAGTACGTCTAAAATAGGTACTTTGCCGAAAGGATGTAATTTGCGGTGTTCAGGAGTCTTATAGGCCGATTAGCATAATGCAGGGTAGTCAATTCTGTGGAATTTCTCGTCCACGTACCCGAGTCTTAAACTTCAGAATGTCGATATGTTTGTACTCCCAGGTAAGGCCTTTCTCGAGCAATGCATGTGCGGTTGTAATCGTATATGGGGAGACATAATCGCCACACAATACGAGTTTAGCTGACCTGCGTGTAACGAGTTAGCGACTACGATAGGCCGAAGTTGAGATGGTTCAATGAGTTGCTTACATTATGACGATGACTCTTTAGGAATTTTTTATGAGGGTTTGAGGAATAAGTTGCATGAGCTCTCAGGACTATAGAAGTCAATAACTTCGCCTTCTTCTGTATGTCATACATAACCTCATCATCATCGCGATCCGAAAAACAAAGCTCCGTGCTCCAAAGTCCGGGGTAGGCAATTGTGGAGTATGGGGTTCGGTATTTCCGAGCTTGACTAGTCTGTATTTAGCTAGCCTCCGAGCTCGTTGATTCCTTGCTTGCTTACGCGTTTGGCGTTGGACCAGGTTCGTCTCTTCTTGTCTCTGCTTTGAGTCTTCATCTGGTTGGAACCTTAATGTCGGAAATTCGATCACGATTTCCGAAGAGTAGATGGTGACTTCGTAAGCATAGTCGACAAGGTGAAGCTGTCATGCTAGAGTTGCATTTGTCGGATAAGCCGCCCTTCATCTCGTGCACGATGGAAGTTCCGAGCTTTCTCATCTGCTGACTACAATCGAAATCATAAGCCGTATTGCCTGAAGGTTCAGAAGGCCTCTCACTCGCATGTAGTTCGGAGAACATGGGCATCGATTTGTATAATACAGCTTCAGAAACCGTTTCGTTAGTTGAAGCAAAAGACATTACCTTAGAACGCTTTAGAACCGATACTTATTATTATCTTTACTAACCATGAGCCCTGATATCCCTGACTCGCAAGACTTGGCCAACAGGCTGACTGAAGCCAAAGTGTGGAGTCAGTTCTATCAGAATTATAATCCAGACTACAGAATCTCGGACAAGACTTTTGGTGACCCATGTCAGTCCAAACCTTTCTCTCACATACTATTCATGCTGACATATGTCCTCAAGCCAATCGTAAGATCCGGGTCATCAGCATAGGCGCTGGTCTCTTTGGCATCAATCTCGCATACTGGATATCTGTCAAGTGTGAAAACTTCGACCTCACTGTATTCGAAAAGAGTAGTGAGCTCGGAGGTGTCTGGAACCATAACAGATATCCTGGAGTTGCCTGCGACGTCCCATCTCACGTGTATCAATACAGCTTTGCACCGAACCCAGAATGGCCCCGATTTCTTAGCCCGTGAGTTGAAAGACCCATGCAGATCACTGCATGCTGACTGAGCAAAGAGGTCAAGACATCCAGAAGTACCTTCAGAAATGCGCCACCACGTTTGATCTTGATAAGTACATCAAGTTTCACTCCAGAGTTCTAAAGGCTGAATGGCACGAGGAGGGATTCTGGCGCGTCTTTGTGCGGGAAGAGCTACCGAATGGCGACTGTCGAGAGTATCACCAAGATGCAGAGATTCTGGTGAACAACTCTGGAAGTCAACACGTCTATCAGTGGCCCAACGTTGAGGGTCTTGATAAGTTCAAGGGAACGGTGAGTCTGCAGAATTCGTGTGCTGATTGTTTATACTTACGGTTGTTTCAGTTGCTTCACACTGCTGGATGGGATGAGCGATTTGACGAGGAGGCGTGGAAGAACAAGACCGTTGCTGTAATTGGCAGTGGTGCCTCAGCAGTACAGGTAGTGCCCAGAATGCAGGTAAGTCTCAACTCCTTACCTTTATCGCTGAAATGGTTCTAATATCTGGCAGCCTCATGTTTCCAAGATGACTGTCTTCTCTCGCACTCCAATCTGGTTCGCGCCTGGACTCGCAGGTGATGAGTTCAGCCCCGAATGTACGTCCAAGTTTGCCTTCGATGATCATGGCTCGGATACTAAATGTGCTACAAGACTCACCTGAAGATCGAGAAAATTTCAAGAAGGATCCTTCCAAGCTTCAGGCTCATGGAAAGAGCATCGAGAGACGTCTCAATGGCCTCTTTCCAAATTTCTACAGCGGCACTGATTACCAGAGGAATGCCATCAAGTTCTTTTACGATCAAATGAAAATTAAGATCAAGGATCCAAAGCTTCTCCAGGGTGAGTTCAGGGAACATCAGATCTAGCTACATGCTAATCCGCTTTCAGGCTTTACTCCTGAATTTGTTCCTGGATGCCGTCGTATTACTCCAGGTGACCCTTTCATCTACGCAGTCCAAGAGCCAAACGTCGAGGTCGTCTTTAAAGGAGTTTCGAAACTTACGGAAGACGGGGTTGTAGATACGGATGGTGTCGAGCGAAAGGTTGATGCCGTAGTCTGTGCAACTGGTGAGTTAGTTCCGAGAAGAAGATAGGATTACAGACATTCTGACCAAAGCCAGGCTTCAATGTCGACCTCATCCCCCGATTTGAAGTCATCGGACCAAATGGCCTCCGTATATCCAAGTTCCTTCAACAGAGTCCAGACAGTTACATGTCAGTCGCTCTGGCACAGTTCCCGAATTACTTCCACGGCAGCACCGGCGCCTACTGGCCCTCTGCCAACGGATCTCTCATCGGACCCATGGACGCAGTCGCCAACTACGTAGTCCAAGTCGTGCAGAAGCTACAGATGGAGCACAACATCATCAGCGTGGTTCCCAAGCAAGAAGCAATGGACGACTTTGTCGAACATGCTCAGACATGGTTGAAAGGCTGCGCGTGGTCAGGGGACTGTCCGGCTTGGTACAAAACAGAGTCTGGACCGTTGAAAGGACGGGTGAACTTGATCTGGCCAGGCATTACGCTGCAGTTTGTCAGAGCCTTGAGTAAGGTACGCTGGGAGGACTATGATATCAAGTATGCTGCCAGTGGGAAAAAGAGCACGAATCGATTCTTGTATCTTGGCGATGGGCTTGTCAAAGAGACGTTTGATCCCGAGATGGATGACTCGCCACATATTCACCTTGGCGCCATTGATCCTAGATGGGCGAAGGCTGCTGGCCTGACATTTATCAGCGGTATGAGATCGTTGAAAGAGGCTGAGGTACATGTCAATGGTTTTACTACAGATAAGTAGATAGTGTGGTTTCAAATTAGACTGATTGAAGTTTACATATCTTGAGGGGGTGACAGCCACTATTTCGCAAACTCGCGGTGGGTTCGTGCCCCATAGTCTGCCGGTGATAAGTTTCTTAAATCCATGACGATGCATTAGCTGACATGGCGAAGTTCGGGTTACATAATCATCTACTGGTACTCGCACTAATGCAGGTCAGCTCCAACTTTGAGTATTTTCCGGATGTAAGAACCTAAATCCCTTCAATGATTCAGTTTAGTGACAGGGCTTTAGGGCTTTCAAGGAGCATAGGGTCTCTTGTAGGCGAAAATGAAGGTATAAAAGATCAGGTTCTCATGGACTCAACGACGAAGCTTCACCTAGACATCTTCTCACGAACAGCTTCTCTTCCTATCCATCTGTGTGCAATTCTCCTCCTCTCTTTCTCCTCCGACCTCAGATTCTTCCAATCATGAAATTCTACGACGCACAAGCTCCAAATCCCTACGCCGTCCGCCTATTCGTTCTTGAGCGCGGCGGCCTAGAGTTCGATGTCCAGACCATCGACATCATGAACCTTGAAAACCGGCGGCTCGCATACCGCAGAGTGAACCCGCGAGGGGAAGTGCCAGCCTTGGATATCGACGGCATCGTCTTGACCGAAACCACCGCGATATGCGAGTATCTCGATGAAGTCGCCAAGGGAGGCAAGTCCCTGTTCGGCGACACGGCCCTCGAGCGTGCTGAGACCCGTATGTGGCTTCGGAGGATGGATCTTGAACTGGCTCAGCCTATTATTGCCTGGTATCGGAACGACCCTGATACCATTGACTTCTACAAGGGCAACCGAATCCCGGTACCTGAGGCTCGCGTAGTCCAGAAGGTCACCATCAACCAGTTTCTGAACCTCCTCGACGATCAGCTTGAAGGCAAGGAATACCTATGTGGTTCACGGTTCTCAGCTGCCGACGTCCACTTTTATGGACTGCTCAAGATGATGGTTATGCAAGTCGCTCAGTGGGTTCTTAGTCCTGGGCGTAAAAACGTGGTGGCGTACTTTGAAAGGATGGATGCGCGAAAGGCTAGTCAGCAGGCTCTTGAGCCATTCGGATCGAAAGTGTCAGTATAGAAGAACACTAGGTAGAACTGACTTGTATATTACATAGTTACATAAATCATCACGTCAACCCAGTCAGCTTTTAGTTACTCGAATGGCGTGGCAATGATGCAATTGTAAACAGCCCGGCAATACAGGACTAATGAGGCCAATTGAGGCTGCATATGACCGGGAAATCTCACCATCATGAAGCTCTGGTGGCGGACGGAACATGTTGGTATTACTGTTATTGTTATTGGTTCGTCTTGTCGCAAAAGAAAATTTGTGATTCGTCCACTCATTGACACCCTGATCCAGCTCCCTAAACCCCTGTATTCAGCTAGCGCCACCGGTTTGTGTCCGCAGAGCGAACGACTCTGCATGTTCCATACAAACATGTAGAGAAGATTCGACCCAGTTTGTGAGGCTCCCGCATACAGTTTCCCGAAATATGCAAATTATTTTTCTATTCTTCATGTTAAAAGTCGGCGAGCATTCCTCACATTTGCAAGTCTGTTGAGCTTGGTGGTGATGCGCCTGGATAAAGTGGCTGACAGAGGCGGGATGTCAATGTCACCCCCCTTGATCATTAACATGATCACAAGGGTCCCGTGCGCAGTGTCTTAAACTGCGCATGGTTATCTTTATAAGTTTCTATTGGAGCGCACCGTCACGCCAAGCCAATTTATTGTCTGACAGCGCCTGATTCTCGATCCTTAACCCTAGCAAGGCTGAAAGCAGGCTGCGACACTATCGACAGCCACTAAAGCCATTTACAATCCAGACTCGGTCAGGAGAAGGAAAAAGAAAAACGAGGACACCACCCAGTTCCTTCGAAGTAATAAAGGCAAACATCTGTCCACAATCAATTTAGGTTGCTTCTGCGCTTTATCGCATTCCCTGGAATCATGAAGTCCTCCAACCATTATGGCCGAGAGCCAGAGCCTCAATATACATACCAGCCAACAATGCCTACGCCTACCACCGAGGTTCCAAACCCGACCACTCGAATCCGCGGGGTCGTTAAAGAAATTTGGGTGGCCTGCCTGATATCGTCTATTCCTCTCATTGCCTTCTCTGCTCTACTTCTCGGTCTGGTCTTTCACTACCAAGTCACTCCAAAAAGTCCCAACTCTCCCAGTTTCCAATCTGCTGCATCCACAGACTCCAATGTCATTTATGTTGACTTCCCTGCTACCACTCTGATTATCGTCGCGTCGTGGTCTAGCACCATGGCGCCGCTTATTCTGCCTTTTCTTCTGACTCTGGTTTCATTTCCTGTGTCTAGGACATTGATTCGGGCGAGTCAGAGCGGCGATAGAACCAAGCAGCCCACTCCACGGCAGTATGCCCTCATTCTTCGCATCATGAGCAATGCCTCTTTGAGCGCCTTATGGAGTTGCATAACCTATTTGTTCACTTCGAAAAGGAAGAGGGCACCAATGACACAGCCCTTGACATTTATGACCTGGATGCTAGCCTTGGCCTCGCTTCTCAGGTAAGTAGTCAATACCTTACCGGCTATGAATGATGCTTATCCAATGAAGCATGTTGGTATTTGCGACGGATACGTGGTTGCATTTTGTGACCAAGACAGTTCTCCTCACCCAGTTTTCGCCAACAACCTTCAATAGCGGTAGCTTCATGTTCAATGAAAACTGCACAAACATCAACACTACCTTCAAAGGCGGCTGTACTCTCAACAGTGCCGCAGCAAATACCTTTCTGATCAATAGCGAACCATCACTCGAGCTTCTCGCCAACGTCTCTAGTACAAACATGGTGCAACAGGTCGTTGACTCTACAGGCAGAAGCTACGCTTTCGTTGGTCTTCGACAAACCAATCAGAATGCCAACCTAGACTATACCGCTACGTCTTTCGGGGCTTCTTCCCAATGCCAAGTTGTCACAAATCATTGTATAAGTGAAGACGGCATCATCGGTCCTCAAGCCAGCTATAAATGCGACTTTGGCCCGGTCCAGGGAGTTATACCGACCACTCTGGTGAATGCAATGGTTCTCACTTACTTCACCGATTCATCGATGAAAAAGAACTCTTCATCTCTGGTATCGCTGCCGAATCCATACTATTTCACCGCCATTGTTAGCGTCAATCAGAATCTGGGCCGAAACCCCAACAGAGGTCTGATTGATGACCCTGACATAGCCAGCGGTCTCCATGGATCAACTCTTTTCGCATTGCTTTGTAGTACCAAGGTCCTCGACTGGAGATATACTTCGATAAACGGATCTGTCACATCTTTCTCATACTCACCGAGCAACGCGTCCACCACCAATATTGTGATGGGGACTCAAGGATATACTCACGTCGGCGATTCATATGTCCTTCAACAAACAAGTCTGGACGTCTGGCAGAGCGACACAGCGCAAGAAGTGGCCGACAGGTTCGCGGAGACATACAGTCGAACTGTCATGGGTGCCATAGGAGGAGCTTTACTCTCCGCCCCCGCCGAAGAGGCTCAGTCGCGATCCTCGAAGCTGGTAGCTAAAATACCCAAAGGTCCTCTGGCATGCCTACTTGTTGCCAATTTGCTTCTTGTAATACTTGGATTGTTTCTTACAGTTCGAGCATTTTTGGCTTCAGGCAGTGATGTTGGGGACGTGCAAGCGAGACTCGGCATTACTGCTCTTGTTGCGGCGCACTTTGAGGGTGATAAAGGTGAAGCCGCAGTGGAAAAGATTGATCATATGTTTCAGGAGAGGAATGGAGGTGATGGGCCACGCGTGAGTGTGAAACGGAGTGCTTTCGGTGGATGGAAGTTTGCTGGCTACTAGGAAGTATATAATATTTAGTCTATGTCGTTTAAAGTACAGCTTAAGGACATCGCGTAGCCCATATTCAAATTGCTCTGCCCAATAACTGCGGTCAAAGATGATTGAACCTTTCAAGCAAAGCTAGATAGAACTTGCATCTGTGATCAGTTTGATAGTTTAGAGGCTTAAGCCCCAAGGCACAAGGTAAAGAATGCATACGGGCAATGACCTAGATACAAAAAGACAACAGGGTTGTGATTGGATGTCTATGCTGCTACATTAGTACTCAGCCGCATGCAAGGCGTTCTGCGTATGTACGTTCTCTAAATCTCTTCTACATAATCACCTCTGATGGAACACCACGTTCGTCTTAGTGCTTACGGGGCGATGCTATGTATCAGCAATTAAACCAATCACGACTTGCCATATCATAGAACAGGTTGAAAATACATTTTTAAATCCACAATTCTCTCTTGCCGCCATCGTCATCATATGATAATTTCTTGTTTCTCCAAGATTCCATCATTGGCCTCTACTTCTAGTCTCAAGTCTCTGAACCGTATCGGTGCCGCCTCTAACAAAGCTCGCAAGATTTCGTTTCAGCTCCAATCCCCGCCAAGCCTCTACAATGGCAAATGCTCTCGCGCTGTCGTCGGCGGCTGTCGCAGGCGGCTCATTTGAGCAACAAGGCTCTATTGACTGGGTCCAAATAGCCAAAATGTCGGTTACTTTGCCGATCTCCATTCTCGCACGCGTTACAGCCGCCGATGTTTCCCCGCTCACAATTGTCGTTGGGCAGGAAATGTCATCCCTCTTTCGATTGTCCGCCACTGGCCATGAACGTCTCAACAAGGCACTGGGAGAACTGAAGAGCTTCTCTGCTATGGGAGATGCCATCTGGTTCGGCTTTGGGATCAAGCACATAGTGCGAGTCCTGGCGGAAACTGATAAAGGGCTGACTTGTCTGACGCTATGTGCATGTCTTTCTGAAATCCATACCCCAAAGGCTTGCGCCGAAATCTTGATGAGGCTGGCAGATGTCTGTGACGCCCCGGATGATCTACGACCGTCATCCAGTCAATGGATCAATTTGGTAGAAGCCTGTTCCGGAACTCTGAAGTCAACTACCTTTGCCTGCATTGCCGAGCAGTTCATGACATTCCATCGTCCGTACGTGAGAGATGATCGTACAGATGAGGCTGGAGACGTTGCTGGAGCTTTACTCGCTGTGGCTCGTGTTTCTTCCGGTGTGTTGAGCTCGGTAACATTGACGGGTGGTCGATCCTGTGGATGGATCGCGGCTATTGGGTTCTACTTCCTCGGCCTCGAGGTCGAGGTCAGAAGTGCCGACAATACTTCTATTTACAAGTCCACGACCAACAATGACTCAATCAACATCTTGGTCATATACGGGACAGCACAGGCCTCCAACCAGGTTCAGGTCAACACCACTGGATACTTCATAAACTCGCTTGACAACGTCATGTCAAGCCATGAGCAACGGTTGGATTCCGTTATGTCTGGCACCGTCCAGTGGGGCAGTTGCCTCTCAACTACGTTTTGGGATTCCACCAGGCAGCTTCTGAAGGCCAAAGAGGACCTTGGACTATTAATCGGAGCTGCCGCGATCATCTTTCAAGGTTTGACCAGCTCGGAACCCAGCAGCATATTGGATCGCAGTGACACGATCGGTTGGTTCGGCTTCCAGCAAGGTCAATACGGCATTGGATTTGCGTATTCCGTCACCTCGTTGTTTTCTGAGCTTGCCCCCCTGTTTCCCTACATTAGCCGCAACATGAACATGTCCCTTGACGATTCTGTTAAGGCGTATGACAAAGCATACGAGAACTTGAAGCGTTTCTGCCAGTGTCCGCGATGCTCCAACTCCAAGGACGACTCAGACTTATGGGGATACTGCCTTTCCGTGTTGGCCGAAACCATTATCTTTCTTACCTGGAATGTTTCTGCTCTCCAAATTCACGCAGATCTCAAGCCTTACCACTCTGGCTTGATATTCATGTATCAACTTCACGCGCGTGATGCTATGGTTGATTCAAGTTTCGGAGAAAGATTCAAAGTCTTTAGAGGTAATGGAGCCCGTTGTCTTAATCTTGTAGAACGTCTCGACCTTGCTTCAATATACCACACAGCGCAATTTCTGTATACAAACAGCCATTGCCCTCTCCAGGGATGCCAGGGACTTAGCGCCGCTTCCGTGGGGGGTATCTGCCTCTATTTCGACATCTTGCGGGAAGTGTCAGATCGGCCGGAGGATGCCATGACCTTGCATGTTGTACCTGGAGTCATTCAGACGAAAGCGGGCAGGAAGTACTCATTCATTGCAGACAAAACTAGCACAATGCATAATAATCTCTTAAGATTTGACTGGCCAGGAAGCATAGCATACGAGAGAGCCGCTATGTTTAAGGTCAATTACCAGGCTAGCATTACGGAGACACTGGGTGGCAATATCTCTATTCCGATACTCAGCATGGACACAGGAAGCTCTGATCTGAATGTTAAGCTTTTCGTCGAAGAGTCTACTAGCGGCTTGCTCGTTGACCTTCACTTCATCAGTACCGCGGGTGCCTGTCGCGTTGGGGCATATACAATGCTCAAGGAGATCATCCAGAGATCAGGACTAGTCTATTGCACTCACCGCGATTGTGCCAGGATGGATCAGGTCAATTGCGATATATCTGTTATAGACGGGGAAGGTTCTGTGCCTCAGAATCTCCAGCCGAGAATCTACCTTCGAAGGCTTGCTGGCAATCCTTTGGCAAGATGCGTTGGACTGTTGGTTAACAGAGAATGGATGGATGTGCCCATATTACGCCAGCGGGAGTGTATACCATGTTGTATCAGGACTGCTGTCAACATGCGACATGATCGTCGAAGGTCTCCGTCATATGTTATTCTTTGAGGTAGCTCTTGCTTATGATGGAATTAGCATCAAGAGCCTGTAGATCTTGATAAGTACGATATAGAAGCTGGCGTTTCGATTTCTATTGACCGGATAAAGCGGCCAGATATGACGAAGCCGTTAGTATTACAATGCAGCACCTTCTCTTGTAATTCGTTGGAGTCAGGCCCCCGAATTTGCTCTCGGAATTAACACGGCCTTAAAAGCCGGATTACATTAGCTACGATAGCCATACGTCATAACAGCCAATAAATCCTGCCGAAACTTTGCGTTCGCTTAGCACAGCCGCTACAATCTTGATCGAAATGCGAAATAGGTGGCGGTCATACACTTAGCGCAACGCTTTGTCCACAAGCTGACAAGTAGTTATTAAGCGTAGAATTAACAACAAGAACGCACAGTTTTCGGTCGCTCTGCCTGTACCTTCTGAAACTCGGTTAGGCTCAGCCGTACATGCATTGGTCATCTGCCTGCTAATGGCTCTTGGAATACTGCGTCACCAGTGGAGCAGTCACCTAATGCACAGTCCGATTTACGGTGGGCAAGCGTAATAATCCCGATGGACGACGGATATTTCGGACTTCTGAGGTAAATAATCTCGCCGCAAGCCAATTCACTAAATGCATATATACTCTCTCTATTTTCCCAAGTCTACCAGCAGTCAGCACTGCTTCAAGCCATTGATACCAAATATTTGTTATCGACTATACATTTCCAATGTCTTCCAAGCAGCCAGATATCACTATTTACTTCCTCGACGCGAGCCGAGCGATCCGAATCGCGTGGCTCCTTGAAGAGCTGGATATTTCGTATAAATTGGTCACCTCGCCAAGAGCAGCCAATGGTCTAGCGCCACCAGAGTTCAAAGCCAAGATTCCGACTCGCCTTGGAAGTAGTCCTGTTATTCAGGATGGGGATCTGGTCATTCAGGAAAGTGGCGCTATTTTGGAGTGAGTAGCTTTACCGTCCGCCCTAGAAGCTTGGCAATTGTTTGTCTGCTGATTGCTATAGGTATCTCATCGAGTCATATGACTCTACGTCACGGCTGTTGCCTCAAGAAGCACATGCCAGAGCAAGCGTTCGGGAATGGATTCAGGCGTCTGAGGGTACTTTCATGATGAATGCTGTTCCGGTTAGTTTTTCCTTACTGATGCTTGATGCAATACTTCAGTTGGCATTACAATATTTCGAAGTGATTTGCTAACGCCAATAGATTATCTTGACCCGCATGGGAATGCCAAAAGAGGCTGCACAATATGCTTCGGGGCTGGAGGCTGCGATTGCGCCAATGGTGCTCGGCGCAATGCAGTGGCTGGAAACGGAACTTGAATCGGGTCCTAGCAAGGGCCAGTTTATTGTCGGAACAGATCTTACTGCTGCAGATATCATGATGGGATTCAGCATCGAGTGCATTTTTGCCATGAAGCTGGGAACGCAGAGCCAGGATTGGCCGCTGATCAGTAAATGGCTGGCGAATATGAAGGAGAGGAAGGCTTATAAGATAGCAGTTGAAAAGGCAGGATACTCAATGTAGTTCCTTGATAATGAAATTCATCATGTAATCTCTTGTATTAATTACTTAGCTTTACATTTCATTTCAATCTGACTCTTTGGGGCTATTAATTTTCTACATATTGAGGGCCATTTGCAATATCTGATCGACACGATTAACACAATATTGTAGTTTATCCTCCAAAGTTTATACTATTATCTCTACCGGTCTGGCCCGGAATTTTTCTCTCCTCTATATTAGTAGTAAGCCAAAGTGATCTAGCACTCTGGAAATCCTCGCAAGTGGAGTAGACACGATTGCTTTAGCTTGTACTATAGTCACGCGTACTGAGCATTACGAACAAACCTATCAAGCGTCACTTTAATAGACTATGTGCAAACAGGGATCAACATACGATCGCCCTAATCTTGTGACTCGTATAGGCCTGAAGATCTTTTGTCACTGTTTTTACATCCCAATCGTAGTAGTGATACTGCCAGATCCGTACAAAAGTCCACACAAACCAAGCCCCAAATACTATCTGCGCTATAATCTACCCAAGAAAATAGAATTTAAGCTTCCTCTTTCGTCTCCCCATATCAATTAAGTCTAAACCTATCAACCACTCACAACCCTCCCTTACCGCTCAGATACTCAACCCGCCATGTTTCCAACCCCGCTCCAGCGCCAAGAATTCACAAAGTCCCCCTCTAGTGTTAGCGACCTGCCACAAAGAGCAATGCCGATGCACAAGCGGCCCGTCCAAATGCAACCTTGCGTCGACGGCATAACGTTTGATTCTGGAAGGTCAAGTCGCAGTTATGCTTAATCTGAGGGATCGGAACTTATGATCTGTGATAGGCGGTATGGTGTAATATATCTCCTGCCACGAAAGGTCACGGAGCAAGAGTGTCGTGACGATTGATGGGATGGGGGTACAGCGCCTTCCTAACGTAGCCTTCGGAGGAAGATCGTTGGTCTCTATATAAGTTGGTATTTCCATGATCGACGTTAAAGTTCTAGCCAAGCTCACAAGTCACTCCAGCTTCAATCTCATCATCTTGATTACTGCCATCATGCGTGCTTCTCTTGCTCTTGCAACCCTCATCGGGTTGTCAAATGCCGCTGCCATTGACCCCCGCAAGGGAGCTGAGCCCCTCTATAAGATTGAGCTTGCACCTGGTGAATTCCGCATGGTAACCGAAAAGGAAAAATTGGCACTGAGAGCTGTATGTCCCACGTTACCTCACAACCCTGCACCGAGTCTAACCATCGCAGGAACACAAAACCTTCATCGATGTCACCGACCTTGATGAGCCCGGCTTCAGCCTCCAATTCCTCGCCAGCTTCCCCAGCGCCGTTGCGCAGACATCTGCCGTGAATGCTCTCATTCCTAAGCTGAGCCAGACAAACATGCGTAGCACCTTGACAGAGTTCATCAAGTTCCAGAACAGATACTACAGGTCCACTTATGGTCAGCAGTCTGCTGAGTGGCTGTTTGGCCAGATTCAGTCCATCATCACTGCTAGTGGAGCTAAGAACGTCAAGGTTGAGAAGTTTACTCACTCTTTCCAACAGCCTAGCATTATTGCTACCATCACTGGAAAGAGTGCCGCCACTATCGTTGTCGGTGCTCACCAGGATTCAATCAACCTCAATAGCCCCACCAGTGGACGGGCTCCTGGTGCTGGTGAGTCATCCTTTACATTCCATTGACATTGGCTAATGAGTACAGACGACGATGGTTCTGGAACCGTCACTATCCTTGAAGCCTTCCGTGTCCTCTTGACCGACTCCCGTGTTTCAACCGGTCAAGCCCCCAACACGATTGAGTTCCACTGGTACGCCGGTGAGGAGGGCGGTCTTCTCGGAAGTGGTGCTATCTTCCAGAAGTACAAGCAGGACGGCCGCCAGGTCAAGGCTATGCTCAACCAGGACATGACTGGCTACGTCAAGCCTGGTACCACCGAAGTTGTTGGTATCTTGACTGACAACGTCGATGCTGGTCTGACTACCTTCCTCAAGAAGGTTGTCGCTGCTGTAAGTTTTATTGTCCCATTTGCGAAGCTTGTGCTAACTGTGAATAGTACTCCAAACTCCCCACTGTTGACTCCAAGTGCGGATACGGGTGCTCTGACCATGCCTCCGCTACCCGCCAAGGCTTCCCCTCAGCTATGGCTTTCGAGTCTACCTTCGACAACAGCAGTCCTTATATCCACGGCACCACTGATACTATTGACACCGTCAACTTTGGCCATGTTCTTGAGTTTTCCAAGATCTGCCTTGGCTTTGCTTACGAGCTGGGCTTTGCTACTACTCTCTAAGCGACGGGTCATCAATCAATAGCATCTGTCAGATCAGACACGGGTAGTTCAGTTTCGCGTAAATAGATTATGAATTGATACTGCACATGTCGTCAATTATGTAGTCCACCTCCGCCGTTTACGCTCTGTGATGATGGTTCTCGCTTTGTGTATGACGCGGACAAGCATCGGATATCCGAGACCTGGAGCTGGCTTACACCAAGCCCGAATAGGAAATAGTCGCCGGGCTTGATTGGGTGAAGCTCATGTGGATGAGGTGTAAGCACGACATTGCAGCGCCAAAGTTGATCTCGGTAATCCACTGAATCCCCGAATCAGGTTGATTTTATCCTTCGGGAAACCCTCAATTGTGCGCAAGATGTTATAAAAGATCCTCATCCACGCTTAACATGATGTTATCATTAGATATCAACAACTTGAATACAAAAAAAGAATCAGTCTACTCAGAATGTCACCAATTCACAGCACGTCATTCACCATCCCAAAGGGATCAACAATTCTCGTCACTGGTGTGAACGGCTTCATCGGCTCCCACGTCGCCAACGAATTCCTACAGCGCGGATACAATGTTCGAGGAACAGCCCGCAATACATCCAAAGCGGCATGGATAAAAGACTTATTCCACCAACAATACGGCAAAGACAATTTCTCACTTTGGCCTGTTGCCGATTTGACTTCTCCTCATGCATTTGACAAGGTGATACAAGGTAAGCGAAATTGCCGAAAATTGTGTTATTGGCACGCACTGACATTTTCAAAGGCGTTGCAGCGGTAGTGCATGTCGCTTCACCACTAGGCCTCGACTCCGGCACTGGGACCATGATACCCGATGCCATCGCTAGCGCCCTGAATGCTCTGAAAGCAGCCAACAGTGAGCCAAGCGTAAAACGCTTCGTATACACCAGCTCTTCAACCGCAGCAGTCTTCCCCGAGGCAGGGGTCCCAGTTATGGTGGATTCGAATACCTGGAACGACAAGGCACTTTCAATCCTACGGAAGTCAACCTCGGCACCTAAATGGTATGTTGCGTATGCCGCTAGCAAGGTTGAGGCGGAGCGAGCCGTATGGGACTTTTATCACAATGATGTGACGCGTCGCTCGGATCTAGTGGTCAACACAGGTAGGCAGTCCATAACAATTATTCAACGACATCGCTGACAAATAACAGTACTTCCTGGCACAAATTTTGGCAAAAGCTTGGATTGGAAGCATCAGGGATACCCGTCAACATCAGGGTTCATCAGGACTCTATGGAGTGGCACTGCTCTCGATTCGCTGACCAATGCGTCACCTCGTAAGTTGCCCCAAATTGCATCCTGTCGAGAAGCATAACTGACAATATGCAGAATATTTTATTGATGTTCAAGATGATGCTAAGCTTCACGTTGCGGCCACTCTGCTACCCGATGTACAAGGGGAAAGGATCTTCCCTTGGGCAGAAACGTGGAATCTAGACCAAATCCTAGCCATTCTACGGGCGCAGAACCCTGACAGAACTTTTGTCAGAGACTTCCAGGCCATGCGATATCTCGCAGATATTGAAGAGCCGAGGTCAAGGTGCATTCAACTGCTGCAGGCGCTGGGTGAACCTGGTTTCACGTCCTTGGAGGAGAGCATTCGGCTGAACAGTGAGGACTTGGCTCGAGCAGCCTGAAGCTTTCATGCAGGAGGTTATCACATCGTATCATTGACGCGTCCACAAAGCATATCATAGAGAGCATCAGTAATTAATAGAATGAGTTTTTAAAGTCTTCGGACTACGGAACATCCGGGATGCCGTAAACGAGGCTGATACGCGTATCGCGTGTAGTCTCGTGCCCAAGTTTGAGAAAATGCAGGCTACATTATAAATCATGCTCTTCACTGCCGATTGGTGCGCGATACGAAACATACAGCGGATAATCTCCGTTTCATCCGTCGCGCTCGGCTTTGTACCTTGATGCAAATCTTGGCTGTGATCGGCACTGGGGGCGACATGCCCACGTCGCGACCAAACCCAAATCCACAGCTTCACTTTTATCACTACGTAGTGTAATATACTGAGTTTAATCATCGCGATGCGAAAATTAATGACAACGCATAATTGTAATTACAAAAACGAGCCGGAGTATTGATAGCCTTCCCTTAGTGCCCGTTGAGCAATTAGCTTTTCGTGGCTTCGGCACTGAAACGCAACGTCCTTCCTCTCTAAGCCAATAATTATTAATTCATGACATGCTGTTGTCGACTCAGACTCTTCGGCATTTGCCTCAGGAACCTTTCCCATTGGTCACTCACTTTGGAATCAGGAAGAACCCCTGGTTTCTAACAAACTTAAATATAAAACACCACCAATAAATACGCTCCGCTCTTTAGCGTCTAACGCTCAAACACGCCCGCAGCGTAAATTGCGACGGGCATCAGAACCTAATCGTTCTAAGCCTAGATAAAACAAGCACTCCGTCGAACCGAAAGTTTGTTTCTCACAGAGTTTCCCAGGGTAGAATAGATAAAAGATCCAGTTTTTCCCGCACCTTCATGTTCTCTCTCACTTGCCTTGGCATATCTCAGTTTTCGGTTCGATTTTGTATTTGTTTGTCATGGAGTCAAGGGCGAGTTCGATCGGTGCGGCGAAGCGCGAGTCTGTTCCCACTGCTGGCAGTGTTTTCTTCGTCTCTTCCAATGGACGCGTGCTCAAGTTGCCGATTCCGAGTAAATCGTACCGGGATCCGCTTACGTGGTCGTGGTCTAAGAGGCTGATGGGGTTTGTGGCGCTGCAGTGCTTTTCGATGGCTGCGTCGTTTGAGCTGAATCTGCCGGGGCTGTTGCTCCAGGCAATTGGGGAGGAGTTCAAGAACAAGGTAAATCATTTCGTGCGTCTGGCGATTGAGATGATGCTAATTGAGTTTAGCCGATGGGTCCTTTTGGAGTACAGTCTTTATCATCGGCGATGACTCTCTTCACTGGGTTTGGGTACTTGATCGGCATTCCGCTATCGACGGCAGTTGGACGACGACCTATTGTTGTTGGCGCCGCTGTGGTGACGACTCTGTCGACGCTTTGGGCTGGCTACGCTGGATCATTCTGCCAATTAATCGCCGCCGTCAGCTTACAAGGCCTCGCAGCTGGATCGGCAACCGGGATGGTGAGTCAACATCCACCTAGCCACAGTCCTTACTAACAATCCCAGTTCATCCTTATCCTCATCGACGCAACCTTCATTCACGAACGCCCAAGCGCACTCTCACTATTCTGGTGCACCGGCTCAGCCCTCATCAAAATCGCTCTCTTAGTCCTTCCTTTCACAACCGACACTGCATTATCCTGGCGTTGTGTATACAAAGTCTGGGTTGCACCATGCATCCTCGCATTC
Source organism: Fusarium mexicanum (assembly GCA_013396015.1). Classification (NCBI taxonomy): domain Eukaryota; kingdom Fungi; phylum Ascomycota; class Sordariomycetes; order Hypocreales; family Nectriaceae; genus Fusarium; species Fusarium mexicanum. The sequence goes on along the minus strand of JAAOAM010000104.1, from coordinate 110,916 downwards.
ATTTTAGTTCTCTTCTGTGTCCCCGAGACATACTTCCTCCGACCCCCCGTCGCACTCGATGGCCGGGTTCTAGTTCAAAGCAGCTCTGAGAAGGTTGAGGTCTATGGAGGTTGGGATGAAATCGAGCTCATCAGAAATGACAAGCCTCTCCCTGACTTACCATCGTCTTGGTCAATATGGTCCCACTTGAAGGTGTCGCGAGCACCTGGGACGAAGTGGGAGTCTATGCTTGCAACATATGGACAGATGTTCCTATGCATCCTTAATCCTCTGACCTTTTGGGTCTCTCTACTTACAGGCATCATCCTCAGTGGTGTCATCTTCCTCAACCTTACTCAGCCATCTGCACTCATCCAAATGTTCGGACACAGTGACGGGGATATAAGATGCATCAATGCCTTGCTTGGTGTCGCGGGCATTGTTGGCTCTCTACTCTCATTTCCCCTTACAGGACCATTCGCTTCATGGTTCACGCGATACTACACCTTTCGCAAAGGCGGTATCCGCCACGCTGAAGTCTATCTGGCTCTTTTTTCCATCCCTGTCATTACAGGTCTGATAAGCGTCCTTCTCAATGGCCTCGCTCTTGTCAACAAGTGGCCTTCTGTCTGGATCTACATCACCTCAGCAATCAGCATCATGAGCTATCTCACCGGCAACGTCGCCTTCACTCTCTGGATCACCGAGGCCTTCCCGCGATGGGCAGCAGCGGCACTTGCAGTGCAGTTGTTTACTGGAAATATGATCAGTTTTGGGATTGGTACTGCCATAGCACCTTGGGCTCAGGACGGTCACATTCTACAGCCAACTATCCTCATTTTTGTCTTGATGCTCGTCATGGGGACCATGGCGGTCCCGGCAGCGTTTTGGGGCAAGACTGTAAGGCAGTATATCCAAGGACGCTGGAGTGATTCTGAGAGAACTGCGCTTCGCCCTCAGTAGGTGAGCGATGTATCAAAGGGCCTTGGGTCCGTCAACAAGCCATGCAATGGCACAAAAGTGTTTCTTAGCGTCCATAGCAACTAAATCATAAATCGGACTACATGAAAGTACTGGAAAAGAAATTTTTTATCCGTTCCAGATTTGATCTCTTCCGGTTTCTAGCGATTTTTTTTTCTTGTCTTCTGGGTCCTCAAACTTTAAGCAGTCCAGCCTTATCGCACGGTTCATAGATAAAGAAGGGTTCTAAGATATAAATAGATCACCAGTTCCCCGTGACATCATCGCGATTGATTGGTGCGCTTAAAAGTTGCTCCAGTCCCGTCTGTTGATGTCGACAGCTACCCTATTGTAGGTAGAAAAAGTAAATAAATCAACTGATCAGGTCCGCCATAAGTGCTTCAAAATGTATATGGGTACAAGTAGGCGTATTTATTCTCAAATCGCCGCTTATTATTGCGTATTGTGAATAATAGCTTGCATTGACAAGTCTGGTCTTGGAAACGACTCTTGGTTCAGCAAATGGACCCGACTTCCTCTAAAATGGACCTCAGCCATTCAATCGAAATAACACTCTAGCTTCTCCTCTATTTCAGGCAGAATAGACTCTGTTTTTCCTATGACCAAAGTCAACCCTCAATAAATCAGCCATCACATATATAGTACAAATCGTTATTTTCTCGAAAACTTCTCAATTAATGGCAAACCGTATCGCATTAATAATCCTGGCAGCGGATCAAAGCTCCCACTGTCATGGGTCGGCACGGTTGATCCGAAAACAGGGGACCTTTGTCGTTCATGGAAACGAGAATGGGATGTGGGCGAGCTCTTTAGAAGCAACATCTTGGCAATTATTTCCCACCGGAGGCCAAGGGGCTAGGTAACTGAAGATGGTTCGTGCTATCCAGCCGTTGTCGGCCCGGAAAATGGAGGAACGCCGACGCGCCGAGCAACGAACGACCTGAGCGTTGTGGAGCATCAACATCAAAACATCGTCATCCGATCGCTTAAACTGTTTGTGGAGTTGCTTTTTGCTTGTTAAGTCCTTTTTATTCTCACAAACAATTATCAACTGAGCTATAATTATGCAAGAGCATATCCCGTACTACGCAACAGGTAAGTAAATCGCACGCGACGGATTAACGCGTCCCTTTTAAGCTCTTCCCTACCCTATAAAGCCGCTCCACTAATGCCCCCAGTAGCATTCAGGTACCCGGCTCGCTAAACCCGAGAACCTGCTCGGCCAGTAGCAAAGCGACCACCGCTTATCGAGTAACCAGTGGAGCTGAAAATGTCACCTCCCGCCGTCGTGTTTCAGCTTTCCACGTGGGGAGAGTTAGGTGCCACCCAATTTAACAGCAATACGAGGAATCACCGTCGAATGAGGTGGTGACGGCGGAGAAAACGGTGGCTGCGCTAGAACAACAGCGGGGATCTGACCTGACTTTGCGTCCCCGGAACAGGGGTTGTTGAAATGAAACGGAATAAGAGACGCTATATGAGATGATAGGAGTCAAAGCGTGAAGAAAACAGACGATGGGTTGAGATCGTATAAATGGAAGAAGGTTTGGGTGATTTTGTTTTTTTGAACACCGGTCTTTATCGCTCAGTCTGTCTTTTTTTATCGCACTCTATTGCAGTATTCGCTCTTTACTCACTTCTCAGTGAACGTCATTCGTTATCTCACACGACACTCATTCAATCACCATTCACAATGCGAGCTTCTCAGACCCTCATTGCCCTCAGTGGCGTTCTCGGCCTCGCCCAAGCTGGCCCCTGCAAGCCTCACCCTTCCGCCTCTGTCGTCTCCAGCACTGTTGTCATCGAGAGCGCCAGCAGGTAAGACATCAATCCAAATAGACCAGCAATACCTACTAACAACCCCCAAGCACTGCAACTATCCCTCAGCCCACCACTACTGCTGTTGAGACCAGCACCGTTGAGACTCTCAGCACAGACGAGCCCACCACTACTGCTGCTGAGACCAGCACCATTGAGACTCTCAGCACAGACGAGCCTACCTCGACCGAAACCACGGCACCCTCCACTACTGCTGCCGTCGAGACCAGCACCTCTGAGACTCTTAGTACCGACGAGCCCACCTCGACCGAGATCAAGGTCACTACTACTACCGATGCCGTCGAGACTAGCGCTACATCCGCCACCACTGACATCCCCGTCCCTACCCCCTGTGCCATCGAGCCCGGATGCCAAGCCGCCGGCTTCAACGTCGACTACTACAAGAACGTCTTCGAGCGCGGCTACGGAAACGACGAGATGTCCGTTCCTCCCTCATACTACATCACCGACGATCTCACTCCCCTCGACTCCTCCGTCACAAGCGAAACATACTTCCCCCAGGACTACATGCAGGACCTTGCCGGATACGCCCAGATCTTCCCCGATTCTGCCTACGCCGGAAAGGCCTGGTACGTCGGCTACCACCGTACTCTCGCCGGCGGTATCAAGGTTGACGGCAACAATTTCACCCTCGTCTACACTGGTTACTACCAGGCTCCCGAGACTGGAACCTACGAGCTCTGCGTTACTGCTGATAACGCCAACACTCTCTACTTCGGCCAGGGTAACGCTTTCGAGTGCGGAACTGGCGAGACTGACCCTAACGCCCCTGCTCTTGTCCTCACTGCCACTGGTTATCACTTCAACAACCCTACTCAGTGCGGTCACGTTGATCTCATTGCTGGACGTCACTACCCTGTTCGCAATGTCATGGGTAACAAGAATGCTGTTTCTGCGTTCGAGTTCTCTGTTACTACTCCCAGTGGTTCCAAGACTCACGACTTTGAGGGCCAGGCTTTCCCTGTTGCTTGTGGAAAGAAGAACTAAGCGGGGATTATCATTTCACGATCTAATGCTGCGGGACTCTATGACACAGGTTTCGATGTCTATATGAGTTCACTTCACAAGAACTTTATTTTATTCTGTAATAGTTAATGTTTTCAAATATAATCAACAAGAATTATCCCACTTATGCAAACCACCTTTTGCCGTTGATCATGAGTCATACGTATAGAACAGTCGCTCTCCCTGCGTGTCCATAACCTCCTCAACAGTAACATATCGCCTATCAGGAAGCAAGTTGCCAAAGTCCATCACGTAAGCAAGGGTGATGTTCTTATACGCCTTGTCGCCAAAGAAATCATAAGGATATGCATACTGAGTGTCCGGCCCGCCGATATCGCTCTTCCTAGCAGGCCAATCCAGTCGCTGCCATTTATCCCAGAGTCGATCAACATTAGTGTGATGCAGCCAGAAGATAGGGTCGCCAGGCGAAGAGTACATGTCGCCCATCTCGCCGAAACTACCGCCAATGGCAAGATGACCGCCACCGTGATATCCTTGAGATTCAGCACTGACGCCACCTTGGACACGTTGGTCGAATTCGAAGAAGTCTTTGGACTGAAGAGTCCAGTCGACTACGGTTTGGTTGAGCTTCGAGATACCATACTCTGCAGAGATGTCGCGGGCCAGGCAACGCGGGTTGTAAGCAGTGGAGTTGTCTTGCACAGTTAGTTGGTTGCTTCAAAGTTGCTCATAACGACATACCTGGACCTGCATGAACCTCAAATTCCTCCTTGGCAAAAGGGCCATCGGTAACGCAGCCTGCTTCAAGTCAGCGCTTCCCAGTCCTGGAACATTGTTATGGCATACCTCCTCCTGTCCTGCCAACGACCGGTTTGGTGACATTTGTCCAGCCACTGATGTCAATAAAAACACCGTTCCCACCAAAACCTGTCTCTGCGTCGAAAATGGGAGAATTTCCGAAATCTTCAATGGAATTTGAGTCAAGTGTCCAGTCTAGAGTCTCGTGGTCAGGACATGAAAGCTTCTCAAGAGAGGGCATACGTACCCCAGTAAGGCTGAGCTCCACTGTAACAACATAGATTGCGAAGGTCCTTCTCGTATTGGGCAATGAACATTCGATGCCAACTGCGTTATTCATTAGCTACTGATGCAATGCCATGATGCTCGCAGCACTGACGCTTGAAAGAATCCCTGCAGGTCGAATTAGCTGGAAAGGTAAGCAATGAATACAAGCCCAGAGACTCACAACGTAGTGGATGAAGTCGGTATTCACGATATGGCTGACTTGAAAGTCGTCGTAGCGGGATTTGGCACCAGCGTAGATGTTTCCAGTCTGCGAGGGTTTTGTCGCGAGGCACTTGACCGCATTGATGTACTCATGCTTGTCTTTGGTGCTTAGCGTTCTCCTACAGACAAAGCCAGCCTTGTTAACAATCCGAAAGGAACAGAAGGCAGAAATGTCTGGCAACACTCACCATTCTTTACGAACGAGAGGAGTCTTGCATCCACAATCGTGAGTAGGTGCACACGAGCTTGGCACGGCAGCAAGGAGAGCTGTGGCTAGCAGCGATGGAAGATGCATGATGGGGAGACAAAAACTCCCAATTAGTAGATGTAAGGTTCGATAATGTGGCAGCGTTCAAAACTGGGTGGGAAACTGGTTCTTAAGGCCCAGATCGGTGGAATAAACCTTGTTTTTGCACTGACTGGAAGATCCCGAATGGTTGGAAACAACAATTTAACCCCCTCCTCTGCGGCCATTACATTGACCCGTCAGACGTATCTTTTAAAGTCCACTCACGAATCAGGGCCTAAATTACACTGTCTTGATCAACGGGTACAACTCATGGCATAACTGGCTTCGTGAGGAATGATGGCTGAGCCAAAGTGCTGATTCCCAACCAATAGTAGTCGAGTTCTTGGGGCGAACGATTATCCCGCGAAGTCTGGGCCTGAGTCCTCGCTTATTTGTGTATGAAGCTAGTGGTAATTGGCGTAAGACTTATAATTTAAACTCTGGGTCGTGTGAAAGAAACCATCGTACGAGTACAGACCGTTGGACACCTAAGCTCTACTGATGGGGATGACATAGCCGTTGGGCCCCTCATTTCCTTGCATTCCAGGCAATGTTTATTTAAGAGATATAAGAATTATAATCATAAGTAACAAATATAAATAGAATTATCACACTGAATAAATTTAACCTTAATAGAGCTATAAAAACTAGTTAATAGAAATGTCTCTGCAGCTTTGGAAAATGGTTATGTAACAGACACAAGATACTGCGACGGGCATTTTGTGGCTTAACAAGAAGACTATTTCTCGCTCCCAACTCTTGAGCAACAGGACTTTGCTAGCATACCAAGATAAGAACGAATCTGACTGATAGGGTACCCCAGGTACTGAAATTATATTTCTACCGCAAATATGGTCCTTAATGGATGATCAGGCCATTCCTCGCTCTGTTAATATATAGCTGCTTGTATTTTGTGTTATCACAAACGAAGGAAGTGCACGTGACGCGAACAGGGATCATGTCACCAAGTCCTTGGTGAGGCTGAATGGCAGCTGATGCACGTTGGTTTGCACAGCCTGATTTGAAATTTCCCCTCAGCATCATCTTGGATCGGTGGAATGAAATCATCTATGCTTCAACGAACACGCGAAACCATTGTAGAAAGCCTCATCCGCCCCGACAAGCCACAGAGCCAACTGTAGCCGACCCCCGGCTGAGTGAATCGCGACGAAATGGAGCGGCGACGCCTGTCTCACGGTGACGATGGCGCGCTGCCTTACCATGCAAAGCGACGCAAAACTGATTTCCAGCACATTCAAGATGAATCTATACGCGAACGCTATACAGTCGCTTGGATTTGCGCCCTCCATATTGAAATGGCAGCAGCACGTGCGATGCTCGACGAAGAGCATGACAGCTGTTCACGACAAGCCAACGACACGAACTCTTACGTTCTGGGAAGCATGAATAACCATGACGTGGTGATAGCTTGCCTCCCGGCAGCTCAATACGGTACAAATAATGCCGCGAGCGTGCTGAGTAACATGAGAAGAACGTTCCCCAACATCGAAATCGGATTGATGGTAGGCATTGGCGGCGGAGTGCCGCTCAAAGCTGATATAAGACTCGGAGATATTGTCGTGGGTATCAGAGTCATGCAGTATGATATGGGGAAAACACTCAAGGACGGGTTCCAACGGACGGGAGATCCAAAAATCCCCGACCCTACCATCCGGACGGTCATCTCAAATCTGAGATCTCGGCATGAGCTAAGTGGGAGCCGAGTTCCTTCGATACTAAGGGAGAAGACGGGCAGCTACGCAGCTTATTCCCGCCCAAGCGACCCAGATCGCCTTTTTCTTGCATCATATCATCATGGCGATTCTGACTTACCTTGTGATAAGTGTGACTTGTCGAAGCTGGAGACGAGGAAGCAGCGACTATCCACTGACCCAGTCATTTACTACGGCGGTATTGGATCGGCCAATACAGTCATGAAAGACTCAACTGTTCGTGATGAGATTTCCCGAGAGTTGGACGTGCTTTGCTTTGAGATGGAGGCTGCCGGTTTGATGGATATTATGCCTTGTCTACCTATTCGTGGTATCTGCGACTATTCGGACTCTCACAAATCGAAAGGGTGGCAGCGATATGCTTCTGCGACTGCAGCAGCTTATGCATATGAGTTCTTGGAACTATGGAGAGGGGACTCTCAAGTGTTATTCGCCGGGTACCATCAGCCAGATTGTGAGTGATTTATGGTTTCCAATTTGCTACCCCAAGAAACTAATATCTTCTAGCTGAGCACATCATCATACCTGGACGTCATGAGGAGATACTAAAATCTTTGGACTTTGAACAAATCGATGCTCGGAAGTTGACCATTAAAGCTGCACACTCAAAGACTTGCCGTTGGTTTCTCAAGCACCCAAAATACATTTCGTGGACAGACCGACAGCAGATATCGGAACACCACGGGTTTCTGTGGATCAGAGGAAAACCTGGAGCTGGAAAGTCTACTGTCATGAAGTTCATCTATCTGGAGTCCAAGAAAAAGGACCGTAAGCATCAGAGCCTCACCGCCTCATTCTTCTTCAACGCCCGTGGAGAGGTATTGGAAAAGACTGTCTCAGGGATGTATCGGTCATTACTTTTGCAACTGTTCCATGGATTCCCAGACCTCGAATGCGTTTTGGATGATCCAGAGCTTCTGCCTCGAAACCAAAGCGGTTGCCCACCTTTGAACGCTCTGAAAGACCTCCTCCGTGCCGCGGTTGCCAAGCTCGGCCAACGATCGTTCAGATGTTTCATAGATGCCCTTGATGAATGCGACGAGCAGCAAGTCATGGACCTAGTGGTACACTTCGAAGATTTAGCCAAGCAATGCTTAGAGGTTAATGCAGATCTTCGAATTTGTTTCTCCAGTCGTCACTATCCCTACATCGACATTAAATTTGGCATTCGCATCATCCTCGAGGAACAAATGGGACACGCAAGCGATCTTGAAAGTTACATCAAGTCTAATCTTCGAGTCAAAGACAGAAAGCTACTAGCAGAACTCCAAGAAAAAATGCTTGAGAAAGCAGCGGGCGTGTTTCTCTGGGTTGTCCTTGTGGTCGACATAATGAACAAAGAGAATTGCCGAGGGCGCCTAGCCATGAGAAAACGACTTGAACAGGTGCCTAGTGGCTTGAGTGACCTATTCAAGGACCTGCTGAAAAGAGACAATAGCAATATGGAGGAACTCAAATTGTCTCTTCTTTGGATTCTACTCAGCGAAAGACCTCTGAAGCCAGAAGAATACTATCACGCGATCTGGTCAGGGCTGTATTTGGAGGGGTTAGCGGACCTTGAAATACCCGAAGTTGACACAGATGACTCTGAAGACTGCTTTACCCGTTGTGTTATCAGTTCATCTAAGGGTTTGGCTGAGATCACAAAAGTCAAGCAGCCGAGAGTTCAATTCATACACGAGTCTGTTCGCGACTTCCTTATCAAGGACAAGGGTCTTCACGAGCTATGGCCAGAGCTTGGACCAGACTGGGAGAGTGTAGGCCATGAGAGGCTGAAGATGTGCTGCTATTCCTACTTCGAATTTGTTGTCGAGAAGGGACAGCTCGAAGCTGAAGACTATGAACCTTTGGATTGCAGGGTGGAAGCGTACCCTTTACTTCAATATGCTAGCCAGTTTGTTCTGCATCACTCTGACTTTGCGGCAAATACTGTTGACCAGCAACCATTCCTGGAGAGCTTTCGGCTGTTTGTTTGGAACCGGGTCGTCAACACATTTGAAAACTTTGAGGTCCGCAAATACAGCCCAACTGCTGGGTTACTATACATACTTGCGGACAGAGGGCATTCGTCACTCATACGGACAAGACTGGAGAGCGATGCCAATGTTGACGTACCGTCAGAGAAAGACAGATATGTATATCCACTCATAGCTGCCATGGCCAAAGGGCACAAAGCTAGCGTCCTTGTTCTTCTGGGTTTACCATCCGCGCTTTATGAAGGGATGGATGTAACAGAAGGGATTTTGCCCAACATAGATGCTGGCGGCACCTCCCGAACCCCACTTTCTTGGGCATGTGAGAATGGCTACTTCGGAATTGCAAGGGTTCTTGTCGAGAGAGACGCTCAGCCCATAGATGTCAGCGAATCGGCGTACTCGCCGCTGATGCTGGCGTCGAAAAATGGCCACATAAACATAGCGAGATGGCTGCTTAGCCACGACGCGGATGTTAACCGAAGACACAAGAATGAAAGTGCGATCTGGCTTGCTTTAAGCATCGGCCATGCGGAATTAGTTGAGCTCCTACTCGACGCTGGGGCAGATCCTAATACATATGGTATCAGAAGGGTGTCTGCACTACGTCTAGCCGTTGAAAGGGGCCACGAGAAGGTGGTAAAGCTTCTTTTGAAGAGAGGGGCAGATGTTAATGCAGGAGGCCGTTGGGAACAGACACCTCTTCATTGTACTGCAGAAAGAGAAGGAACAAGGGCAATAATGGAAGCACTTCTCAGCTTCGGGGCAAGGATAGAGGGCAGAAATGAGTGGGGCCAGACACCTCTATTCAGGGCCGTGCTGGGTGCCTCTGTCGATGAAATCGGGTTCTTAATTACACAAGGAGCGGATGTAACAGCTCAAGGAAACGATGGTAAGACCTGTCTCCACCTAGCGATGAGCAGGATTTCAGTATCGTTAGAGAATGTTCGATTCCTTCTGGAGAATGGGGCAAGGGCCGATACTCGCGACAAAAGTGGCCAAACGTGTCTCCATACCCTCGCATGCCGGAGAACAGCCCCCCCTTCCACCAGCGACTTGATTCAGCTGGTTACTAGCCACGGAACCGACATAAATGGCAAGGACAATGAAGGCAACACGCCTTTGCATCTTCTGTCAAGAGGTAGGCCCGTAGAGACTCTGGCAACGTTGGCCGACCAGCTTGGTGTAAACCTCAATGCTCGCAATCACCTTGGTAAGACGCCATTGCATCTTGCAGTTTTGGATTGTTACCTGCAACAAACGGAAGAGTTCGCCATAGGGGCCATCGACATACTGATAAGGAAAGGAGCGGATATTAATTCTCTCGATGATGACTCAAGAACGCCGCTTGATGACGCAGTGGAAGCAGGTTACGAGTCAGTCATGCAGTTCCTGATTGACAACGGAGGAAGGCGAGACGTTACATAATTCTGTCATGAGGAATAGTTCATTGTTAAAAGGACATGCTACAGCTACCCAAGCAATTATGGTTCAATTTTAGTTCCCCGATAAACCTGATATCGGCGCGCTTACATATGTTATGACAAGTTGGACGATTCATAACCCAACCTTGGAAAGTTGGCAGAACTTTTACCCGATGGGATTCGGCTCAGCAATATCAGGAGATGCCCGGAAATGGTGCCCGCCCTTGTCACATAACTAATAAGACTACCGCTCACACACAATTGGCTATTACAAGTTCTTAGCCGGGCCATCTCAAGCTTCTGTAGCCAATACATATGAGAGTGAGCCTGTTGAGCCTTCCATGTCTGATCAATTAGTTCTTTTACGGATGGCATCTCAATATGGGAAAACATTTAGACACATTCTGAAACAAAACACTGGTGACTGGGCGACACAGGATGGTTCTTGAGTATAAAAATCCCTCTGTTCTTACAAGTTGTTTTAAAATGATAGGACCAAGAGCAACCGTATCGTTGGAAGCGATGGAGAATGCTTAAATCATAGTTGGTTTAATGACACAGGATCAAGTGTCCTTCGAGTTTGGAAAGTCCACGACAGACTTGAACAAGGTTTATTCGATTTTATATGATCATTTGTTATTGGTAAAAGAAGAAGGGATAACGGTAGCTGGAATCAAAAACAACCGACTGGTATTTTCGTTGTTGATGCCGGGCTAAGCGACTTTTATTGGTATACCCTCGTGTCACATTCTTGGCGATGCCTCAACTTGATCCGCATGGCTTCGGGGACTGATATCAGACTTCCCCAGAAAAGTCGGCTACATTGAGTAGATACTATATGGTTACCAATTATGGATCTCTCTGCTCATGCACTAAAATGCCGTGAGTCTTTGAAGACGATAGTGTCGACTCGACGGTTTCAACAGGAGCTGGTGGCAATTCAGGGAGAGAGCGTCTTTTCTTTCTCCAAAGCCTGATACACAAGGAGTAGTCAATACCTGGGAGCCATAAAGGATAGATAGTTACCGATGCAACCTGAAGTTTACTTTTGGAAGAAAATGAAAGATATTCACTTACAAAATAACAGCGACCCCTCCCAGCAGAAAAGGGACTCCAAGGCCGACGCTGACACCAATAATGACACTTTTGGAAACTCCGCCAGAGTATTCATTTGATGTGCCCTTCGAATCATCATCCTTGCCATTTTCTTTAGCCGAAGGTGTCGCGGTTGGCGGAATATAAGAAGACGGAACTCCCGACATTGCTATCAGCTTCTTTGCGCCGTTTCCAAATGGAACTAGGCTCGCAACAGTATGCTTAACGGACCCGGGGAACTCGGCCTCGCTGTCGGTTGGAACAATAGTAACGTGTGTCCGTGTAGTGGTGTACTTCGACGTTGTCTGGAGCGACATAGGACAGTTGACTAGTCCTTCTGATTGACATGCTACAACAACGAATGTGGCTTTGGTGGAGATTGTTGTTGTCTCCATCTCAACTTCATCATCGTTCTTCCCTCTTACCTGTAGTGCCGGGGATGTTGTCATGGATGACGAAGCAGCAATGATTCGTCGGCTGGCACAAGCATGTCCTAGTGTAGTGTAGAAAACAGGAATTTCAGTTTCGGGCACTGGCCCCCATGTCATATCATCAATAGCAATCGAAGCCCCAGCAGCAGCACCAACAGCCAGTTGATAGACCTCCTCAACGCGAAGGCTGCAGTCGTTGTCTTCATCCGTGGAAAGAGTAACGTTGGTGATTAACTCGGCAATGTTGGCAAAGACTCCCACTTCTACACCGCCGCCAACATGAGCGATTGTCTTCCCGGCGATAGATGCTTCAGGTGATGCCATTTCAAAGCCAGCTTTTACCCCAACACGAAGAACTGCTTTGAACACAACACCGGCACTCTCGAGAGTGACTGGCAGGAATTCGAAGTCGCCGCCATTTCTATTGAGCTTCTGTTAGTTCATGCCAAGATACCGTCACAGAAATAAGACTTGCATTGCCAGATTTGAAATCTCTTTGGAGAAGATGGCAATGTCAAACAAAACGCCATCATCTAGTCTGAGATGGAACCCGCTACTGATGTTGATCTCTCCTTCTACAGACAGGATGAGGTCAATAGCGAAGATCACACCAATTTCCAGATTATCTCGGACCGCGAAGCCTGCAGGTGTAGTAGAAGTATACAAGTTCAGAGTATAGGTTGCACCAGCGGAGAGGACAGTGTCGATCAACATGTATACTTCTAATCCATCGAATTGGAACTGAAGTCGGAACTCGGGGATCTCGGGTATATCAATATTCAAGTTGTAGTCCAATGGTGGTAGGTCGAAATCGTCCAAGTCAAATCCGTCATCCAGATTATCCGTCACCGAATCGATGTATTCCTCTATGTAATCGGCCGTTTCGTCTGCCAGGCTGTCGATCTCACGTCTGACTTGGTTGGCGAAAGTGCTAAAAGCGCGGCTGACGTTGAATTCGCGGTCATATATAAACTCTGTGGTAGCGGTTCCCTTGATATAGCATGTCGCGCAAGTAATTTCGATACTGGCTGAAACGGACGAGTTTCCTTGCTTGGAATCCAGATCCTGCTCACTGCAAACAGATCAATACAGTTAGGGCTTGATACTAAGGGTTCAGTAGTTGATAAAGATTAACGCACCCCGTGTACGCGAAGAGGATAGCATTGGCCCAGCTTGTATCTAAAGATGTGCTGTTTTTCTGCTTCGCGTCTTTTGGCTGTCGGCTTGGGCGGGCGGGGGTTCTTCGATCGAGGTTCGCTGTGTTGTACCCAGGGTATTCAGGCCTGTTGACAACACGGGCATCAGAGGCGCTTCCAGAGACTAAAAGTGGCCTAGTCGCTAGAAAAAGGCAGAGTAGTACAGCATCGAACAACATCTTGTTAAAGCACCAATTGGCATATAGTAAGCAAAACTGCCAAGAGACAAGAAGGAAAGGGACCATGAGAGAATTTAATGGGGGGCAGTGCCCTCTCTGTAATTTCAATGGCCTGCTTGCGCCTATCTCTTTAGGTTTCAAGTTCTGCATGTTGGTTCTCAAATATGCATGTTGGCTCTGGATTTGGAGAGAAGGCCAGGTTACGACAGGGCATCTACAACATGACCCACCCAGCTGAAAGGAATGTCCTCCCATTTAAGGTATAGCTGATGTTTCAACGTTACAACAATGTTACATTAATGTAAGTTGGTCTGGTGAATGAGCCGTGATGGAAACTCCTGTGCATGGCGTTGTATCGGAGAAGGCCTACAAAGGTCGCTGAATTGATGGTGAGACATTGTGTCCAGAATCGAAACGACCTAACCTGGTCTAAATGGACACTATTTACCTCCGACTATTCCCTGAGCCCGTCCCATAATTCTAGCGGACCCAGAAACAGCCCTATAATTACGATAAGACTCTTTCTCATTTCGCGAAAGAGGAAGAAGGAATATCTTCATGTGTACTCAGGATTTATTCTACAAAAAGAGCCTTATTAATGTTCTGGCTGAAGTTTGAGTTGTTGCTTAAAATGGACTCTTGCGCCAATATTTACGAGTGGCCTTTTGTCTTCTGTCCAATTAACACTGTCAATACGTCGTTGCCGTGCCGAATGCACATCCCAGCATGAATATGCTTCCGACACTGGTTCAGTGTTATTTGTCGCCGGGCACATCTTATGGTAAGCAAGATATGAAGAACAAACTAATGAAGCGGATTATGGTCGACACTTATTATCAAGCTTCAAGTCAATTGCTGCTTTATAATATCTACTTGCTTCAGTTAAATGATACTCATATAAAGAAGGGTCTTCAGAAGGAAACCCGATGAAACCCCCGAAACCGTTGGCTATCCACCGAATCTTTAAGCTAAATCGAAGAAAGGAACCGTGGACCATAAGAAAAGAGGCACCTCTAGTGTCCTTTGTGGATGGACACGCCAGAAATCCAGAAGCCATGGCGATCCAGCCACAAAGGCACAACCCCATCTACCTTGCATAATCGCCACGCCAAAACGCGGAAGCCAGATCTCTCAATGTCACGAAAGTCAGGCTTCAGACGTTCAAAGACGATGGAGGGCCACAGTGCAGCCCGATCCTCAAAGATGGGGTCCTCTCTATTGTCAACCATATCGCAAATCATCTGGTTTCGTATGCAAAGGACCTCTATATCACCAGCAAGAACGTCTCGTGATTTTAGAGAACGCACCCATCGCCAGTTGTAGAACATATCTGCCTCAAGCTCGTTGAAGTTGTATGTATACTGTGGCTTACACTCGCGGCGGAGGTAGAGAGTGCATGCAACATTCCTGATACTGCGGTTAGCGTCAAGAATAAAATCTCTGAGAATGGAGTGCTTGATTGACAGGTTAGGATGCGGGTTAGCCTTGATTCTGCCAGCACGCAATTTTGGGTTGAGGCCAGGATTAGGTCCAGCTAGATCGGGATTCTCGTGCCGTCTGAAGTGATAGACCATCCTGGTTTCGTTCTCCGTTTGCTGCTTCGGTTGTGCGGCAGTACTGGTATAGTGCAGCCCCTTATTCCTTTCGATCATTCCAGCGGTTTGAAGGTCATCTAGCAAGGCTTCAAACGCAGGGGCCAAGCGGTAGACACCTTCAGGCGGGTTAGGCTTAACAGCGTCAACTAAGACTGGAGGAACTGGGCTGGGCATCGTGTCAGGGAGCCCAAGGTTCATTTCATGACACGAATCCCCTTCTCCAAAGCTTTGGTTCGTCGTTGAATCTCACCTTGCTTGCGGGCTGCAGGCCAATAGTCGATATGAGGGTACTCAAGAACCTCTCCTTCCTGCAGTGATTCCGACACCGATAGGAATGACATGGCATCATATTCGAGGTTGTCATTCAGACCAAACTTGCGAGCCAAAGGTGCGCAGCCCAAGTTTAGAGTATGAACTTCGTACTCTAGTGCCTGGAGTCGATCTCAAATCTCTGTATTGTGGAGGGCCATAATATTCATCTTTATAGTTGAAGCGTGTGCTTGAGAAGACTGCTGGCTTTGAAACTGATCGTCCTGGTACTGTGAGTGATGAGATTCCTAGTATTGGAGCTGCCCGGTACTGTACCTGCTAACTTCCGTATAGCGGAAAAGTCCAGGTTATTATACGACTTGATCTTTATGGTGCTTATTAAAGGGCTTCGCCAAGAATGGAGCGTTCACGTAATGTTCAACATGAGCAGCAGAACAATCAATGGGGAATTTTGAACAGCCCAGGAAGACTGGTGAACAAAGGTTAGAGAAATAACAACTATATATGTACATTGAACTAGAATTGGGGTCTGGAAGAGATGACGAACAAAGGTGTAAGGGTTACTTGTCAAGTGTAAAGCTGACCGTTGAATAGTTTCATATGTTACATCAGCCTCTACTTTCCTGGCCGATACGCCATACTGCTATGAAAACACAGTAGCTAGGCTCTAGAAAGTCGCATATTGGCTTGTACTTAGAAGGTAAGACCGGTATACCGCAGCTAAACGCTGTCCTTGCTCCACTTGCCCCTACCTCGGATCCTCTTCCCCCAAACAAAGAACAGATAGGGAACAGGGATCAACGCCGCAGCGATACAACCAAAGACGGTTGTTCCCCATTCCACTCCAAGTTTGTGATACATCGGGATGATGAACAAAGGAAATGCGCCCGAGAACATGGATCGCATGAAGGTATTAGCTGCAATTGCACTTGCGCTATAGCGAGTGAACGTGTCGATGAGGTAGCCAAGTGCAGATTGGAAAATGGTTGTGAAGCCAAGGCCAGTCAAAAGAATGCCGATGATTGATGGCCAATAGTTGATGCTCGGAGATGAAGTCCCTGGTAATGTTAGTCTTGAAGCTTCGTTGTAAGCAATGCCGCTTACATGCAAAGAGGAACTGTCCGGCTGTAAAGACGATACCTCCGAGCATCATCGGAGGTAGTCGAGCTTCTGGAACAGCTTTGTATCCGTTCTCCGTAAGTCTCCTGCGATAATATTTGTTGTTATAAATATTAACCGCGGCTGCGCAAAGGATGCCGATCAAAAGAGCGATGAAGGGAAGCGTGCCAACTACTGGTCCCCACTGACGCACTTCCTGGTACTCGATTGAAAAGCTTTCGAGGTTTGCATAGAGAATTCCTAGATATGATGAGCCATGGCATCGAGGATTGTGGTGAGACTTACCGTAGACGAATGAGGCGTATAGCGACATGAGGAAACAGATTGGTGTTGCCATCATTTGGAAAGGTCGGATGAAATACTTCTGGTATAACTCTTTGAACGACACGTCCCATTCCTCGTGCTATGGCACAGTTAGTTCCGAAAGATTCAATCCAGTGCTCGACCTACCTTAGCATGTAACGCCCAGTCCTGTGCCTGGAGTCTCAGCTTATGAGCCTTCCTTGACAACAAAATGGGTGCATAGCTCTCATCGATCACCAATAAATCGACGGCAAGCTGAGCCATCATTACAATACCAGTCAGGTACTCAGTCCACCTCCAGCCCAGACGGCTTGAGCACAGCGCTCCGCCAATTATAGGACCCAATGTAGGACCTCCGACGATAGTGACTCCGTAAGCGACAATCGCGTTACCTAGTTGGTGAGGGGCCCATATATCGGCCATAACACCTCCGGTAATCGTAACAGGCGCGCTGCCGAAGAGCCCCGAGAAGAAACGCGTGATGAGAACGGTCTGGATATCTTTTGCTGTAGCTGTACCGAATGAGAATACGGCAGCGATGAAGTACGGCTATTAGGTTAGTCATTGCATCACAACAATGAAGTACCAACTTACGATTAGAATAAGCCACTTCCGACCATAAAGCTCACTCAGCGGCCCCCAAACCAAAGGTCCAAGACCGAATCCAAACACAAGCAAACTCGTCGCTGCAGCAGATGTCTCAGTATTGACGTTGAACTCCGCAGAAACTGGTTCAATGGCAGCAGCGAAAATGGCAGAGGCCAAAGTGATCCAGCAAGTGGTGAGACCATAAGAGATGGTGGTGATGAACTTCTTGCGGAAAGGCCAGTTCATCGGGTTGTAAGGATCATCTGGGCCGTCAAAGGTTACGAGATGGTCGGGGTATTGATCATCAGTCGCAGGTTTCTGGTCTTCTCGGTCCGAGGCCATTTCGGGTGTTATAGTAACTTGGTCACTCATGATGATGAGTAGTGATTTGCTGAGAAGGGTTTGACTGAGAAATTGATCAGAAAATCTTCCAGTGTTAGCCACCCTTTTATTCTATCTTATTTGTGTCTCATCAGGTAATATACCGCCAATCTCTTGCCCCTGATCCTTATGCGGTGGCCGGCACCGAGTCGAGCTACGGCCCGTGAGCCAAACAACGGATCCTCCGTTAAGCGCACCGATCGATAGTTCCATGCCGAGTCCGATCATGTTGGGATCGCCCCTGAAGCCCGAAAGCTGGAAAAGGTACCTCTGCTCGCTGATTGGATCAATCTTAGCATGAGCGTGTAAATCGGAGACGCATAAGCTTACCCGTCTCCGCCTGGTCCGTGCTATCGACGTTAGCGTGCCACTAGATAAGATCGACTATGGGGGCCGCTGATACAGGCACTGGCACGTTGGTCATCATCTCAGCATTTGTATTCTCATTCTCTCAACAGTTCAAGGGCCCTTCATGGCATCTCCGATCTCAGGTAACTTCCCTCCCGGGGCCCCAGCGACTTCATTCAATGCCGAAACTGCGAGAATGAGTTCTACCTCAGACTCTCCGGTTGCAACTCCATCTACTCCATCTGATCCACTTCCTTTACGAAGCTGCACCTTTTGCCGCCAGCGGAAAGTGAAATGCGATCGTCAGAAGCCCTGCAGCAACTGCCTCCGCGCCAACAATGATTGTTCATATCCCGCTGGTCGTGGTAGAGCTGCCAAGAAGTCTACTCGCAATCTGGATGTTCGTCTTGTTGATCGGCTCCAAAAATTGGAAAACATCATCAAGCAACTCACAAGTCAGGTCGATGCCACAGCCAATGCTATTCCATTTGACAGCGCTACAGACGGAGATGATGTTAGACCGTCTACAGGTGGCGCAAGAGATTATACTTCGGGACTAGACAACGCTGTTCCTGATGCTTCCATTGACCAGCAGCTTGGTCGTCTGATGATAGATGATAGCAAGAGCTACTACGTCAGCAACATTTTATGGGCCAACCTAGGAAACGAAGTGAGTGCTCCAACGCCATTGTTTGGGGCAGTCGCTGACTTGCTTGCTTGATAGATAGAAGAATTGCGTGACATGCTACACGACCCTTTGTCTGAAGACGAAATCAAGAATCCTATCGATGCATCTGGGCCCATGCCAGAAGTGGCCTCACCTCTCGGAACAAGCGCTTCAGTCCTAGGATACCGTTCCCTCTGTCATTCTCTTCTTAACTATCATCCACCCATGCACCTATCAGTCACTCTCTTGAATATCTTCACCGAGAATGTCCTTCCATTAGTGCATATCTTCCATATGCCGACTACGGAGCAGTGGTTCTGGGACTCCATCGTCTCACTCGACTCACTCGACTCACTCGATAGAAACTCAGAAGCCTTGCTATTCGCTATATACTACTCATCAGTCATTAGCATGGACGAAAGCCAGTGCTTAGGCGTCCTCGGGGAGTCACGCTCTACGTCGCTAAACAAGTTACGCTTCGCAGTCGAGCAAGCCATGGCCCGCGCAAATTTGCTGAATACACAGAGCCTCGTGCTCCTCCAGGCCGCTGTCTTGTTCCTATCAGGTCTACGAAATGAAGACGATTCTAGAACAACATGGTCCTTGACGTCGCTTGTTTTTCATATTGCCCAAGCTATGGGTCTACATCGCGACGGAACAACCTTTGGTCTCAAACCATTCGATGTAGAACTGAGGCGACGGCTCTGGTGGCATATATGTCTGCTAGACATGCGCTCCTCGGAGTTTCACGGATACGAACCTATAGTACGAGGGGATATGTTTGACACAAAGCTTCCCCTCAACATCAATGATAGCGATCTCTCCCCCAATATGACGGATGTTCCTGTAGGGCGTGAAGGATATACTCAGATGACGTTCTGTCTGATCCGTTGCGAGGCGATGAAAGCGGGCTGGAAGGTTGGGTATGCATCACCGACCCGAAACTCGACAGCCACTGTAGCACGAGGTGATGGTGAACTGATCGTTCAAGAACTCAAGAGCCGATTAGAGGAGCGTTATCTACGTTACTGTGATGAGTCCGTGCCATTCATGTTGTTCACAACGAAGGTTGCTCGACTCATTGTTGCCCGTACAGGGCTCATTGTTGACTTTCCAAGGAAGCAAAAGGAAGCATGCACCTCATCGATCATTCGAGACCGACTGTTTTCCATCTCAATGGAAGTCCTTGACCTTTCAAGTTTCATCATGTCAAATAGCAGTATCTCAAAGTGGACGTGGCACTCCAAAGCGCACATCCAATGGCATGCTGTCATCTTTGTACTGTCCGAAATCTGTTCCCGTCCAGCTTCTGAGGAATGCAATAGGGCATGGGAGTTTATTAATACCGTTCATAATCGATGGAACATGAACGAGAGGGGCAAGAGAGGGAACCTCTGGAGGCCGATTCAGAGACTCATGGTTAAGGCTCGGTATGTGCGGGAGAGGCGACAGCTGGATCCGGGGTTTTATCTTGCTGGAAGAATGGCTTTGCCTGATGCGACTACTATGCAGACTGGGAGTGTTGGGCTGCAGCAGGAAACTTCAAGTTCATCCGATATGACTGACATAGCGAGCCCGAATGGGTACATGGATTGGATGCTTGGAGATCTTGGGATAGACCTCTACGGTGGAATGGCGAACGGACCCAGCTGGGGCTAGAACAAGCGTGTATATCAGAATTCATACTCAACTCCTCACCAACTAATCTACATATATAAATGCCAATCTCCGTTCTTATACACCAGCACTAACATCAACCAAAATCTTAACATGGTTATCCTTATCATTGATAAGCGTTTGGAACCCCTCCTCAACAACCTTGTCCATCTTAATAACCTTTGTAATCATCCCTTGAGGCGTAATCTTGCCATTCGAAAGCGCCTCAATGACCTCCTCAAAGTCACCAAGCGCATAAGTGGCGCTAAACAAAGTTAGAATCGCTTCAATGACGACAGAGAGAACTTACCATCCAACGTATGACCTCTCACGGAACACGATCTGATTCATGTTCAATTGAGCCCTCTTTTCCCAAACAGCGATATTGACGAGTACTGCTCTGGCCTTGAGGCAATCGAAAGCTGCATCAATGGCATGTTGTGAGCCAGCTGCGTCGAAGCCCACGTCAGCGCCCAGACCGTCCGTCAATTTCTTGACTTCAGCCACGATGTCGTCTTGGGTGGGGTCGAATACATGATGAGCGCCAAATTTCTTTGCGAACTCTCGGCGTTTGGAGCTGACCTCGCTCAGGATAATGTTCTTGCACCCTCGGCCGATCAATGCCTGCACAACAGCCAGTCCAATTGGCCCACCGCCAACAACGAACGCTGAATCGCCTTCTTGGTAGGGCGATATCTTGATGGCATGCCATCCGACAGCCAGCGGCTCAACAAGGGCTCCGACCTCGAGCGAAACATTATCAGGCAACTTCTTCACAGCATCCTGCGGCACAACAGTAGTTTCACAAAGACCGCCTCCCCAACCGCTCAACCCAATAAAGCCATTCTTGTCACAACAATTGACAAGCCCACGCTTGCATGAACGGCACTCATTATCGTAAATGATTGGCTGAACGCAAACACGGTCTCCTTTCTGGAGGCGTGTAACTTCACTCCCGACTTCTTCAACAATGCCACTGAACTCATGACCCAGAGTGAGGGGCGATGTTTCCCCAGTGATGCCGTGCGGGGCACCCGGTTTGGGAATGAGGTTGTTGCCACCGAGATACTCATGGACGTCTGTCCCGCAGATCCCGCAGAACTTAGGTGAAATACGGACCGAGTTTGAGTCAAGAGAGGGGAGGGGCACGTCTTCTAGCCGGACATCCCGCTGCCCGTGGAAACGCACTGCTTTCATGGACATGATGGAAGTTGAAGTCAAGTACCAACAACAGTGATGGGAAGAAGAGAGGGGTTGTATTACGAAGAAACGTTGCTTTTATAACATCCTCAGCTGATGTAGAACGTGACGCAAAAGACTACCTTCCCCTCATTGAACGTGTTTCCAGAGATAGTAATGCGAAGTCACAAAGTCACTTATAAGCCTAACGTGATGGGATGATCGGATTACCTGATGGGGATTAGGTTAGTGTTAAGATTGGACAGGGGGATGTTTCCACGAATGACGAGTGGCGTGGGAATGCGGGGGAGACTCGGCGAGAACCGATGATTGTGGAATCGTGATCAGACACGACGTGGAATGGTCTGTTCACTCAAGTCTGGTTATAAATCATTAGATCGATAGAAGTGGCAAGTGTAGTAAATGATTGGACTGACCGTGGTGCTGGAGATAGGTTCTATGTTCTTATTTTGTTAACATATATCTTCATACTCTCCGATATGGATTGCATTTGACATAAAACAGCTGATATAGATGCTTTCTATTATTATTTGCTAGAAACTCTCTAAAGCTTTGCAAAAACATAGATATATATGGGTTGTGTGCGCCGGTCATCCACGACGGGTCTATGTTGTTTGATGACCTGAGCACTGTTAATTAGTCGTGGAATGTAGGGTATCTATTCGGCTGCCAGAGGAAAATATCAGTAAAATCAATTGTTTTTATCCTTCTCCTTCTTGGCGCCATTTTCCTTCCTCGAATCATCCTCATCCTCCGTATGTTCGCCCTTCTTAGTCTTTGAATCCTTCTCTTTCACTTTGCTCTTGCCCTTGTCCTTCACTTTCTTCTTCTGCGTCTCCTTGCGCATATTCTTTTGCTTTTTATCCTTCTTTTTATACTCTTCCCCTCCGTCTCTAAACCAATCAAACCCGTCAACATCTCTCCCGGCAGCTCCTCTCAAACTTGCCCCAAATAACGCATCCGAGAGATGAAAACGCTCCCTTCCGAATTTGTAAGTCGTCAAGTTCTGCTTGTACTCTGGGGTAGGAAAGCCATCCCAACCAACTAGGTCTGAGATGACCCATTTCCCGTAGTGGTTCTCAGGCTTTCCCACATCCTCATCGTTGGCAAACCGGAGGAAGTGAGCGCCCAAGGTTCTCTTGTGATAGACGATCAAAGGGTGGCCGTCTTGTGTAAGGGGTTTGTCTCTATGGTGGTATCTGTGTTCTGATGAGATTACGACGCGCCGGATGGTGTTGTACTTGACAAAGACCACTACGTTTTTCCAACTGTGCCTGCGGCCAGAAAACATATTGCTAGAATGATCCACTTCAAAGTAGTAGTCATACCTTGATCCGGTCAGTTTGAACTTGCGGGCATAAGAGGTTGGGACTTACATGTATGCGCACCAACCGTTGTTGCAGCGCTTCCTTGTGTAGACGTTTGCATTGTCGAGCCGAGATTTAAGACGGCACTCCTTTCGAGTCATTCCAAATGTGGAGAGACCTTTGTTTACTGTCCCATTCCTATCGATAGCTGCAGTGTTATAGCAACCTTCCTTGTCAAAGTCGAGGGCTGGCTGGTATCGCAGACTGTCTTCGTCGGCATTTGCATCTAGTTTGTTCAATATAACGCGAGGATATAGCCGCTGTGGGTTTGAGATTCGGCTGGGGAATGCCGAAGCGATCGAAACTAATCCAATGATGGAAAAGAGTAGAGATGGGATATGCATCTCGATTGCCGACGCGAGGTCTAGGTCGTTCGGAGTAGAGTCAAGGGAAGCGGCGCAGACCTACATGGGACCCGAGCCAGGCAATATATACTTATGCAATAAGTAGGTTTTTGAGACGGCGATAAGGTTATTGCTTCAGCCTCATTCAGTACTACCTACCGAGGGTCTGACCTCATAGCTGACCAAAAAGGTCAGTCGAAGCATCATCGACCAACAAGACTTGAGTGGCACCCGCCATCAGGAATTGAGAAAGTTGACATTCATGAGGTCGGCCAGTTCAATATCCCGCAACATAGATCTAGGCTACTCAGTCAAATAATAGATTAGCTTTTTCTCTCTCTTAGGCAGAATATGCTCTGATTTTCTTTATTAACGGTTTTCTGCTAAAGCTTGGAAATTAAAGCACTAATGCAGCCAATCAACTGGATGTATGCCCAACGCCCAGCATTTGTATGCTAAATTCGTTTAGCTGAACCGTCAACTTGGGTCTGGCGTTGCACTAAAAACATCACTATTGATTCTGGCGTCTGTTAGCTCGATGATATCTTGTAGGCCCCTTTTTAATTGCCGAAGTCACGATAATAAAAGGATGTAGGAGACCCGTCGAGTTTTTCGATCCCCATTCCTTCGCTTGTAATCACTTTAGTCACTCTTTATCCCTTGCAATGCGACCTGTCATTCATTTGCGTCTAGCATTCGGCTTGTTGGCCATTGGCTCTGCTGCCGCAAGCCCTTGCAAGCCTCGTGAGTATTTTTCCATAGGAGTGTTGATTGATTGAGTACTGAAGTAAAATTAGTCTCAGCCGCAACAACTTCTGCTGCCATTTCTGCCACGATCATATCCACGGCTGTCACCTCAGATGCTTCTGCCGAGACTTCATTGCTCACTTCTTTCGCATCCACCACTGAAGATGAAGGCGCCACTTCCTCCACGATAGTTGAGTCCTCTACCGAGACATTCGTCTTTTCTGCTGAGACATCTGCTTCCTCGGCCGAAACATCGGATTCCTCCATCATTGTTGAGACATCTGCAGCCACAACAACCACCGAGGCTACTGCAGAGACTACAACCGCTGAGCCAACCACCACCGATGCCACCACCACCGTCGCTGAGACCACCTCATCCGCAGCCATCCCTAGCTTCACAATCTTCGCTTCCGGCTCGAACGTCGTCGCAGGCAGAAGTCTCCAAACTTACAACCGCGACGGCACCGTCGCCGTATTCGACCCCGCCACCGACGACGACAATCCTTCCGTTCGACAATACTCCATCGACTCTCAAGGCAGGATCGTGAATGATCTAGGCTGGTTTCTCTGTGGATATTATGGTGCGACAAACGATGAACTCAACAAACCTGCAACAGTTGCGGTTTGCCATAGCGAAACTCCCTTGCAGACGGCTTTCCTGACTTGCGAGCTGGATGGTCCTTTTGCAATTGAATGCTCGGTCCCAGCGATGTCTTGTGTGTCGAGCGGATCTGCTAGTATACCCCCCACGTGTATACCTGCTACCGGTTATTGGAGATTGAATTCTGTCGGTGTTCGACCGTTTGGTCATACCTGGCAGATTGGAGGTAGTGATACGCCCGATAAGTATGAGCGAATGACCATGAGCATCCGGGAAGTCTGAGCATTGGAGGTGGAGTTGAACAGCCAGGTCCGCTTTACTATCCTGAGGAGGTTTTAAGAAGTTGAAACATTTAGCTTTGAAAATCATAATCACAGGGTCTCGATACATAAAACGCTTTAGCAAGTAGAGTAGTAAAGCCAGTGTTTTCTAAATTAGTTAATACGACTTCTCTAATATATAGAAATATAAAACTTAATTTATATAGTTCTATATTATATATAGTCTATGTTTACTATATTTAAATTTATTACATTACGTAATATCGTAATCAATTATTAAATTCGAGATTTTAAAATATTAAGATGTTTATAAAAACTATTTTGAAATAAGGCCTAATACTCTAGTTAGCTATACATTAAACTGCATCCCATGTCGTTTCCATTTTGCTCCTATCTCGCGAGTCAACTTGATCTTCTACCCTCACTACTACGTCAGTTACCACCTGGATCCCTTTGTTATCCACATGCCCAAGCTCCAGAGATTCTGTCGTCGCGCCACCACCTGTGACGATAGCTCTTGCGCTTGCGCCATCACTCCCAGGGTCGGTGTCAGCTACATGCGGCTGCCTGATGTATTGACTTGCACCAGGTCGAGTTCCGGTCCGAGTTCCTCGAGCGGGCGTCTTGTCTGTACTATATAGGTGACTTCGGAGACCGACCTGGTAGGAAACGAGGCGAATCAAAGGCTGGAGAGCCGGGAAGCTGCCACACCAGAGTCCAACGTGTAATTCGATTGACACCCAAATGGCAACTCGGCCCATCTTGTAAGTCCTGCAATAAAATTGTTAGTGGCTAGTAATGGGAGCAAAGGAACGAACGTAGGTAACCAACGTGTCAACGCCGAAGTCGGTAGTCATCATGAAGCCAAGTCGAATAATGCCAACCACGATGGCGACTAAGCCGACACAGAAGACGAGAATAACCTTAATAGCCTGAGAACCAAACCTCATGTTTTTGTAAATGATCCATATTGGTATTCCAAATAGTGCGGCGTCGATGAAAATCCCGATAAAACTATGCGCCCAAAGCAAATGAGCCTCCGACTTTTGGCTGACACAATGTCTATTGGGCTTCATGCGATCAAACAAGTCCCTGGGGCAGTATTAGATTACCAGATGAATAAAATGATAGAGCCTGGCACACGTACGCGATAGGTCTACACTCTAGGAGGAAGAAGAGTAATGCTGCCAGAGTGGTCAGGACGATAATAGCGCCGATTCCCCATAGCCATCGCATGAATGCACCTATTTACAGGTCAACAGTCAGTTCGTATCAGCAGTGCAAAGAATAGTACACGTACGATCTCGGCGAAGACGGGGAATGAAAGCGAGAATTGACAGGCGAATGAAGCAGAGCGCAGGGAAAAACAACATTTGTTCAACGGGTAGAACCTTGGGTTTTCTCTATCAGCCTGGAACCAGAAATAAACCGGTCATGTTGGCATGGAATCAATTGGCGTACAGTGAAGAAAGCTTTTAGCTGTGCGGGAGTGAGTGTACTCATTGTAGAGCCCGATCCGTTTTGTACTTGGGCAATCTCGATAGCGGAAATAGTGACAGTCAATGCCTAAAACATACACACGTCAACGTTGATGCAAGGGGGAAAGGTTCGCGGGGAGTCTCACTAAGCCAAGCAATGCCAAAAAGTCATCAACCCCAAAAGCCCTGGTCATGAAGCAACGAGCGTACAGACGCGCCATCATGATAAGGGATGACAGTACGATAAGGCAGACATTCAGGCGTAGGATGTCAGGCCCTTGAGACCTAGCAGCATTGCCCGAGCCGCTTGCCATCTTGGGCTGTGGCGCAATACAGCAGCAGTGCAAGTAGTCGGGGAGTCGGGGAGTCAGAGAGGTAACTGAGTGTCCCAGCCAGGGACGATATCCCCGCTTTTATAGCATACACGACTTTCAGAGCACGCAGGAGTCTTAAGGGGCCGGAGAGTGCCATCTCACAGCACTTTTAATCATTAATGGAATAGCCAAGTGTAAGCAGCCACAATCCAAAGAAGACAAGCTCGTCTATTTAACAGCGACAGGTACGAGAAACTGGCGCCAACATATCACGAAAGCCGTCTTCCCCGTACCCACCTGGCAAGGGTAATTTCGATCTAGCGGGGCAATCCATCCAATGAAGACATGGAAGGTCAATTAGCATGTTGGATCGGAATGTGGAGAGCTCCGGGCTTACTCGGGCCCGCACTCTCCTGAAAGATTCTTGTCTCTAGCGTGAACCTCCCCTTACTGAAGACATCAGTAGCGTGAAACCCCGGATGACAATGGCGTTGTGATAGGATCGGAAGCATCGTACTTCAGCTTAGCGAGTTTTTGACTTTGTGTGGCGCTTGTCCGAGTCAGCATCTCGGTACGGCTTGTGGAGATTGGAAGCCCGTGTTTTCGTTTACCAGCCCGAAATGATGCCAAGGCCTGTGACATTGCGGGGGATGCCATCAGATCTAACGCATTCTAAGCCTTGATCCGGGGCGGCGGTTCCAACGCCGCCAAGTACATACGAATCAGTAACTTTGCCAGATCTTGGAACGGTTGCATGCGTACTATCTGTCCCGTTTCCTTACGGTGCAGAGAAACACTCTCAGATGAAAGTTTAGATAGAATGCTTTGCTAACGTGTTGGAAAAGCTAGCAAGGCTTTGTCTAGTCCTTTGGAAGAAGGTGTTTACAATCCTCGCCTGCACATGGCTTTTTACAAACATCGCAAGTAAAGAGGAAAAACGTACCAACTGTTTCGGTATGAAGTATATAGTCTAATAATGTTCAAGAAGATTACAATGATGCCCTTCAACCCATCTAATCCGAGCCCTAGACCGTTCCTATCAACGCCGCTCCCGAGTCTGTTCCAAACTCTCCCAACTATCAAAACAGTGGATCACGGTAAATCTCTGCCCTCGCGGAATCTAAGCGGCACAAGAGTACAAGATACCGCTGTCCCATCCCTCTCGCTCAGACGAGATGACAGACTCAGAGGTAGTCATGAAACACGCACCATCCTCCCGTCTGCGGGAAAAGCCAGTGCATGTATCATCATACGTACAGAGCTGAGCACACTGCGCGATACTACCGCCCCCAGTAAGTGCCAGACCATTGAGACCAACGTCGCATTGGATTCTCGATGTCCCGATGCACATACCAGCCTCGAGAGGACAGTTGTCCACCGGTGCCGCTACAGTTGTGGTTGTAGCCGCCTCGGTTGTAGTGCTTTAGACGGTGGACGTGAAGGTTGTAGTTGTGGGCTCAACGTCTTGTCCACAGGTATGCTTGATACCACTGTCCCAGCCATCTCTGTCAATTGTGGTGACGTCGGCAATTGCAGCAATGGCCTTGAAGCATCCTCCGCTTGAGCGGACACGGGAGAAACCGGCGCAATCCTCATCTGCGTCGCAGAACGAAGCGCACTCAAGGATGTCTTTGGAGAACCCTGCCAGTATCAAATTGTCGAGCTGCACATCACACAACACGGCTGAGTCACCGGCACATTGCTTAACTGTTGAGGGACAGGTAGGATCAGCTGGTGCCAGGGTTGTTGTAGTAGTTGCCTCTTCGGTAGTCGTAGTTCCGGCGGTGGATGTAAAGACGGTGCTGCTGGACTCGATATTTTCACCGCATGTCCCCTTGATGCCAGATGCCCAGCCACTAATGTCTACGGCAACAATCTCTTGGGTAGTGACAATGAAGCATTCACGCGTGTACTCATTATATGTAAAGGCTCGGCAAGAGTTGTCAGACTTGCATTTCTGAGCACATTCGTTCATATCAGCGACACTGCTAGGGCTGTTCAGTCCTCCAAGGAGCACGCTGCATTGAATCTCCATGGTGCCGAGGCATTGGTCTACGTCGGAGGGACAGGTAACGACAGGACCGGGGGCAGCTGAAGTGGTGGTTGCAGGTTCGGTAGTAGTGTCTGCATTCGACGTGATAAAAGAAGTGAGGAAAGTAGTGAGCTTCGACTCCGTAGTGCTAGCATCAGTAGAGGTGACGCTGGAAGCAGTAGACTCGGCCATGCTCGTTTCAGCGGTGGTATCGACCACAGTGCTAGAAGACTCGATGACCGTGGCTGAGGCCGTATCACTGGAAGCCGTCTCTGCAGCAGACTTGGTAAGGCTCGTTTCCATGGTTGTATCTGACAGCGTAGTAGTAGACTCGATCATGCTGACGCTGGCGGAAACAGTGCTGCTTGCCACTGACACGACGGAGCTTGAACGACTTTCAGGCTTGCATTTTCCAGCAGACGCAATGCCGACCGCAGCGGAGAGGATGATAAAGGAGCGAATGGCGACCATTGTCACTGTCAGAAAGTAAGACGGATGGTAAAGATCGGACGTCAAAAAATTGACAATATGGGAATGAGAGAGAAAGAAATCAGGAGCAAGGAGTCAACAGAGGGATTTCCTATTTATGAAATGCATGTTTTTCTGGTGGCGCTCTCTCCTGAGAGGAGTTTCATTTCTTTTTGGATCGAGAGCTGAAAATGGCTTGAGGCTATTGACGATTGTAGCGACATTCGGTTACAGAATTGAATAGCGTGGATTAGCGGCACAATAGCCTACTCACTAGTGATAATTATGATATTAACCTTCTTTTACGGTTATAAAGTATTATTTTCGTATTTTATACTCAGCATAACTGTTGCGCTCTTATTTCGACCTTTAAAAAGCTCGGCTGACGTGGTCATGAAGCGTGGTGATCATCCCGTACTTATTGCGCGTACTGAGGTATTCTGATAAGCGCAATCGCAACAACACCATTTATTGGCATCGAATGATCTGGCCACCGCAACTAGTTCCTTGAGCAATCAGTCTTCAACTATCAACGGACATGTTACTCAAATGTCGAGAGCGATTGAATGGTAAATCGTTGGGAGCGGTGTCACCTTTTTGGGTACGTCATCTACTCGGAGCCGGTGCTTACTATGTTTCCCGATGCCCGGCCCACGAGGCTTATAAAACTCTCCCCCGCCTGGATGAAACTCCATAACTGTAGGACACTACACTAGAGAAAATTTCCTGACGACTCTATCAACCATGACGTCGGAGACATTGGAGCCGCGGGACGTCACGTTCCGAAATTACACTGCCAACCAAGCTTCTGACTACGCGGCGGGGAGACTCGGATACACCGACGCCCTTATCGACTTCATCCTCAACTATCACAGATCGACCAATGGCGAGACTGCGTGTGTACTGGATGTTGGTTGTGGACCAGGGACCGCGACTCAAAAGCTTGCGCCGCACTTTGATCTAGCTTACGGTGTTGATCCGGGTGAGAGTATGATCAAAACAGCTACTGAACTTGGAGGAAAAGCTCGCACCGGCGATCCGATCATATACAAATTGAGCACGGCAGAAGACGTTGACAAGATCAATGACATTCCCCAGACCTCTGTCGATATGATAACAGCTGCTACTGCGGTATGTATATCTTTCTGAACCCAGTTATATTACTAACAGTCTCCAGGCTCACTGGTTTGATATGCCGAGATTCTGGGCTGCAGCAGCCAAGGTGTTGAAACCAGGAGGAACTGTCGCGATATGGACTGTGTTCAGACAACCGGGTACGCAGGAATTTCTCACCAGCCTCTACACTATGCTAATGGACATTGCATAGGTTCATTCAATAATAACAATGAGCTTCAATCCCTCTTTGATGACTTTCTGGATGCTCTTGCCCCTTACTCGAGAGCAGGTACTCATCTAACTCAAAGCGGATATGTCGACCTGCCCATGCCTTGGGATGGTCCCGATACTTCCAAGTTTTACGATCAGCAAGCATCTTCCCGCCATGTACTTACTGCTGAAGATGGCTTCGTTCCTAATGCAGGTAGAAAGGAAAGGACCCAGGGCAACAGTAATGAGTCCGTGGACAAGCAAGTCCAAAGGATGGAGAGATTGGTGGGAACATTCGGTTCATTAAGTCGATGGCAGAAAGGGAACCCCGAGCTCGTTGGGACAGAAAAGGATCCCGCTAGGATTCTAATGAGTAAAGTTCGCCAGGTGTTGGAAGAGAGTGGAAAGCCAATTGAGTTGACAGCATTAGCGGCCAAGATGGCTGTTGCACTAATTCTGGTAAAGAAGAAGTGAAAGGCGGATCACTTACAGGCAGGGCAACGGAGTGAGGATTCTCATACAATTGTCAATAGTGGTTGGGCAAGGTTTATACTCTCAACAACCGCTTTCTATTATGGGCTTCGGTATTTATATCACGGCGCCCCGAGATTAGTTATTGGTCCCTTCCAGACTCCCCGATTGGTCCTGTATACCCATGTCTCCCCTTCCACAGCCAGTAGATACCCAGCAGCAACGTCGAGCCACCCCAAACCAGACAGGCATAGTTCATATTCTCAGCAGTAACAGGTAAGGAAAAGGGCAAGCAGTAAATAACAAAAGCGATCACCATATACGCGCTGGCAATCGCGTTGACCACGAGACCCAGCTTTCTACCCATTCGTATCGGTCCATAAACGACATTTCTTCGCCCTGTGAGAAGATGGGGCAGTACAGCTGCCGTGTATGCTGACGACGACATAAGTACGTAGGAACCAATAATAGCGTTAAACGCTGTCTTGCTTGCGACGTAAATGCATCCCATCAAGGTGACGAGCACCGCAGAGGCCAGGGTTGCATTGATGGGTGAATCGAACTTGAGGTTGAATCTGGAAAAGACTGATGGCCATGGCGTTGCCCCGTCGCGGCTCAATGTCCACAAGGTTCGTCCACAAGTGATGTAAAGACCGATGATGGTTAGTCCAATGCATATCTGCATGAGAACAAGGAGACAGATCGTTCCATCGGCTGATCCAGTAGCTTGGAGGTAAATCTCGGCAAGGGGGAACTGGCTCGCGAAGATCCTGTCGTAGCTATGGATGGAATACATGAGAGCGATCAAATATGAGAAGCCGGTGATAAAGCCCGTAATAACCTGAAGGCCCATTGCGAGAGGCACGTTTCTCTGCGGACGGGGTATCTCTTCGGCTAGATGACTTACAGCTGCAGGACAACCGACGCTGTAAGCGCCGTTCAACATGCCGCAAAGGAACACTATAACGTTAGGGTATCCGAGGTCAGCTTGCCACTCAAGCCATACAAAGGATGAAGTTGCATGGCCCCTTCCTCCACTTCGAAGAGGTACAGCTGCAAGAACCACGATAGTTATGAACAGGCCGATCAGGAGCCAGTAGATGCCGAATTGGTTGAGAAGAGGCATTACCCGACCGGCGAAACAGACCGAGAAGCAGGCGAGCCACGTGGAGATAACAAATACCGCAAAGACATGAACCTCTTTGACAATGTAGTCGGGATGTTTCAGTGCATAGATCTGGATGATGCTGTTGCTCCATATCGCAGCCATACTTGCACCAGCACAGATCCAGCCTAGATAATTCCACCAACCGGCGAAGAAGCCAACGACACGGCCATATCGTTTGCCTGGTGTGACAGAGGCCCAGTAGTATACGCCTGCGCTGGAGGGTATGGCACTGGCGAGCTCGGCGAGGGATGCGGCGACGAAAAAGTAGAAGAATGATACGACGATGAACTCGTATAGGACACCTGTACCTGGATCAGTTGTTGTGTTTTCCATACGTGGGTAGTGTGCAATGTACCTGGAGATCCGCCATTGAAGATAGCAACTTGGATTGAACCACCGGAAGCAGGCCAGACAACTCCTATGATGATGCCTAGACCTGTGAGGGACAGCAGGCCGAAGCTCACTGGTACTTCTCGTGTATGCTCTGCGACGATAGAACAGCCATCGTGGTTATCTGAGGTAGCCGTACTGTCTGCATGTTTCTCTCCGGGAGATTTGTTCTCTTCCATTGTAATCGATGTTTATTGAGAAGATAGACTTGGTTGAGAGTGATGAGTTAGAACTTCAACCGACAACGAGAGTCCTCTCCGGGCGTCTTATGAGAAGCTTTGCGGCCATCCAAAGCACGGCCTTATCTATAGCGTTATTTTGACGCGCATCCACGAATTGGGCAGGGGAATAACAGCAGCGATAAAGGGCTCTAAGGATTAAGGGCAGGTATCACATTCTAGGTCTTAGATGTCTAAGTTACCATAAAATTAAAGCTAGATCTAGCCAGGAATTACTAGTATAGGATTGGCCTTATCTATTGCCGACAGATCGAACCATGCTCTCCTGGTGAAAGCAGCCCCGGTGCCAGGCCAGCGCGGGGAAGTTCCATGATGGTTGGTGGTGGGTGATACAACGACCCCGAGTGTAGATGTTAGCCGCCCCGTCTTTCCCTATTAGGCTACCAGCGTCTAGGCTTGACCATGTTTTAGCGTCACAGGGCAGTGGATGTAGAAGACACCTGCCGTAAACGAGTCGGTATGTTCATTTCTCCCCTCTTGGGCATCTCTACGATTCGAGAACTATACTTTAAGCGACTTGGACAGTAAGAGGTACACTGGATCGCCTGTTCACTTCTCAGCAACACTACGCCTTGGAAATGTCTGCCCAGGTCTCATGTTCAACGTTTCTTGGCCTCGAGGGCTGCCATGTGTTTGTCACGGGAGCGGCCGGAGGGGTAGGCGGAGCTGTCGTCAAGGAGTTTCTTGGTAAGTTGTGAATCAGCGAGGCCCAAGCTTGTTCATTCTGGCTAACGTTTGCGACCAGCCAACGGATGCCAGGTCACGTCTTTCGATCGAAACCCGCTGAATATCGAGGCCCTATATATTTCAGAGGAGCAGAAGACCAGACTGCACCATATTTCGGGCGACTTGCGAACCGAATCATCGATTGCGCAGGCCTTTGAAGAAGCCACCAACAACTTTGGCCCAGTACAAATCCTGATTGCCAATGCTGGTATTACAGACGAGAGCAGTCATCCATCAATCTGGGATATTGACATAGAGCGATGGGATGCAGTCTACTCCGTCAATGTCCGCGGAACCTTTCTCACCATCAAGCACTTCCTTCGCTCTGTAAAACAAGCGCAAGAAACATCAGGCAAGGAGCTGGACAACGTCGCTATTGTAGTCACCGGCTCCGAAACCGGCGTCTTCGGCCAGGCCGGCCACGCTGAATATGCTTCGGGCAAAGCAGGCCTTCAATATGGACTTGTAAAGACTGTTAAGAACGAGATCGTCAAGCTCAATTCTAGAGGCCGTATCAACGCTGTTGCACCTGGATGGATCAACACTCCATTGATTGGAGACCGTCTAGATGACCCGAAGGAAAGATGGGCTGAGGCAGAAGCAACAGTCGCTCTTCGTAAGATTGCGCGGCCCAGTGATGCAGCTCGTTGCATGGCGTTTTTGGCATCTCATAGAGCTGCGGGCCACATCACGGGCCAGTGTATATCTGTTGATGGAGGCCAAGAGGGTCGCTTGCTATGGAGAGAAGCACAGGATGAGCCTAAAGCTAAGACTACCGGTGATTCCTCGACGCTTGGAGTAGCCTTACCAATCGCTCTCAATCCTCCTGAGAGGTACCGAAGATTGAGAATCTGTCTCTCTGTCGACTTTGACGCGGTCTCGGGGCTGATCGGAACCGGTCATGTTCCAGAGAACAAACTCGCTGACTACTCAGCTGCCCACTTTGGTGGCAACGTCGGCGTCGATAGGTTGCTGAGGGTATTTAGCAAACACGGCATTTCCCAACATGTTTCTTGGTTCATTCCAGGTCATTCGATGGAAAGCTACCCCCGACAGACCCAAGCTATTGTTGCGAGCGGCGCGGAGATCGGCCTGCATGGATATAGCCACGAAGGTGCATACTCGTTGTCTGAACAACAGGAACGGGACATACTTGAGAAGTGCATCGAACTAGCCACTTCTATCTGCCAGGGCAAGAAGCCCGTGGGGTACCGTGCTCCCTTGTACGATATCAGAGAGTCAACGGTTCGCCTCTTGGAAGAACACGGGTTTCTCTACGACGCTAGTCTGAATTCCCATGACAGTCTGCCTTACTTCCTCCCCAAGACATTCGCGGAGGGCAATCCGGCGATTCCAGATTACAATCAACCCGCTAGCACATGGATGAAACCAATAGCATTCACTGAGCAACCCGAGCTCGGGTCCCAGGAGGCGGAAATGTCTGTGGTAGAGATTCCAAGTAGTTGGTACACCGAGGACGCTACGCCTTTATGCTTCTACCCGCACTCGGCAACGACCCAAGGCTACGTGAGTACAGATGTCATAAAGAAGATGTGGATGGACCGCTTTGAATGGCTGTGGGAAAATGAGAGTTTTGTAGATGAAGGTCCTGGCGCTGGATATGGATCTATCTTCCCTCTCATCCTACATCCGGAGTGTGCTGGGAGGTCGCATGTTATTGGCATGATTGACAAATTCGTCGCGAAACTCAAGGCAAAGGCTGGTAGTGCTAGTGAAGGAGAAATTACCTTTGAGTGCATGACAGATGTGGCGAAAGCTTGGAAGGCAAGGTCGCCTGGCTCATAAATCCAGTAGCTTATTGGTTTTGTAAATGAACTTGTAATGTTGTTTTGTATATCAACGAGCGTGAGTCTCTTGTTGACCTGTCAACCCAGCTTGTACGTGATGACACGCTTGACAAGCCCTTTGAAACCATAGGTCAAGTCTAAACGATTGACTACAATTGTAACACGTTCTTTTTAGTTGTCGCTAATTGTGTCCCGGAAAATTGCTCACTATGAATACATATCTGGCTATCCCTTATCACCACAAAGCATCACCGTTCTGACTCCAGAAAAGCTTCCCGCTCTTCCCGCCATTCAATTTCACATTTTGGCCAGTAACTGAAGGAGACCACTTCTCACTCGCCAGTACCAGACACATCTTGGCTATGCCCCCCACATCTACCGCTCTCTTCTGAGGAACCGTCGCCTCGGACTCGATCCACCTAAGTGAACCGGAGCTGTCCTCTGCGCACTCTGCACCGAAGCTCTTGGTGTCGACAGCTCCAGGTGAAATGGAGTTGACTCTCGCTGATGGGTGAACGCGAGCGGCGTCTGGAGCTAAAGATAGAACAAGACCAAATTGAACTGCAGCTTTGCTTGCTGCATAGTCTGGGTTGCCGACGACTCCGAAATCGCCAGCCTCTGAACCGATCATTATCAGTGAGATGTTGTTTGCTTTGTTGTCTGATGATATTGATGTAGTTGCATGCGAGCCATTTACGTCGTTTGGTTTCGCATCACTCTTCTTGACCATCATCTCAACATGTTCGAGCCATATTTTCGCGGTTATAAAAGTTCCTGTTGTGTTCTATACGGAGATTAGAGTCCCTCTTCGCAGAAAAAAAGTTAATTAAACGTACTATGTCGAGAGTTCTGCGAAATTGACTGGTCGGCATCTTGGTAATAGATGAATGATGTTCGATGAAGCTGAGATCAACTGCAGCTGCGCAAACACAGAGTGTAGGGGTCGCATTAAACCGCTCCTCGACGCTTTTCCATGCGACATTCATGCCCCCCTCGTCAGTGGTATCGACCGCAACCCAGAAGAGATTATTATGCTCCTTGACAAACTTGGACTTGTCGATGTCAAAGCCGCCGACGAAACAGCCAGCGCTCAGAAATGCTTCGACAATGACCTGGCCTATCTGTCCACCTGCACCCGTCACCACCACCACATCGCCTTGGAGACCTAGTCCGAGATCCATTATGATGGCAGTTGGCTCTTTGCCGAGAAGATGAGGGTGCGTGTGAGATTAGCCAATTTGATAAGCGCTTGTTGGGCTGGTGCGACTTCTTTGCCACTGCCACGTTCGTTTGAGCTGGCTCAAGGTATACCCGTCACACCAAGTAGAAAGGGCGCTTGGCCGGTTGGCCGCTCACTTCTCCCCTCGTGTCTGCTTATCTCTTCAGCTCAGAGCGGGAGCCGGAGGCGAATAGCTCAACATTCATTCAGCTCAGTTTGACCTGAAGCAATGCAGAATTACCAGGTCTGTGCTAGCGCATAATCAGCCAGCGTCGCGAGCACCGGAGTTCTTTGGTTGTCTTACGGTGTAATGCCAGTAGACTAGCTTCGTCTTGCCAAATAGAGCAGATTCAACAGGCTAGACAGGCTAGACAGGCCGAGAGGAAGTGAGGGGCTTAATGCGGGACCGCCTAGGATAGCTCGAAAGGGCAATTCACGTGGCGATCAGACCTTGTTAATTAATAGCTCACCAGGTGGCAATAATCTAGACCAGAGACGCTGCGACGCGCAGCAGGCTTCAAGGGTAGAAGCGTCGTGCTGAAGGTGATAAGGCGCCGTAAGTTCGTCTAGTGTTGTTATCTTCAGGCCATGTTCGCCTGGGCCTTGAGGATAATAAGTACCCTACAACAGCCTCTTAAATAGCCTTTTCTCTATGATTTCACCAGCTCATACGCTTATTCAATAATGGGCGAAGTTCAAATTATCTGCAAACACCTTAACTTGGGAAGAGACTCGATATCATCAAGTAAATAGCTATATAACACAGGAAATGGATCTACAGACGCCGCCAGAGTCTCGTCCATCAACCGCTTGTTGCTGAGGAAAGCGGGGCTGGGCCCGAAAATTATTTGGGCTTCGATAGCTTTGTTGCAAGTACAACTAATGTAGGCTCGAACTGTTCATCCAGTTAGTCACAGCGGGGTTATGGCACTATGGCTGATTCTAAAATATCTCGTAGGCCAGTTGTTGTTCAATATTTAACAATGACAGAGTCTCGAACTCTCTAGGCATCAAGCCACAGTGCGGTTTAGAGTGATCTAGATGCTGAAGAAGATTTCTAACAATAAGCATAAAGCTTATATTGTGTGTACTGCCTGGTATTAATGAGTATAAAAGATAGGCTGTCCTCGGGGTTATGTTTCCATGTAACTTACTTTACATTCTACTTATTTTAACTTACGGTTTCGACGGTAGATAAGATGATATCCGAGGAATTTGACGAAGCTCTCAAAACAACACACTCTGTCCTTAAAACAGCATCTATTGATAAACCAGGGCTATATCTACCTGATGAGAATATTAACTCGGATAACGTTAACGATGTGACCAAAGTTGTTGTCTGCGCGGCTTTGAGCGACGTGCCTTTTATTGGCTCATTGCTCTCGGGCTTGCTAGACACCTTCTGGCCAGGTGGCTCAGATATTTGGGACAGTATCAAGGGCAAGGTAGAAGCTCTTGTAGACGAAAAGATTCAGCAGCATGAGGCCACTACGATGAAACAGAAACTTCACGGTGTCTACCTCGTGCTCAAGAATTGGACGGACCAACCGCCACTCAGCCAGGCCAGGAACTTTCACTCTACGCTCACCTTTCTTTGCCTCGAGGCGCCTTCATTCATCGAGAACGAATCACCGTGGTACTGCCTTCCCTATATTATTCCCTTTGGTACGCTGTACATCTCTGCCCTCTGGACTCGCTGGAAATACTGCATGGACATTGACGGTACAGATTCTTCAAAGGCCAAATACGAAAAGAATCTTGTAAAGGCGATCAAAGAACTCCAGGATGCAGTTGCGAGAGCGAGAAGACAGTGCATTGAGAAACGGAAGACGGAGATTACCCATCAAGAATGGAAATACATGAATGGATCTACATACTATGAGGTAGAAGACAAGCGTGCCAATTCCAAGCTTACCATTTCGTCGGATTGGGCTGAATCCGAGAAGAGCAAAGCCAAATTGTTCGAGCAATTCAACTATGATATCGATTCCCAATATGGAGTGGAGCTTGACAAAATCCTTGCACCTACTCGTCTCTGGGAGCGATACAACCCTGGCTATGTAGGCAACATCCAATACTACCAGCACCTGGAGTACCCTCGATGGTTATGGGACGGCATTTCTCCGACAACAACGCGCTTTGAAACGAGCTGGTTCTCTCGGACTCAGGGAAAGCTCGACAGGATCATTTGTTACCACACAGAGACTGGTGGCAATAAGCAAGTGGTAGGCATGCAGCTGTGCTACGGGGAATATCACCAGCTTAGTATCGGAGGGAAGCAAGGTACATGTACTTCCATGTACATAAACTACAATGAAGAGCTCGTCAGCGTGCGCGTCACAGTTTCAAAGCAGAATAGGCTGGAAACCATCCTGCTCACCAAGGCGCGACAAACCTTTGACAGTCAAGGCCGTGCAAAGTTTGACAATTACACCAGTATTGGGAATGCTAGAGAACTGGTCATACCCACAGGTCTGGGACTTGTGGAATCACTTACGTTTCTTGTTCTCCAGGCCAATGCCCAAGAGCCTCACTTTGTCCATAATAGTGAAACTTCAAAGCTACATACTACAAGCATGCTCGGAGCTTCTGGATGGTCTTACGATAACGACGCTGAAGGGTTCATTGGTCTATTCCGGCCCATCTTTGGGTGTTGGGAGAAAGTCGCGCGGCACGGAGGGTCTACCTGGTCGCTAAGCGATCCTCGTCCAGGATTCTGAGGTATTAAACAGGAAGAGGAGGCAGGGTCATTAAGACTGGAGTCGGTCAACTATCACAATAATGACGAAAACTCAAAGCTATATCATAATTTCTTGACTCAGTGACGTTTGCTTGAGTCGTTATCACGAAATACAGAGTAGACTATCTGCCCTTTGCTGTATCAGATGAAGCCATACCTACTCCACTCTTGCTTTCGAGGTGCCGATAGGTTGAGTAGGCATTGCTATAACTATAGCTCATCCTTGACTGCCTTATCAGACCTTCCTAGATCCCGCAATCCCCTCTTGACCATAGACGTCAAGATCTCATAAACGACCTGTGCAGCCGCGAATGTCGTCTCTTCACCTGCCCCCTGATAGATAGGCGAAACCTCCACGACATCAGCGCCAACCAAGTTCAAACCCTCGATGCCTCTAAGGATACTTATAAACTCCCTCGTAGACCAACCACCTGGCTCTGGCGTGCCTGTTCCGGGCGCAAAAGCTGGGTCAAGGACGTCAATATCCACCGAGAGATACACCAGGTTCTCGGTGCCTAGAATCTTCATGATGCCATCGATGATACCCTGAGTGCCAATATTGTCGATGTCATCAGCTGAGAATCGGATCCAGTTCTGCGCAGTGTCGTCTTCGTTGTCTTGGATGCCTGTGAGTCGTGTTCGCAAGCCCGCGTGGACTGAGGGATGGGATGATGAGTTGGAGAGAAGTCCTTCTTGGTTAGCTAGCCAGAACATGGATCCATGGTTGAAAGGCGTAGTTCCCCAGTAAGAAGGGTATGCGTGAGGGTTCCATGTGTCAAGATGGGCTACAGGTATGCGTCAGCAAGAAATATGCATATTTGGGTGGACTTAGTTAGGTACCATCAAAATGAAGGACTTGGATCTCGCGGTCGCCGTAGACCTTCTTCAAAGCCCGGAGGGCAGGCAGAGTCAAGCTGTGATCGCCACCGAGGGTAAAAAGCTTTGGCTTGGAGGATATAGACGATACAGTCCTACGCATTCCCAATTGTTCCAGCGCCTGTGTCATCTGCTTCTGGGCGATCTCATTATCGATAGGTGTTATAGGGATATCTCCGCAATCAACAATCTTGGCCCAGTTTTGATATGGATTGATGTCTGCTCTAGGATTGTAGCCGCGGAGGGAGTGCTGACGCCCTGACGCATGTCGAATACTTCGTGGACCAAATCGTGCGCCAGGTCGATACGTCACAGCAGTGTCGAATGGGGCGCCAATAATAGCGATGTCATAAGGTTCGGTTGGCTCTGTAAGGCATTTGACATGATTCAGGTGCGCGAATGTGCCAATGCCGCCAAAAGCCCACTGTCTAATTGTAAGTCACCATATTTGGGGAAATGTGAAAGTAAGACCTTACGTCAAAGCCCCATTTTGCCTCGAGCTCGGCTAACTCTTCAGCTGTCCATTTCTTATCGTCGTGATGATGGTTGCAGCCAACTGTCAACCCAGTGAGGGAAAGAATTGGGAGCACTTGGTTGATTCTCATGATCGTTGACTAATTTCGCTGACTTGGGCCTCTGGTATTTCCGCTAAAATAACAAGGGCTTCATTGATGGTTAAAGGCGTGCCTTTTCTCCACCGAACGTCGAAATGACCGCCTGGGTCGATAAGCATGTGAGTTATGACTGGGCGGCTCGTATAGCGGAGTACAATCGTAACGACCTACTAAAACAGGACATTCCAGGCTAGGCGCCCTCTGTCCTGGCTCGGTACATCCACTGGAGAAACGATCTGTGGCGTGGCAATCACATTCTGCGCCTA
This sequence comes from Fusarium mexicanum, assembly GCA_013396015.1. Classification (NCBI taxonomy): domain Eukaryota; kingdom Fungi; phylum Ascomycota; class Sordariomycetes; order Hypocreales; family Nectriaceae; genus Fusarium; species Fusarium mexicanum. Next base: position 69,942 of record JAAOAM010000104.1, on the reverse strand, counting down.
TTACAGTTAGATTAAGCGGTTGAGACATCTCTGAATTGAGGCATTTCGCATCCCCATCGAGAAAATAATGACTGATAATTACTGTTCATCTTTCGCATCGGCCTCAATGCCGATCATGCCATAAAGGTCTCCCAATTGTTCTGCATCATCACATCCATCCAGTACGCAGGTCGTCCTGAGCTCCCAGAACGATTATCAGTCTCCGCCCAAGTAGCTTCAACAATGTCAATACAGCGCTGAATTGGATTCTTGGGGAGAGAATGCAAAAGCAGCTGCAGTCGACCCCTCAAAAAACCCCGCGCTCGATGAACATCAGCCGCCACTAGAGCCAACGAGTTGCCCAAGCTCGCCATGCTCTGGGGAGAAGCCGATACTTCGACTACTGGAATGGTAAGTGTACTGCAGACTGCGACGATTAAGAATGGATGGAAATCCTTGGTCCCGGATTCAGCAGGTATTGAGCGAAGGATCTCGACAGCCTTGAGCGTGAACTGTCTCAATCTCTCCTCCGCTTCATGCGCAGATACCGGAACGGTTTCACCCCCAGCATGTGAGCTCTGCAGGTTCATCCTCGATACAAGAGTATCAGGAAAGACGTGATACAGCTGAATGAGACCAACGAATCGATATACTTCTGCGAGAGCTGTGAGATGCCAGGTCGGTGTTTGTGAGTCACCTGTCTGCACTATAGCGGACTCCAACGGAACTTGAAGATTGGTGAGAAACATCTCCAATTCCGCTGCTTCATCGACCTCGCGATGCGCCTCCAAGATACTCTCTCGTGTGAGGAATTGTTTGGACATGGCCCGACGACGATTTCTTCTGACCAGACGACCGACTCGTGCGAGGGTTGTATGGATCTCGTGAGCGACTCCTGTTACAGGATGGGGTATCTGGACCACGGGGAATATCGATCCAGGTTCTGGATCTGGATCTGCCGGTCTGATCAAGTTAGAAAGCATTCAGTAGTGATTGCCCAGTGAACTTACAATAGCGGTAGATGCGGCGAGTCGAAAACTTCGTTCTCATCTTCATCAACCACAAAGGCTAGGAACATCTCCCAGCAAGCCAAAGTATTCTCGAAAAAGGCTTGGCTATGCCCCGTAGGCGACATACGGCCTGAAGTCTTGAGACTCTGTACATGTTTCTTAAGTCGGGGAAAATACTCTGAACCAGTGTCGTTGATGTCGAACCAACTAGCTGTGCCACCGATCATGAACAAGGCGATCAGCGCCTGTTCATGGATTGCAGAATCATCAAGGTCATCGAGAAGTCGAATGGCCTTTTGGCGAAAGTGCAGTCCAGTATGTAGCAGTTGAGGATAGACATTGGAGAGAAACGACGCAGCCATGCTCTGTAGTGTACAGTATATAAGCTCGGAGGATGCCCATACGCGAGACACGGTTGAACGGAATGGGTTCATCTCACTGTCGTATAGGGCGAGTATAGCGGCTGTGTCTTTAAAGTAGTACTCAACGAGAATGGTGCTGTAATCGTTAAAAGGCCGATCGATAACTGTCGAAGTGCAAGGTTGAGGCGTCTCCACGACCTGCACCGATTGAGATGAGACGGTTGGTGGTCGATTCGTATCAAGTGGTAAAGATGCCATGGGTGATGCTAAGATCTCGTCCTGTTGTTGCAATGGCCCCTTTGGGCTGCATTCGTCTGCCATCTGCAGAAGTTCGGGCGTTTGGATTGATGTCGTGGTAGGGTTCCGTATGAGACCGAATGACATGAGTTCGGGCATCATGCCTCCAAACGCTTCGTCGATACAGCCATCATCGCCGTAGCTAGGCGAAAAGGCAAAGTTTCCATCGACCTCCGAAGTGTTAAACACTGACGGCAACGAAAAGTCCAGGGGAGCAGCTTCCGATTGATCTGGAATGGCACAGTGTCTGGTGGCCGATGGTTTCTTGGTATGCGTTATTTGCTTTTGGACTCTGTTATTGGGACGTGCTTGGTGCTTTTGTGACCATCTCAGACGGATAATGGGACCAGAACAGTTCATTTCGAGGCGAGTACATCTTCCACACGACGGCCAGGTTTCATCGCACTTCAACTGTCATCATAAATCTGTCAGCGCGTTTGTGCATGGTCGTTAATGCTTTCGTGTCTGTATTTACCCGTTGAGCCTTGCATGCGGCGCATCCACTGCGTGATCGAGCCCCGCTGGGCATTTTGAACTTAGTAGATATGCAACTGGAAATGGCAGTCGATTTCCTATTAATTTATTGAATACCGCTGTATTATGGCGAAAGAATCGTCATATGAGAGTATGTAAGAGCTGATTAGAGCTGGCTTTGTGAGGAAGCACAAGCTAAATAGGTCCGGATTCGGGGTGACAGTGGTCCCTGACTCAAGCCATTTAGCGTGCTCAGACTTACGCTCCAGACTCACAGTCGCCCTGACCCACGCTGTAGTATAGCGGAGCCCGTAAGTGGCCTGAAGTTCATCTCGCTATCAAAACGAGATAGCGAGGAGCGGATCTGATCCTGTTGAATAAGCCCACCACTAAAGTAGACACTATGTAATTGACTTAGGTCCCGCGTTTATTAAGACACGCATATAATCAAGTTGTCTATCTACCTGAGAACCGTGGCAGCAGCCAACATCCGCATTAGCGCTACCAGCTCACAGCTAACACGATTAAATTAAAGGCGGTTAACTTGTTCCTAGATTTCGCAACAACAGAATAGGCAGTGGTTGAAAGAAGCTCAAGGAAGGCGTGGTAAACTATGTATTGAATCGACACAGATGACTTGGCCGCGGAAGGCAAGAAGACTTCTGATATTAAATTAAGATGCTAAAGATACTAAAGATACTTAGTCTAAGATCTTTTGAATCTGTACTAAATTATGCTAAACTTACTTAAGTTTGCCTAAGGCCTTTCGTTACCTAGAATAGAAGTCCTAAGTTTATTGCATCCCGTTACTTGGACATCAGTACTACGTAGCGCCGGCCTTATGTTTGAGACAGGGATACCTGTGCGGGCCTATCAACTAAACCATCCTCTTGCACATTCTTGGGGGCCTCAAAAATCAGGTGGTGGCTGTGCCTTTGAGACATGCAGATTCTCAGAACCCCTCTCCCCCGCCTTTCCGTCTCACATCTCTTGCTTCGTTCTGATTATCCTGCTCTCATTTCTACAACTCCATAACGCCAACATCTCTTTAGCAACGCGTGCAAAGGATCTCTGTCTACTCATACCATTAGAGATCGCTCCGGCGCAATACGCCTACACGTTCTCCGTACTCAACCCATTTCGGCACCATGGCTTATCAGCCTCAGAAACGACGCTTGACCCCGAGGAGTGATCCATACCATAGAGAGCACAGATCGCAGAAAATATCTCTGGCTTCCTATGAACGATATACAATCGCCTGGATCTGTGCATTGCCGAAAGAACTGGCCGCAGCTAAAGCTGTGCTGGACGAGGTTCACGAACTCTTGCCTAATCAGAAGAACGATAACAATTCGTATACACTTGGTAATATAGGGTGCCACAATATCGCCATCGCCTGCTTGCCCATCGATGGGTATGGAACGAATAACGCGGTCAATCTGTTGACTAATCTTAGACGCACCTTTACATCCATTGAGCTTAGCCTCATGGTAGGGATTGGTGGCGGAGTCCCGAGTCAGGACTTTGACATTCGTTTGGGCGATATAGTTGTTGGCACCCGCGTAGTGCAGCACGATCTCGGGAAGATCATCGGAAGTGGACAAATCCAACATACTGCAGTCCCGAGGACTTTAGATCATATGATCGGCAAAGTTTTATCGTGCCTACAAGCGGAACATCAACCGCATAGCAGTCGAATCCCCGTCATCTTACAAGAAAAGTTCAGACAGCTTCCAGGCTACGCCCGCCCAACAACACCAGATCGTCTCTTCGAATCAGCATATCAACACAGCTCTCAAGCATCGAGCTGCGCAGAATGTAGCCCTTTAGCACTGCTAGAGAGAAGAGAGCGGAGTTCAAACGATCCATACATCTATTTTGGTACTATTGCCTCAGGTAATCAAGTAATAAAAGACTCAATGGTCCGCGATATGCTCGCCAAGGAACTGGATGCTATTTGTTTCGAAATGGAAGCAGCTGGGCTGCCTGACATTGTTCCCTGTCTGCCGGTACGGGGAATATGCGATTATTCTGACTCCCACAAGAGCAAGGAATGGCAAGAATATGCTGCTGCCACTGCGGCCGCATTTGCCAGAGAATTCATCGAAAACCTTCCTCCTACAGAGGAAATCCCTGCAAGTACACCAGAGATTGTTCGACAGGATGACTACCGGCTTCAGGACAAAAAGTACAACAAGTGTTTGCGAGATTTGCACGAAACTGACCCTCGCGATGACAAGAGCCGTATCGAAGAAACAAAAGGTGGATTGCTCAAAGATGCTTATCGCTGGATTCTTGAAAACGACAAATTTCAAGAATGGTATAATGCTTCACAGAGCCAGCTACTCTGGATCAAAGGTGACCCTGGCAAGGGTAAAACAATGTTGCTATGTGGACTCATCAATGAGCTTGGAAAAGAACCCAGCAGTTGCTTGTCCTACTTCTTTTGTCAAGCCACTGAGGCGCGGTTAAGGAACGCGACAGCCGTTCTCCGTGGCCTGACATACCTTCTTGTCGTCCAGCGTCCTCCGCTTATCTCTTACATTGAGGAGAAGTATAATCATGCGGGCAAGCAGCTCTTTGAAGATGGCAATGCATGGCAAGCTCTATCCAAGATCTTTTTGGCAATGCTCGAGGACCCAATACTAGATGGCGTACTCCTGATCGTTGATGCTCTTGATGAGTGTATCACCGACCAAGAGAAGCTTCTTGACTTAATAGTCAGGCCTAGCAATGTCAGGTGGATTGCGACGAGCCGTAACTGGCCGGAAGTTGGACAGGTCCTAGATCGTTCCAAGCAGAAAGTCAGGCTGCATCTTGAGTTGAATCAAGACTCAGTTTCCAAGGCTGTTGAGGCATTCATTGAATGGAAGGTGGAGGAGTTGTCTAAGCAGAAAAAATACGACGACAAGCTCAAAAGCGACGTCAAGGGCTATTTAGCTGAGAATGCTGATGGCACGTTCCTGTGGGTCGCTTTGGTTTGTCAAGGGCTCTCAGATAACAAAGTGTTCCGCAAACGTCATACCCGCGACACATTGGAGGAATTCCCAAAGGGACTTGACCCACTGTACGGAAGAATGATGGGACATATCAATCAATCGCGAGATGCAGATATATGTAAAGAGATAATGGCTCTTGCTTCTGTCGTGTATAGGCCAGTTACCTTGGCTGAGTTGAAAACTCTTCTAGGGTCACAGTATGAGGATGAGGATGATGATCTGTCAGAAGTTGTTGGTTGTTGTGGCTCTTTCTTGACACTCCGAGGAGATTCTGTCTACTTCCTGCATCAGTCGGCCAAAGACTACTTGGTTAACAAGGCTTTAGACCAGATTTCGCCGTCAGGTCTTGCATATCAACATGAGCTGATCTTCGAGAGGTCATTACAGGTGCTGTCGGAGACTCTGAGACGTGACATCTGCGATCTAGGTCAACCAGGGTTTACAATCGGTGATGTCTCACCGAATATCCTGAAGCGACTGGATGCCATTCGATACTCTTGCGTTTATTGGGTGGATCATCTGCACGACTCTGAGCCCACCAGGCTCAACAGTAAACTGCAAAGCGGCAGTGATATCCACGTATTCATCCAGAAGAAGTATTTATACTGGTTAGAAGCTCTCAGTCTCTCGATCAGCACAGTAGAGGGGTTAAAAGCAATATATAAGCTCGAAGATCTAGCTACTGTGAGTTTTTCAGAGCATATCTTAGAAGTAATCTAACAACCATACCCAGAGATTCAACGCACCTGACCCAGTGAAGAAACTGCTTCAAGATGCACGCCGTTTCTTCCTCTCTCATAAGAGTTCGATCGAGGCTGCCCCATTGCAAGCCTATGCCTCAGCACTAGTCTTTAGTCCGGAATGCAGCCTCATCCGAGAGCTATTTAAGCATGAAGAGCCGGGCTGGATAGCTCCGAAGCCAAAAATGGATAAGAACTGGAATAATTGCCTACAAATCCTTGAGGGCCATGGCCATGCAAGTATATTGGTGGCCGTCTCACCAGACAACCAGCTTGTTGCATCAGGCGGAGACGACGGGACCGTCAAAATTTGGGATATAGCAACAGGCCTATGTCGAAATATTCTTGATGGCCATGATGAAAATATCCACTCTATCACCTTTCTTCCAGACGGACAGAGTCTCGTATCGGCTTCAAAGACTATCAAAGTATGGGACACGAAAACAGGATTATGTCGGCAGAAGCTAGAGGGCCACGACAAACATGTGGAGTCACTGTCTTCCTCTCCAGACGGTCAGTATCTCGCATCGGGGTCTCTTGATCGAACTATCAAGATTTGGAGTTTAAAAACATGGCAATGTCTGAAGATTCTTAACGACCACTCTGGTAAGGTTACTTCAGTAGCCTTCTCGTCAAATAACCAGTATCTCGTGTCAGGTTCGGCTGATAAGACGGTTAAGATCTGGGGTGTAAAGTTATTCTCATGTTTACAGACGCTAGTGGCTCACGATGATGGAGTGCAGTCAGTAGCCTTGTCGCCAGATAGTAACCGCCTTGCGTCACTCTCGAGTCATGGGATTCAAATCTGGGACGCGGCAACAGCCTCTGGTCTCCCGATACTGAAAATACCCTCGTCTTCTGGGACAACAATAGCTTTCTCGGCAGCTGGTAGATGCCTCGCTTTAGGAACGATGGAGCACGGGATAAAAATCTTCGATGCAGAAAACGGCACAATGCTGCAGACGTTGAAGGACTTTGATGGTTCAGTAACGTCTGTGGCCTTCACGGCTGATGGGCATCACCTTATGTCAGGCTCAGAGGATGGCTTAGTCAGGATCTGGGCTGCATCGATGGACGCACACCCGCTATCAATTGAAGCTCATGACGAGAACGTGGCCTCTATCACCATTTCGGCAGATGGTTTGCGAGTCGTATCAGGATCAGGGGATACTACTGTCAAGATCTGGGATACAGAAACAGGAAAGTGCCTACAGACGCTTAAAGGCCATCACATGGTAATAAACTGTGTGGCCTTTTCTGCGGATAGCACTCGATTAGCCTCATGCTCAAGTGACTGGACAATCAAGGTCTGGGATATTACAACTAGTACATGCCTCCATACATTTGAGGACGATGGGGAGGTACTTTCAGTGGCTTTCTCAGCAAATGATCAATACCTTGTATCAGGTTCACGTGAAAATACAGCCAAGATCTGGGACGCAGTAACGGGTAAATGCTCACATAAATTCGAGCATGATGACGAAGTGAAAGCAGTGGCTCTCTCAGCCGACAATCGGTGTCTCGCAGCCGGCTTAGACGACGGGACGATCAGGATTTGGAAGATCAGAGAGCACAACTTTATAACGCTACATGGACATGCCCTGACGATAACATCAGTAGCTTTCTCGGTGGATACTCAGTACCTCGCATCAGGCTCTCCCGCTGAGGTTCGGATCTGGGATTTGGAACAGTTCTTGTGTCTGCACACAATTAAGGTCGGCAAAGTCCTCTATCACCTGTCTTTTTGTCCATGGACGAACTCTCAACTCTACACCGACATCGGTGTTTTGGACTTAAAGGTGCTAGTTCCAACGCTTAATATTAACGCCAAGGCAACTGGCGTAACTGCCGTTCCAGGTCACGATCGGTCCAGTCACTGTATCAAGATTGATGGAGAGTGGATAGTGAAACATGGTGAGAATATACTTTGGCTCCCTGCCAGTTATCGTTCCACACTTTCTGTTGTCTGCAAATCGACTGTGGCTGCCGGGTATGATTCAGGTCGCGTACTAATAATGAGATTTTCCTAGATAGAGATAGATAGCAGTAATAATTAGTAGTTGGACTTATGTGATTGTGCTATATAACTATAAGATAAGTTGTAGACAACGATAGATTAAAAGATCATCACGAAATGGAGCAAGCTCCAGATCGAACTTTACTCGACCTTTTTCATCTACCTGTGCTCCATCGTGCGATACTGTAAGAGGTTCTTCAATATCTAGCGCTTCTAGGCAGTTGCTAATAGCACCATCCTCAGGAAGCCAGAGTGTTGGTTTCGGAAGCCATGTCTCTGGAGGCTGATAACAACTTGACCCGTACAAGGCCATGAACTCATCCTCGGTATGGTCTGGTGGAACATCGTGCTGAAAGTCCTCAAAAGCCGCTGTGCGGAACCAGCTTCCACACAGACGATGTTTGACCTTTTCTTTAGTGTTCCAAAAGCCCTTATGGAAATTTGATGGCGTGGGATTCCTTAGGCTCTCTATTGAGGTCGCAATGTTTGAAGATGATTCATATTGGTCGATACCTCTAGCCGCGGTATCTTCGCCTGGCTGTCGTTTCTCAGATACGATGTCATAATCGAGCGTGCTGAAGTTATCAATGCGAGCATTCATAGCTTTTCGTAGGGACAGGTGTATGAAAATAGTAAAAATGGCCAACAACACGAGCAGGGAAAACTGGCCCCACGCGCGATATATGAGAGACAACAGAATAAGATAGGCCTGCGCTAAATAAGGCCCCAGTAGTATATGCATTATTGCTCGAGGGTAAAACTCTCCTGTCGTATCCAGAGTTTCGGTATCATATATATGAACCAAGGTATACTTATAAACCATGTATACAAATCCGATACCCATCAGTGCAAAGGCAAGGACGAGTGGTGCAATGCAGGCATAGCTAATGGCTGCAGAAGGTTAGTGATGTCTGATACCTTTGTTGTTTGAGATACTTGCCGATAACCCCAATAGTTGTCATGACAGGATAAACACTGCCCCAATGAACTATATCGAGTTCATAAAGCCTCTTGTAGGTAGTCCGAGGTGTTCCAGGACGTTTCCTTCGAACCATGTTGAGGAACAGCTGCCATAGTTGAATGAGCTCAGTGGCACCAGCCGAGAGGCACCGAACCAAGATATATGACATATACAGATTAGAAGCCTTGGGCACATCTTCATTCAAGAAACGGAAGTCGAGGAAAGACCTAGTGGCCGTAACGGGCCTAGTCCGGATCATTGGACCAAGGAAGATTTGTAGTGCTTGGAAGATGATGTATCGTTTGTGAACAAAGTGTTCGACAGCGGTTAGAGTAGGAACTCCTGCAAGCTTGGCACATAGTCTCATGAGAAATGGGACGAATTCAAGTAAGATCCACATGAGGAGTGCTCGTCCCAAGCCAGATATGGCGTTGACCGCTAGCCGAGGAAGCTCTGAAACACCATCCACTTTACCTACCATTGGTGCAGATGTCACAAACTCTACAAGAGCAATTGGCATGATCCAGACGATAACACATCCGCCGATCACAATAGCTACCACGAATTCTCGTAGAAGACGCTCCCACCATTTTATCCTCAGAGAGCTCCAAACAATTTCACCAGGTTTGACTCCCGTGACTTGTCGGCACATCTGAAGTGGTTGATGCTGGGGAATTGACTGAAATGCGGCCTGAGCATTGGCAAACGAGTCAAATTCGATAAATGCTGCATTCATGTGCTTTCCTTGGCCTGCTTGGTATTCCTGGCGTAATCTGTCAATTTGTTGGTTGAGGAGGTGCAAATCCGATCGAATAGACTTGGTCTTTCTAATTGCAGGGCTGGACATCTCAAATTTGTAGGTAGAGTGTTCGTTGCGGGATGTTTGCACTACTTCAGACTGAATATTCGTATCTTTTGTTGTTGGAGCTGACCTTTGAAAAAGTTTGACCTTCTCCACATCAGGCTCGTTAGATCGTCTTTGTCTCATCCAGTTGAAATTGGGGAGACTGGACCGTCGAGATAGTCTTCCACGGATCCCATCTTTGATTTGGGCAACTTCTTCATCTTGTAATTGCTGTGCCCTTTTCTCCCTCTTCTTGACTAGTTTCCTCAATCTCCGTGAGGCTCGTGGTATCCAACATTGAACGAACGAATGGCCAAACAGCTTTTGGAAGACCTTTTCATTTAGACAGTGTTCGGGAATCGAGGTAATAAGAATAGTTCTGGATGTCCTTCGTTCGTAGTAGCCTGATTGTGAGAGGAAGAAATGTCGCAAGTTGATATAATAAAGGTTTTCCCGCCATAGGATATACAGGACAAAAGCTGTGATCTAGTCAGAGCTGACCTGTCAGGCTCAGTATGATATGTAACTTACCAGTAAATACCCAGGATATGACTACATGAGCATATAGGTGATCAAGGTTCCCCAAATTCATTATAGTGAGGGAATTGAGAAGTGGGAAGTCTGAACCTGTCGCGTGTATTGGGAGTATGACTGGCCAAGTGAGAACCATACCAACGAAGCAGATAAGACTAAGAACTTTTAGATATCGTAGAAACAAAAACCCATCGAAAGAGCATTTCGCAATAACGTAGGAGTCTGGGGCACGAAAAGAGGAGATCCAGCCAGTGGGTAGTCCAAATGTAGATGACCTATTATCGTAAGCATAGTTGCTTCGGAGTATCCGTGGAGTTTTTCACCTATATAATGGGTTGATTCTCTTTGGGGAGTATATTCTTGGTATGCGTCGACGAAGAATAAAAAATAGAGCTAGACACAATATCGTGTAGATAATTGCCGGACCAGCAGCTATGAGGAGAGGGCCAACAGGGCTCCTTAGCAACGCGGGTAGGCTGGCCCTGAATGTGCCTCCGCCTCCGCCTCTGACTCCCTCTCTGCCTTCTCCAACCCGAGTATCGTTTCCCTCGGAGCGAAGCTATAATATCATTAGTATCAAATTTAAAGTCTTTGCCCTTTGACTCAACATACCTCAAACATTCTGTTACTTGTGCCGGAAATTCTGTCTTGAACAAATTAACAATGGCAACTAAGCTAGTTTCAGCAGAGTGTGGCAAAGAGGATTATGATATAACGAGAGAAGCTCCCTGGAATTTTCAGTCTTGATTACGTTGCCAAGCCAGTGTAACCTTGATCTTGGTGTTGCTGGGTGGTCAGATTACTGCAAGGAGATTTGACCCCCGCATAGCTGAAAGCTGCATCGGGTGTCAGCACAGCCGCAGATCGGCGAGCCAGTAAAAGCGTGAAAGTGCCCCAATGATGTAATCAAAGTAGGGATGTTGAATATTCTTAGATAAGAAGTCAAGCGCAATGAAACAGTGTCGCAGATGCCTGGGCAGTTGTAATACAGAGTTCGCCCCCAGAGGGCAAGCTAATCAGAAAGCTCGGATATTATCGCCATAAGCATTTGCCAGTCGGGTGAAAGATAGTGGGTAATGATCCACTCTCAATCGTCATTTCGCAAATTCTGGACAATGGAGCGATCGAAGTAAAGGTGGCTGTACTGTTCCACAAGGCTATGTCTGTACGAATTATGACAGGCGGCAACGTGGGGACCGCCCGAGGTAGCTAAGGAGAATGGTACTTTCAGAGTAACAGCATCTTAATGGAGTGTCCAGTTTTCCCGTCTGTGGATAGACATTCGCACAAAGCTATACTGTCTTGTCTTATGGTGTTGGCATGAGCCTCTCCGGAAGACAAGAGAGTTTCATCTAGCTCCTTAAGCTCCAGCGTGAAACCGTTACGGTGGCTAGTGGCAATGCACAAGGTGGTCCTGCATTGAAGATTGCCGACGTACAAATGGAGTCATCAGGAGTAATATTGCGCTCGAGGCCTCAAATTTCATTCTTGATGGATGACAACTTTGTATCTATTGTACTCTGTATCTTCTGGATTCAAGGTGTTTGGCCAAGTCAGAGGACCTATAACCACGGATGACAGAAAACAGCGAAACACTTTCACGTTCAATACGTTTATTTGGCTTCAGATATTCAACTTTATCAACCCTCAGCGACTGGAAAATCAATTCAATATCTTTAAGGGCAGCTTCATAAACCCCTTCCTCTCACCTATTGGATTTCTGGTCGCCGCTGGGCAAGTCCAAAGTGTGTTCTACAGTGGCCGGGCATTCGGGGCTTCACGGTTAAAATGCACGTAGTAGGCGATTTCGGTGGCATTAGGGTCATCGTATCTACTTCTTGGTGTATTGTTGGGTTTGCTGCTGGACGTCTTGGTTAACAAGCTTATGCCTGGGTTCCTGAAGCGTCATGGAAACAGCCCCCATATACTAAAACAACGTCTTACTGTAAAATAATATTTTAACAAGAAACGATTCTACAAGCAGCATTTAAAGTAAAGATGAACGATATGTAACTGACTAACGGATCGTCGGAGATATACAGAGCTTTCTAGTTGTTCCCAGCAAGAAAGTCTAATGTTGCTGCTTCAACGATGGCTTTGGATTGTATCTCGTGAACCATATCAATATATCTACTAGAGAATGGCATCAACAACCTGTTGCCCTCCAGGTATCCCTCGTCATATAGTTCCCACATGTCCTCCATGACTGTTGAGCTAGACGCAGAGCCAATTCCCGAATCCGTTGGAGACGAACCTTTTCGACACGGACGAACAATCCATGACGACCTAATTATGTTGCCATTTACGGCTAACACACGCAGGCGAACTCCATCAGGTATAGACTTATAAACAATAGGCCACTGCATCCGCGCCGTAAGCCCGGGGATCAGCGCATACACCTCATCGACATAGTATGTCCGGACCGTCTCGTCATAAGGTCCAATGAACGGATCGTCAGCAATTGATGCTGGTAGAGTAGAGATTTCCACAAAGGTAACTACTGAAAAGTTGTGTTTGAGGGTTGTAGTATATCTCTGAAGCCAGCCAATGAGGAATTGAGGCGGCAAGCTGGGAGGAAGTGGGATTGTGACTGAGAAATGGTGTTGCACCCGCATTTGTGGATCTGGCTCCTTGATTCAATGTGACCGGCAATTGGTAAGCGCGTTGAATTGTTTTTGGTAGGCGGTTGTAAAACACTAGGTTACAGTTAGATCTGGTTGGTGTTTCTGTTGCTTGTTTAATATATTATGGAAACCTCGATCGAGGGATGTGACACGAATATTAAATAAGTAATGGGATTGTGGATGCGAGCCGTGCAAGCCCTTTTAGCTATCAAGATAAGATAAGGTCTATTCTAGTTCCTTCACTAACACCATCCCGGTAGTAATTAGTCCCAGTCGGTGATCTCTGATTGCTTCGGCGACGTTGGTCCGGCCCTTTCACTCACCCATTGGAAGAACATGGGATCGGGGAGGAAGGTCTCGACATTCTGCTCTGGGAGCACTTTCATGGCAGCCATTGAGATGAAGGTAACGTAGGATTCCGACATTTCCGTAACACTGATAAAATCTTGTAGTAAACCTGCATTCTGTAAGATGTTCATCGTAACTGTTTCCACGAATGGGAGCCAGATACGAGCGTCATCCGGGAATGAAACTGCCCCAGTACCGTAGATAATACACAACAAGATATACGCTACTTCTATTAATTCAGTGGTTTACAATAAGTGAACTATCCACGCGTCTTAACAGCGCGACTTTGCGCCCCTGAAACTATTACACACAATATGTCAAGCCTGCGGGCTACCAAACTCTCTATACCTCTAGCTCGGACTGGATTCTCGACGCGTTCAATTGAGTTACATCCAGTCCGAGCCTTCGAGGCCGATATTGCCGTTGACTTGATTCTTAACAATGATTGAAAGTTCGAATTTGAGGCCTTGTCCCGGTGCTGGGGCCGAGACAAGTGAAATCATATAATTCGCATCAAGGTTCCTGAGAATCATGAGGTCGCCCTTCGGCGTCTCCGTTTGGGTCACAGGTATAGAACCATTTGGGTAGACGCGATATGCATCGACCAGGCGAGTACCGTTGAGAAGAGCCGACAAGTGCCGATCATCTATGGTAAAGCCAATCGAGTTTGCGTTCGGCTTGGCGAAGGTGACGACACCAGCAAGAAGGCGATAAGGTTCATCCAGAACGACTTACTGGACCAAAGGAATTTGGCCAGCTTTGTCGAGACGATGAATACGGAGATAAATGGATAGCACTGATCCAGTTTATGGAACATCCCTGGGTACGATTGCCTGTATCGGAGACGCGGACACGGAGAATAGCTTCAGCTGAGTCTACTCAGTCATCTAGTTCAGCCGTCGATGGGTTATACCAGCGATCACTGACTACTCGAGAACGCGTGATAATGGTTTGCGGGAAAGACACGATCAATTGGATGACTTTCTCAATAGCGCTAATAGAGCAATTCAAGGAGAACTCGCCCGTAAAATCTCCAGGCCGCCTTGAGTAGTTCATTCGGCATTAGCCAATGCGGCAAAGCGAAGCTGATCCTTCCTCAAAAGTGTCTCATCCTCATCATGTCAGCCTGTTTGGAAGCTTGTAATTTGGTGGATAGGAAACTAGTGCTTACCGGTGTGAAAAATCTCCGGACAAAGTGTCCGAATCCTGGAACTCCCCGGCTGGCTCTGCTATCATTATAAATAAATGTCAAGCCGACTACATTCCCATCAACTAGCAAAGCTAATCAACCATTCTAGTTTCAATTGACAACACCGGCAATAACCAGATTCTGTTTTATCCCGTTTCATTTATAAGATGTCCCACGGTGTAGAAGATCTAATTCGCCGCTTCGCCAGCAGCCAAGCTGAGAGCGTTAAAGCCAAAGACCCAAAACTTGTCTCAGCCACGTTGGCCGATAACTGTCTACGTTTCATTACGCCTGCGTCTTTCATGATGGAAATTGGCCTTCCCAAACCAGTGATTGAAGCGGGCTCTCCGAATGACCTATACGAACAGCATTTTGCTATGCAGCTCCCGTTCATCGAATCAACTTCATGCAAGATACACGACACTTCATTTGACTCGCAGAAGAAAAAAGCGATGGTGCACTTGACGCATCAGATTAAATTGCTAGGAGTTAAGCAAGAATTTTTGGTTGAGAATATGATTCTGCTTGACTTAGACGAAAGCGAGGAAAGGATTCAGAAAATTGTCGAGTTTACGGACGTATCTAAGAGCAAAGAATACATGGCGGCCCTCCAAGGGTCGGTAGCTGCGAAGCCTGGGGAGTAGTTTGCAAGGGTGCATTCGACTGCTGTAAAGCTTACCATTAGTGTAATACCTAAATATTACCGCAAGGCGCAACCGGCAAACTCAGGTGAAACATATGCCATTTTCTCCGTATTGTAAATTAGCGTCACGCATGTAACTAATGCATAGGTTAACACACAGGGCGTTGTATCAGTCTTCCTGCTATATAAAAGAACGTATCGTTGTAATCACTGAGCTCATCGCCCAGACCGTCTGCATCGAAATCGAACGATGGTCGCATGTATTGAAGTGTTTGTACTAATAATTAGCTGAGACTTGCATTTACTAACTCGGGTGAGCTGCGCAGCTGTCTCACCTGACCTCCTTGAGATAGGTGATGTGCGGTCTAGGCCTGTGTTCAAAATTGAAGCCTTGCCCAATTCAATGCTTGTGTTCGCGTGGAAATGTGCACGCTAGCCAGACTAAGCAGGGGCTAGCAAGGAGCAGAGACTATTGGATTTCAGGTGGGAAGTATTGTGCGATGTGAGATTTAACTGGCAGGTTGATGTGCTGAATACAAGTCCAAGTGCATGAAAATTATCAAGCGAGTGTCGATAGAACCTTAATGGCTTGAACTCGGTGAACTGAGGAAGCGACAGTATTGGAACTAGCTTCTAAAATACGTACAGCGGTGAAGAAGCCCAAGCAGAGCACATACTATTGGGCGAATACTCACCATTCCATGCATAGTAAGACATTTCAGCGTATACATTACGCACTGATGGCTGTAGATATATGCCGTTCTAGCCGCGCCTCATTTATTCTCATCTATTTCCCTCCCTGCTTCCAATTTCAGCAACAACTCCAGCAGCCAAGCCACAGTTTAGCAAGGGAAGGGAGGACGATCGATTTGGATCGATTTCTAAGAATACAGTAAAAGTCGACGACACTATTTTATAGTAATGGGTACCGATACAAAAATGCTGTTTGATGTCATACATGAGTATTTTATCGGGTCATTGAATATTACACAGACTGTTACAAATAAGATATATCAGCCCGCAATACAGCTTGATACGCAGCCGTGGCTGAATCTGGACTTTACGCCATGCAGGTAATAGTCTCAGCCCCGAATTTCCATACTGAATAGATATACTTCTGGCTTACCGATAGTGCGTAAACTAGCTGAAACTGGTTGCAACGACCCTTGGCACTGAAATGCGCCTTTTGGTCGAGACTCTTTAGCTTATCACCAAGTGGGTCAACATCACCTTCAACTCCATAACATCTTCCTGCTGCGCTGCTTTTACCTGATTTTATCTAAATATTGCCAAGACTCATTATACTGTCCGAATTCTATCATCATCTTCCGCCATGGCCGCCAGCAGCTGTGACTTGACTAAGTACGGCTACGACTTTGTCGTGGCCACGACCCAAGGCAGCATTGACGCTGATATGAAAGCCTACTTAGGCGATTGTACCTTTCCCGATAACTACTTTTGTTTTCTAGCAGTACGTGAGATGCGACACGTATCAATCTGTCATCGAGGAAAACTAACTTGGCTGGTCTAGGATGCTGAGAATGCGGATGCCGTAGTGCCCATATCTCTGCAAGATCTTCTCACCAAGACAGGCGGTATCAATCCGTTTGAGATTCCAAACGGAACACCAACCACGGATCCTAGGATTCAGGCACTTACGAAAGCCCGGTTCGAGGTTGGTATCCGGATGAATATGGGCCTCCCAGAAGATATTCCCCCAAAGAGCCTCCCTCCCATCATACAGCTGGGCGATAGCCCTACTACTGTTAGTTTCAATGTCATTTGGTCCAAGGCTCGCATTATCCAAAACACAGTCCCTAGTGAATGGTCACTCACGGGAAACTGGAGTGTCTGGGATCAGCCAGCTCAACAAGCATGGACCTTCAGTACATCAATTAATCTTGTCCCTGCCGCCATTGACAATCAGCTTAATGGCTCCGCTCATTTCAGCCAGAATCCTGTTCACAAACAAAAGATTCTCAACCAACTTCAGAACTTATCAGGTACCGCTTTCAGCCTCCAACAGCTGCTACTTGACTTTGAGAATGCCAAAGTACTCACTCCACCCACTATCGAGGGCATGACACCTGGTAGTAGAGCGCAATGCGTTCTTTCCGGGCAGTTAGCCGGTTTCTGGTCCTTGTTCTCCAAGCAATGCACGTACCCACCTCTCGCAGTCTTTGCCAAACAGACAGTCACGGACACTGCGCTTATGCAGTTGACGTCTATCTCTCAACAGGTCAACCCCTGCAAGGACAGCAATGGTGCACTCATTGTCAGCCCTACGAAGGAACAAACCGCTGCTAGTACACTTGACTATCTCTGCATGACCAATAACAAACAAATTCCAAGAGAAGATGCTTTTACTTGGAGTTGGGTCCAGCCATCTGACGTTCAGTCTCAGAGTGGTGTTTTGGCCATCAGACGCGACGTCTTTAGCCAATTCTTGCTTGATGTCGTCTGGAACCAAGTCAAGGCAAATTGCATCACGACCATGCCCAATGCGGGGCAGATAGTTGTTGGAAACGACTCAAAGTGGCCGCCGAGCTCACCTGTTACACTCTGTCCCAACCAGACACCTCAGAGCTCATGGTTCGGGCCAGGATCTACACTGTTCACCATTCAATACACCGCAGCTAACGATACTGGCACAACGGCAACAAACTGGGATTGGTGGAATTCCTCATCTTGTTCATTACGTGTCATACCGACATACCAGTGCATAGTCTCTCAAATCAACGGCCAGATCGTCGTTGAGCAGACCCTTTCCGTCTCGGTTACATTTGATTATGTAAACGCCACGTATATTACTCAGTTCGCTAACTGGTCCAACACCTGGTCTTTCGTGCCATTCAGCGTGACAAGAACTGATACGTATCAGGTGTCGGTGGGCCAGGCTGGCCAGTTGCAGATCGTCTACATCCCCGGAAGCCAGGTACATAATTCATTTCACGATTGGGATAAAACCTGGTACACCGAGCAGTTTCTGGATAGTTTAGGAAGCAATATCACCGGCATGTTCTACAACTCTTTGACAGCACTCAACTTCAGTTCATCCTACCTCAATAACTTGCAGAACTCGATTTTTCCTGGCGCAAAGGTGTTTGCCTATTCATCTGTCAGTTTCTCAGAAAACAGCGATCTCCTTTGCGGCCTCACATATTTGGATCCAGAAGAAGCTATTCCTTCTGACGCACCGTCACAGGTATGACCATATGGCATATAGCCCCCTACTACCTCATAGTAACCATATCTATAGACTCAGGCGACGGATGTCACATATACTACCCAGCCTTCATCTACACCTACACCTTCACCTCTCACTTCTTGTGCGAATTCGCCCGTTACCATGACATACTCATCCGATATGATTCAAAACTACGTTGTCGGGGAAATATTCAATTCCACTGGCAAATTCGAGGCTCTTCAAACCGCAGACGGCCACTCAATTCTATTCGGACTAAGCAGTAGCAATATGCTGCAAGCCATCGTGGAACAGAGTGGAGCAACCTCGACTGGCTGGCAGTTAATGGATATCATGTCAACCGCATTAGCATCCATATTTGCTAATGATACGAGCGCTATAGTTAAGACTTTTGATGTCAACCAGAGCGCTGTGAATGGAACTATCAGTATGGCGGCAGTTGTTACCTCCGGGGCATCGGATCATTTACTGTTGTCGCTCAATAACGATAACTCAGCCACTTCTTGGACGACGACGACGAGCCTTACTTGGACTGTGGTCCCTTTCGATGCAGTACCTGATGGCGGAACAACGATAAAAAACATCACTATCACGGGCGTCATGTTTACTGAAACTACCTATAATGGCAAGGAGCATATTATCGTCGACATAGATCGCTCATCAACCAGCTGCATCAAAGACATTGCTCGATATTACGTCAAGCCTTCTGCATCACCTTGCTGGACCAAGCACGATGTTCCAGTAGACATCCAAGAGGGAAACTACCAAAGCTGCGTTGGGAGATTCTCAAAGGGCTATGGAATCGATGCAGTCTTCACATCGGGGTTGTCAGGCGGTTCGGCCCAGCTTGTATATGTTCCATTTGATAATCCTTACAGCGACGACGCTACACCTCTTGTGCGAACTCTCACCTTACCTGGTGGTGTCCTAGCGACTGCAATCTCCACCGCGAGACATGTTGATGGGACAACTGACCTCTTTGCTATTGGCGGTTCAACGCTGTATATGTTTCCTGCAAACAGTCTAGCCAGTGAAACAGTTGCGACAAGGCTCACCAGCAGCATCTTCTTTGAAGGTACAGATCAACTGATAGCGATGACAAACGGTCAGGTGACAACTATTTGGGGCAGAAACACCAACAATGAGGTTTACTATGTGACCTGTTCTAATACGCAGCTCGGAATAGCAGCCTCATGGAGTACTCCACTTCCCCTTCTGACGAATATAGATCAGATCTCTGCCTATATTAACCGCAGCCTAGGCGGTAACACTATTTTCGCTACGGGGGGCGAGACAATCAAAAAGCTCGTTCAAGCTACCGAGGGTGCCAAACTTTGGCGGGAGCAAGACATCCTCCTTGAGCCGCAGCTGACAGCACAACCGCATTCGTTCAACTCATACACTACTACGCTTCAGGTTATCAATGGGCAGTCACTACCTGCAGTTGGTCAGGAATTGTCGATCACAACACCATCCCAAACTGCAGTTTACATCAATGGTGTTTACTATGTCCTTAGTCCTACACCTAGAACTGTCATCACGGACAAGACTGGAGTAGTCACAATCGCTGAACCCGCTGACAATAGCATCAACGGAACAACTCTGACGGTCGTTTGCGATGGCATATCAACAACAATCGATCCAACACAGAAGCATTTCCAGACCATCGCTTCGCTGGGTACAGCAGGCTCTTTGCAGGCTGCAACCATCCAGACGAATGTAATAGCTGGTGGTACAATTGGTACCTCGACAACCGCTCCTCTCGTTGACTCATCCGCATCATCTGATGATCTTAGTGATGCCGCGAGCTACATAAGCAATCTCAACAGTGTCTATGGAAAGGTCAATTCGCCCAGTGGAAATGCAAGTCCCAGCGCAAACCCAACCTCCAGTGCCGCTCCAGTGGCTACTCCCGCTCCAACCCCCATGATGGAACTTGAGAGTAAGAGTATCTTTAGCGACATCCTCAGTAGTATTGAGGCTGTGGCTGGAGATATATATCATGCTCTCAAGTCAGCCGTCAACAGTGTTGTCCAGGTTATTAAGCAAGCAGCTAGTGGAGCATGGTACTTCATTGCTACCATTGCAGGTCAAGCTTACCATGCTATCTTAGACACTGCTGAAGCAGTTGTAGGTGCAGTGGAATGGGTTTTCAGTGCTATCAAAACTGGCGTCAAGGATGTGATCCGTTTCCTTGAGGTCCTTCTGGACTGGGATGATATTAAGCGCACAAAGCAGGTCATCTATAACACCACGCAGCTATGGTTTCAACACCAAATTGATCAGTTGCCACAGGCAAGAACCCTCCTCAATACCCAAATCGCCAATCTTGAAAATAAAATCGACAATTGGGCCGGTGATGTGACCTGGACATCACAGCTTGGACAAGCAGCCCAGCAGCCCCTCTCCGCAAACACCAACAACCCTACAGCAACGTCAGGCTCTCAGGTGTTCACCAATCACTACAAGAACAATGCATCAGGCCTTACTGTTGTAGGGACTCCTCCAGCCGAAGACGCGGTACAACAACTATTCGATGACCTCGTCACGGCGCTTGAAAATGAGGGCCAGATCTTGGACGATGCGTCTAGGAACATAGTCGCGTTGGCTAAACGCATTGCCTCGCAGCCTTTCGAAGATACGCTTAAGCAATTAGCCGCAATTGTTGCCGATATCTTTCTATCTTCTTTTGAGAACATCGGAGACGCTATTATTGATATTCTCACTAGCCTTACAAATACTGCGATGGATGTTCTAAACACCAAGATCCATATCCCTGTTATATCAGATATTCTTGAGAAGATCGGTATCCAAGAGATATCATTTTTAGACCTCTTCTGTTGGATTCCTGCAGTCGCTTATACTGTTATGTATAAAATTGCCAATAACAGCGACGCGCCTTTCCCAGATAGCAGTGATGTTAATTCACTTATCAATGCTCAAACCTGGGAAGACTTTCAAGCATTGCTAGCTATTGAGGCAGTCCCTGTCCAGACTGAACCGTCCTCACAGACCCTCGAGTTTAGTGTTGTACAGCAGGTATCCTCGTTAAGCCCAGAGTTTCGGCGCGGCCTCTACAAAAGATTTCACGCCGCGGGAGCTCTAGTGAAGACTTTATGGACCTTGGTGAGTGTTCTCGAAGTTGAAGCTCCGGCGGACCCAAACCCATATGGCAAGTCCAAAACTGTCCTCAACATCGTCCATGCGGCTCTTGGCGGCATTGCTGGGTTTGCTGTTCCTCAGGATCCGGTCACCGACAAGAGTGTTAGAGACTCAGACTACGCCCAACTCGCCGTTTCGGTCTTAGCCTCTGGTATTCTCTACATGATCAAAAAGATTAGTGGCCCCAGTGCTCAATCAGACCTTCGCGTCACAGGAGCCATGGTTGGTTATGTTGTCGGCATCTGGGGCCTCGCTGATAGTATCTGCCATCTGTGTCAGATCAGTTCAGAAACTGCAGACTCCTGCAAGACTGCAGCCTTCCTTATTGAAACCAACAACATTCTTGGGTTTGTTGGCGTAACTGCATACTACGTAGCTCTGGGTGACCCAGATCCTGTAACAAAGGAGGAAACTGTGGTGGCAATGGGAGTTATTGGGCTTCTGCAAGCAGGACTGGAGGCTTCATTGGATGCAACTGTTTAGAGAAGATACTAGAAGAGGGGTCATTTTGATAGACCTCAATAGTGCCAATGTAATGTTTAGTCTTTCCTCGTTTGAGCCTGATGCTGATATATCCAGCAAGTATCAAATCATTGGTCGCCATCAGAAAATGGAATTTCCTACGGACCAAGAAATATGGAGGAAGGATGAATTGGTGGCACCAATGTCTCCAAAGGACAGCTTTGTTGTTCAGGATACCAAAACTCTCGCCGATTTTGGTCTGACTATCCGATCTGACATTGAAGTAGACTTTAAGCTTCAGATACCTGCTGGGTACTGCGCGCCTGAGAGAATGCCCGGTATCAACCCGACCTTTGCATCTGATATGTGGAGCTACGTTTGTATCTTTGCTGAGCTTTACCTGAAGTGGCCTCTCTTTGGTACTGGAGTTTTCGGTGGCGGATTACGCTCTATAGTTGGATTTCTCATGAGAGTGCTAGGCCCAGTGCCTTTGGCGTGGAACGGCTCCTACGAAGGCGGTGACGATCCAGACGAAAGCTTGTACGATCAAAGTAGAATTCCGGAGCTTGGAATGTCTTTGGAGTCGCGAGTAATGTAATCTTGGGATACCATTGATCCCACTGAGCAACAGCTAGTACTCTCTGTATTACGACGGGGTTTTTCCTATCTGCCTGAGGAATGGCTGAGTGCAGGAGAACTTCTGGAGGATGCATGATTCAAGGCGCTTATGGACAGGTATGGGCTTTAGAAGGCGCAAGCAATTATATAACACATGTCTTTTACTCCAAATCTAAAGTTATCCCCAGCCAACTTGATGCGAGCCAGATCAATAACTCGCTCGTCAGCCACCGTCACGACGTGTGCCGTGAATTGCCGAGAACGGCGGCGGGTAAAGCCGCACAAGCTTATCTATAAATAGCGACACGCAAAAATTGGGTCGGAGGACGGAGAATTTGCAAAAGATCTCGAAGCTTGGCTTTGGCCAAGAAAACCAAAGGTTTGGGACACAACATTGGCATGCATTCAGATTGAAAATGACCGTGCTTAACTGCATGCAAAAAAAGCGTTGGCAGCGCTGCTTGAACGGATGTCTATCGCGGGGAAATATGAATGCAAATTGCGACTGAGTTTCAAGGCAGCTAGGAGTGACATAGCTGCGCGCATTGTGCAGTGCCATTTAAATGTACCCCGCTAACTGGTTTTACCATTTTCTGTCCCACTCACCTTCTGCAACCTACCCTGTGCTGAGGATTTGTACAAGAATTATTATTTCAACCATACTTTACAGGAACAATCAGGCTACAAGGTTATTCGTTGCACTGACTTCACAAGCAGGCTCGATACAAGGATGACGATTTGTAGTCCTAATCTGGCATGTTCTTATGATCGATATCATAGCTAGAAATCCCAACAACCTCGCGACGTTGCAATAGATGGAGTCGATTGAAACTTTGTGCTTGTAGAAAGAGAGCGGAACAAACATACAGAGAATATGCACAGTAAACGGATGGAACCATATCGTCCATGTTCTATTGATATAGGCGTCATGGTATTATCACCGACGCACAAATAAGCAGACACCGTTAACGTTGCAGACGATGGTTTGACGATTGCGTTGAATGGTGACATTTCATCGTAGAACACCTGAGATCTAATAGATGTATCTATAAAATACCACTCTACGTTACACCGTTCGCCATCTAGCCTTCACCTACAAACTCTCCTCTTCGGTTGAACGCAAGGGATTCAAGGCCCTCAAGTTCCAGAACCTTGATTTATCCAATGCCAGAACAGCATCCAACTGCCGATCACTGCTAAACAAAAAAAGTCAACGATATGAGACAACTTTTAACTTTAGCATTGCGTGACCAAAAAGCAAATAGCCCAAACTCTTGCTAAAACAGACCACAATTCGGCACCGTTAATGTCCGTGATGCCGATGGCTTGAATGCCCTGTTACCTCCATGCATAAGTGAAAACCTTCTTGTTCCCCCCCTCCCATCAACACGGCTCACTCATCCTTGCAAAATGTAACCCCTGATTTTGCTTCTGCCGGGTGGTATTCGATCTGAGTGGTCAGTTGGGCAGAGCTTACACCGCGGTTACCGGGACGTTCCATTTATCGCAATCCGTATTCCGGATCATCCCATGAGACGTGAGATTCGTGTCGCTTAGGGTGTACGAGATCGATTGGCTCTGAAGCGAAAGAGTCGAGATTTGCGTGCTAACTTATTCAATGCTTTTGGCCGAGGACGATGTTTTCTCTTAGTCAGGTTTAACATGTGCCGAATCCACAGCGCTGAAGGCTTAATTTTGCTCGACGGGCCGTTTATATACAGCTTCTAGAAGTGAACTAGACGGCTCCATAGATTAGCAATGGAATCGTAAGCTTGGACGGAATGTCATTCCAGTGGAATAGACTCTGCACTGACAGGTCTACTATTCCCTGTCAGGGTGCCGCGTCGACCGCGGAAAAAAAGCAAGGGTTCGAAATCTACAGGGCTGTTAGTAATAAAGTTTAAGCAGTGTAAACTCTGATTACAGGAGGTAGCATATTAATTCGAGCCCAATATATTTCTCTGGGGAAACTCGTCTCGGTTAAACACGTGAAACTCAACCGACACTCGTAATAAAGCATATATACTCTGTACAATGCATCGCGGTATCATCAACAAGCAAATGACGAGAGAAGAGAAAAGGTGTTGTAATGCCCCCTGTAGCTTACATGGTACGATGAATGGAGGATGCCGAAACGCGGCTGACCTCCCTGTTACGCGGTCACGAAAGGGGCAAGGGATCGGCAGTTGAGGTCGAGACCTTTGAGGAGCCCTTGATTGGTTTCCGGACCCCAGATCGACGACGGCTGTTGATCCCGACCCCCCACCCAGCGAAGGATTTACCCATCTTGGCTCTGTGATCCCACCCACGTCCGAAAAATCATGAGATAGCGCAGGGATCTGCCCTGAAATGAAAGAAAGCCTCAACGGCTTAGAACAAAGTAAATCTCCGGGTCTGATGCCTTTGACGCAGGGGTTATATCAAAGGATGAGATCCTGTGAGCTACCAACCGACACTGTTGCGTGTTCTGGAGTTGACCTGTAAGTTTAATGCGGCATGAACAGAGAGGACTCGGTGGTTTCTTATCGAGTGCTGATAAGCCCGGTTGAGATAAGTTGTCCCCGAAACACATGTCTTAAACGCAGGGTCGGGGGTCCCAGTCGCATCATTGCGTTAATCTAGATATCAGTGAGAAGCTTTATCACCCTAATCCACCCCATTCTTCGGCTCTGCTTCCATGTGTTTGATCTGTAATTCATCAATTTTTCACACATCGTCGAGATGCTTTTGCCTCGTGAGCATGAGACGCCGTTTAACAAGGCGCCTGTAATTCGGGCGCTGTCGATGATTCTCATGATTGTCACCATGTTTTCCGTGTTTATTCGTGTTCTTACGCGGATTGCTACGATGAGGAGATTACGATGGTCGAGTTTGTTCAAGTCGGATGATATTCTCATCTTTGTGTCGATGGTGAGGAATTAGGTTTTGATGGTTCACGATCTTTACTAATATTTTAGATCTTTGTTATTGCGCAATCGGCGGTCGTTTATTCACAGGGCGCGAATGGGATGGGAAAGCTTGATGTGTCGTCTGGGCAAACATCGTTGATCCTGAAGGTGAGTCTTACAGCGAATGGATGCGACTGGTCTGACAGTAGCAGGATCAACTCGTGTCCGATATTCTGTTTTACCTGGCATTGGCGTTTTCGAAGATCTCAGCGACGACGACCGTGGAAAATATGTCACCACTGTCGCACAAGCGAATACTACCGATCCAAATCATCATTGTAGGCTGGGCCATTTCTGCGATATTCGTACGGGCATTCGCATGCTCATTGCCATCATCTTGGGACTACATCAACGGTTCATGCGTCGATCTGGTGGCATTCTGGGCATACGTCGATGCTCTCAACATCATCACCGATCTTCTCATCACAGGTGTCACCATCGAAATTCTCGTACACCTGCAGATGCCACTTGGCACAAAAGCAATGGTGGTTGGTGTTTTCGGCTCACGCATTTTGTAAGTCATCTACGCCACGCATAACACACAGACTAACAAATTCTCAGGATGATCCCTCCCGCCGTGTCTCACATCTACTTCTTCAAACAAGCCCTCGAATCATCCACCCCAATCTTCGCAATGTGGAAGCCCACCGTCATCGTACAAGTGACCCAGTGCGTCGGTATCACCACCACCTGCATCCCCTTCTGGTGGCGCTTCCTCAAGAGTCTCGAATCAGGGCAGATGGGCGCCGGCGACATCTTCGGCGCCCTCAGCAAAAGCAACAATAGCAAAAGCGGCGGGACGACCAGAGGAACGGGGAACAAGTCTAGGTCTAACCACACGCTGACGTCGGGGTCGCAGGCTTTCGAGCTGACGAGCAGGCAGGGGGATGTGAAAAAGTTTGCGCACATTGTGACGGATCATGGCAAGGGAGGAGTTTCGTGGGATGCGGCGCGGCAGAATAGCCAGGAGGCCCTTGTTGATCCTGCTGCTGGGGTTACTCACTGAGTGACCACTCGGATCTTAATTGCGGTAGGTACCGGTATATTTCTCTTTAGCAAATGTTAATGCTACCGTTGCGTGGGCGCGGGCCGAACCCTTGTAAATAAAGTGGGATGGTTTAAATGGTGTGGCGCAATGCATGTCCCTAGCGTACCTGGTGAAGATGACAAGGGTCACAGACCTCAGTCCACTCTCTCTCGTTCGTAGTTTCATCCTACGCGATATGCATGTCTCATGCAAGTTGGGAATACCTCCCCTACTCGGCTGTAGCGCCAACAGGTGGTTCTACTCGCGTTCCACCTGTATCGTTACCACGAGTGATATACCGTCCAGGGATGCGATATGCAAGTTCGCCGAACTGTTTGTCATATCTGACAGGCATGGGGAGGGTTGTATTTAACTTTTTTGCTGCAGACGGAGTTTCTTTTTAACCTTTCCCCCATCTGCTCCCCCATCTTGAGGGTCATTTCTTTGCAGCGCAGACTGCATACTTTCTTTTTATCAATTCTGACCCATTTTGACGACGATCAACATGGCTACTCAGTACGAACTCAACGACATGCCTGCTACGAAACATCCCCGATCGACGGTCGAAGATGCCTCAGTGTCTAGTGATCAGGATCACATGGACAATGCGCAATTGGCAAAGCTTGGAAAGAAATCAGTCCTCAAGGTACACAACACCACTTCACCCTCTTGAAACGCAATTGACACAATGTAGAGAAACTTTGGAGGCTGGACAATTCTAGGCTTCAGCTGCGCCGTCCTCGTCACCTGGGAGGGAACCCTCATGAACTTCGCTCCCGGTCTCAGCAACGGAGGCAGCGCGGGTCTCATCTACGGCTACATCTTCGTCTGGATAGGCGTCCTCAGCTCCTTCGCGTGTCTCTGCGAACTCGTCTCGATCGCCCCGATGGCTGCTGGCCAGTACCACTGGGTCGCTATGCTTGCGCCTCCGCGATACGCGAAATATCTTAGCTATATCACGGGGTGGATGAACTTGGCCGGGTGGCAGGGAACGTCTGCTGCTGCGGGGTTTCTTACTGCTACGATGATTCAGGGTCTGGTTATATTTACGACGCCGTCTTATGATGCGAAAACGTGGCATGGTAGTTTGATGATCTGGGCTTGTGTCCTGGTCGCTATCATCATCAACACTGTTGTCAGTGCATTGCTGCCGATCTTGGAGGGGATGATCTTGATTCTGCATCTTATCGGATTCTTTGCCATTCTCATTACACTTCTTGTCTTTCGCGATAACGATAATGGCACTGAAGTGTTTACCGAATGGCGCAACTCGGGCAATTGGCCCACTCAAGGTCTTTCATGGTTTGTTGGACTGTTGGGCTGTGTTTTCTCATTCACTGGTAAGTTTCGATCCCATATCAATTGCTCACTCAACTAACGCGCATCAGGTGTCGACTGCTCGTTTCACGTAAGGACCGCTGCTCTCAATCGACGGCTATGTTACTGACCATGTCGCAGATGTGTGAAGAAGTACGGAACCCTTCCCTGATCGTCCCTCGCTCTATCATGGGTAGTATCACCATCAACGGCCTTCTCGGCTTCGGTATGGTCATCGCCATGCTTTACTCCGCAACCGACATCGACGCAGCCATTGAAACACCAACTGGCTATCCATTCATGGAGATTTTCTACCAAGCCACTGGATCAAAGGCCGGAACCGCCGGAATGGTGTCACTCATTATCGTCATGACCCTTTCTGCTACCGTTGGTGTCATCGCTTCGACATCGCGTATGCTCTGGGCCTTTGCTCGCGACAATGCTCTGCCTTTCTCGCCTATCCTCTCAAGAGTACGCTCAATTGCTTCATCTGTAAGAACCAACTAACAAATCACAGGTCGAGAGCCGCACCAACGTGCCTGTCTGGTCCATCACCGTCACCTGTCTCATCTCCTGCATCATCGGTCTCATCAACCTCGGTTCTTCAATTGTCTACAACGCCATCATCTCAGTCGCCATCTCCGGCCTCTACGCATCATACTTCATGCCCGCCATCCTTCTTCTCTACCGTCGCTGCGACAAAAACTACCAGATCCGAAACATTCACGGCGACGGACAAATTCTCGAATGGGGTCCTTGGCACCTCAAGGGAATGTTTGGCATCATCAACAACACTTTTGCTTGCATATTTATCACCATCGTCTGGTTCTTCAGCTTGTGGCCTCCTCAAACCCCTGTCGATGCTAAGAGCATGAACTATGCTTCTCTGATGACTGGCGGAATTGGTGTTTTGGCTACCATTTACTATTTCCTTCGTGCTAACAAGATCTACGTGGGACCCAAGAAGGAGATTTAAATAGACCTTGTGCGCATGGAGCCTAATAAAGTCTGCTCCAATTGTATCATTGTCTAATAGCTCTATAGCAAAAGTTTGTCTAGACTGAGATTATAACATGATTATTTCCAAGGCATGATTGTCAACTCGGGCCATAACTTTACCCAGCGCTGAACCTTCTTGTGGTATGTCTCTTCCGTCATGATCAATTGATTGGGGCGCACTGTGAGTGTGAACATGTCCGAGAAACCCCATGGCGCAAAGATATCCCATTCTCCATTGTCTCTCAGTCTAACGCCGATAAGTGCAGTGTTGGTCCCCCAAGTAGCCATGGATGCCTCGCTAGAGCGATGCTGAGGGCACGGTTTGCCAAACTTCTTTTCGTACCAGAGATGCACGCGTGCTTGATTGCGGATCTCAACTTCAGTAGGAATGTCCGCAAAGATTTTCTTTCCAGCCTGAATAACAGCATCTTCAGCCTCCCACGATAGATCTGAGTCGTCGAAATAGATCAAGTCGTAGTCGTCGATGCCAAGTTCTGGGTCGCGGTTGGTGACAGCGTTCCAGACGGTTTGCGTGAGTGCACCAGCTGCGAGGTACCAATTGGGAAGTTTCATTTCAGCGGCACGCGATAGAACGGTCATGAGTGTTTTGTTGCATTCTATTGCTTGACGAAAGCGAGCGGTTTGCTCATGGATTGGAAGGAGAGCGGCGTCCATTTTGTTTGCAGAGTTGAGGTTTGACGTGTTGAGAAGGATGAAAAGTTCACGCTTCATCACGGCTTAACATAACAACAACTGCACGTGACATGCATCATCTTGCATCGCATTTAGGCAGCAAACTGGGACTGCGATCAATTTTGCAGCAAATAATATCAAGCTCAAATTACAATATCTATATCTACTGCAGTCTATATATAGTTCTTAGGTTAAGGGAGGCCAACTAACAAGTCTCGAAGCTTGGGAAACTTGGGTGAGCCCATTCCCGAGACCGGATCCCATCCCTTGGCCGCCTTGAACCCTGCCGTGCCGCAACCAGGATTAGAGCCTTGTGTGATCTATCGACGTTAGTAAATGCTCAATATTTAGTGATAAATGCGCTTACATCAGTAAATACTTCAGGATGCTGATACAAAATCTGGTTCAAGAACCCAATCGGCTTTTTCCCGGCCAGTAACCGCTCATCATTGATCCTGTTGATCATCGCAGCAAACATTGGTGTAGCAGCGCTTGTTCCTCCACTGATCGTAGTCTTGCCATCTTGAACGATAGTGACATTTGCCCCCAGAAGCGCGACATCAGGAATGGCGCGTCCGGAAATGTTGTATGTTCCCTTGGGGTAGTGAGGGTTGTTCGCCGCGAGGTAGCTAGCGACAGCTTTGCGCTGGTAAGCTGGCTGTGCGTTCATGTTGCTGAAGCCGCCTGGAACATGTCAGTAAAACTCTTCGCATCTATGAGGATACTTACCTCCAGAGTAAAAGTTATGCTTGGGATCGAAAACAGCAACTTCATTGGTTCTGCTGCCAGTAAAGTTGACTTGCGTCGCTCCAACTGCCGTGACATAGGGACAGGATCCAGGAAACAGACTGTTGAAAGCTTCCTTTTTCTTATCGTAGGGATTCGCAGTACACTGCATAGCACCTTGAACACCACGATCACCCGCGGCAACGAGAACGCTGACACCACTGAGAGCCAACTTCATCCACTCGTGACATTGTCGCTGGATGTAATGCCGAGGTAGCGTTTGCTCATCAATCGCGAAGGAGATGGAGACGACATTTGTAACCTGGTACTTGCCGCACATAGCAGGCCCTTGGAAGCCTTCAAAAACAGGGAATGTGGGATCAAGATCCGGATCATCACCGCCATCATACTTGCAGTAGCTTGCGTCAACAGCGTCGAGGAAGTCATTTGCAAGACCTCCTTTGTTATTGTAGGGAGTCTGGAACATGGTAACGGTCTGGGGGTAAACGATTGGATACGACATCTGGATGTCGAGTAACTCTTCGCCTTCAATAGGTACACCTTCTGCCACGGCACCGTTGATGCTGTTGACTTTAGGTTTGGTTCCTTTGGGAATGAAAGGTGCGTGCTTTGCCCAGAATTGGTTAAGATCAGCTGGCTGGTACGGGTCGCCGTATCCAAAGAGACCCATTGAGTTATTCTTTGCAGCCTTGGTGCCAAGAGGAACACCGTAGAGCTCTGATATCGCCAATTAGTAGTGAGCAGTGAGCATGCGCTATTGACTTACTTCGGATACATGCTGGAGTCCAGCTTTCGCTACAGTTGCGCAGATCATCCGCAACTGGGAGCTTATATGGCGGTGGTAGGGTATCTAGCATGGGCTTGACTGCACGGCTGCGCTTTGTCTTGCCAATCTTCTGAGATGGAGCCAACGCAATGAACTCAACATCGTCCTCAATTGCAGACGGAACTGCGTGATCGGTAGGTTCGAGGCGAAGTTCGCCAGTCGCATCGTCGTGCATAACATGAACGCCAGCTCCGAGCATCTTTCCAAGCTGCTTGACCGGAGCAGAGAACTCTAGGATAGCAGCTGCCTTCTTGAGATGCACGGAAGATAAGTCGACACCTGAATCTTCGAGCCATTGCATGACCTTTTTCTGTGAACTGTCGCTGGGTTTAAAAAGGTCTTGCTAGAATATTGTGAGAATGAGAGCAACCCTGAGAAGATTGAAGAGGAACGTACGACTTCCCTGAGCTCAAGATAGTGTCCAAACTTCTCTGACTTAGGGTCCGAAATATCCATCAACAAAGCCTCAGCTTCCGCAAGCTTAGGCTGATGGAACGCGACGGCAGCGCGAACCACTTCATCCCCAGACACGGCCTTCCATTGCGATTGAGGAAGCGCACTGACGATCTGCGCACTCAGAAGCGCGACGAGTGTCGCGTAACAATGCATTGCGTTATGATCTTGCAGCAACACTTCTTCGCCAAGACGGGAAAGATATTCGTA
Source organism: Fusarium mexicanum (assembly GCA_013396015.1). Taxonomy (NCBI): domain Eukaryota; kingdom Fungi; phylum Ascomycota; class Sordariomycetes; order Hypocreales; family Nectriaceae; genus Fusarium; species Fusarium mexicanum. The sequence goes on along the minus strand of JAAOAM010000104.1, from coordinate 38,254 downwards.
AGTTAAAGACAGGTCTTGGCAGGTTAGAAATCACGAAAGCGAAAGGGGAAACATTTTGTAGTTCGGTGAAATCGGCTAGAACGGTCGGGCCCAGTTCCTGGTTTCAAAATCTCGTATTTGAGCCGGAACTAATTTTAGACGGTTCTCGTGATCGTAATAAGCATAGCGTTGGTGATAACAGACAGACTAACCTATAGCGTCCGGATATGGAAAGATCAGTAGACTTTTGTCGTCTATCGCCTCGTATTTCTACACGATCCTCACTCAAGTCGAGGTCAATGCGTAGGTCTTTTGAAGATCAGAACAATCCTAACTAATTGTGGTGTTTATGTATAATTGATTCATTTGTCAAAAAAGAAAGAGGCTAGATATAGGGGTTAGGATTTTAAATAAAAAAGCTAGTTTATATTTAGTCTATATCTATAGATTATACAAAACATTATACTCAATATATTAGTAAAACAATAAAAAAATAGTTAAGAAAAAGAAAAAGAATAAATAAATATATAAATAGTATTATATTAAACAGTAAATAAAATAAAGATTTAAAATATAACTAATAAAAAAATAATAAAAGAAAATAAAAGAAAAGATAAATAAGAGTATAAATAAAAAAAATAAAGTTTAAAAGTTTAAAAAAAAAATAGAAAATAGTAATTATAGATACTTAAACTTAAAATTAAGATATAAATTAGTAAAAGGTCTAGAGTTTTAAAGGTATATAAATACCTAACCCTAGGTTTAAGTAAGTTTACTATATAAAAATAGTAAGTTTACTAGCAGGCTTATAAGACTTTTAAGATCTATAAGTAAGAGACTTTAAATATTTAATACTTATTACCCTAACCTAGTTACTTTAGGGTTGTTTTTACACTGTAATTGCAAGCAACGAGCTAACCTAGTTTAAGGCTAATACTATCTTTAAGTAAGTAACGGGCCAGTCTATGCCTATTAGACCTTACGTCATTGTAAATACAGTCAAGATAGTACTAAGGGATACTGCAGGTCATATGTTTTATTAGTTTGGAGAGGATGGCTATAGTAATGATGTTAAGGAGAGCTGTTAAATGTATCTGGGTATTAAGAATTTCTGGAATAAGATTGAGGAGAACAAGGGAAAGTGGACAAAGTAACTAAAGGATTAAACATGTTTTTACCAAGTAGCTATTACTATTCTAAATAAGGATGCTGTAGTATGCTGTTTAGTGTTTTTATCCTGGAGATTGGTTTATGGGGATCCTTAGACAGGTTCGAAAATAAATAATTACTACAAGATAGATGCTAATTAGATTATGGACTCTCTGGAAGTATGGCGAGGATAAAGCGTGTAAATTCTTGCAATGAAATATTTATATACTCATGTTAAGGTCTTGGCAGGTGCCTTGCCGTATTCTAATAAGATAACATATCTAGAAATAGTCTTAAAGATGATACCTAAACTCAGTACCGCCTTGACTTATTTCTGTATCCTTGGGCAACAAGTTTCATGTTTCTCTAGAGCACAAACTCCTGAAGCGATCCAGATGCAGCCCCTCTGTATTGGTTCCCACCCACCAGTCCGCCAGAAACATTTCCTGCGAATTGCCCAACATTCAGAGTCTCGCTAGCAGGAAACCAAAACGTGGTCTGCGAGAAGTCAAGAGCGAACTGCCAGTGTTCGTCCGTCTCTGGGGACACCAAGTCGATGAGGTACCCCGTGTGGCGCGACTTGGGTAATGGGGACTTTGTACCAGGGGCGGATGATAGATGGACAGGGCCATTCTTGGTTAACGTGACGCTACCGTAGGTCTCGGAGCATACACGCTCCTGATTGGTAGTGCGGAAGATGACCTTGTCGCTTTTCATCAGAGTAGCGCTGAAGTATGGGCGGCCGTCAATAGCTGATGTGTAGTTCCAAAGCATAAGGCCGTACGGTCCAGCAATAGCCCGAGCCATGTCCCAGTTCCCACTGATGACGGCCCAGGGTCGGGAGTTCCAGTTCTTGTCCCGTCCTCCAACACCATACAAGTCGAAGGGTGTGCCACGAATGCTGAGGTGCACCTCGGCGTCGGCGACCGGGAACTGCTCCTGCCAGTACATTTCTGGGCCAAGCAGCACGCTGGCCCTGTCATCGGGGTACACTAGTCCACCAGGATAGATTGGAGGCCCTCGAGACTTGAGCTTGAATGTACCGTTGATGGTGGGAGACTTGATGGTAGCAACAGACTCCTTGAAATCTTTGGACGCGGAGAAGCCCCAGTTTATGTTTCCAGCATCGTCAGTCCAAGTTCCAGTGGTCGTCTTGAGGCAGGTCGTCAAGGTTGATGTATCGACAAAAGCATTCTCCATGTATCGTGTTCCGTTGACCCACGCGATGGAAATCAGGCCACGCTGGGCAGCGATGTTGCTGGCAACTGTGCCTCGGGTGAGATAGAGGACGATACTAGCCTTTCCGTCATGAGAGGCAGCGTCGAAGGACCAGTTTTCGCTCACGGTTTCATTGAACACAGAGACCATTGGGGAATCAAAGTGAACGAGGGGATCTGCGCTCATTTTGGCAGGTCCATCAATGAAGTCACCGGCTCGAGCCCGGTGCTGGACGCAGTTTCTGCCTTGGGGGGCTGTTGAAACGGACAGTCTAGCCAAGGCGGCCAGAAGGGTGGAAATATAAGCAAGATGCATGCTTGAGGGTTCTGTGATTCTGATTTGTGTGCTGGATGATGTTTGTGTTGTAATTGATTGCCGAAGTGCAGAGAGTGGTTATTGTCTTGCTTGTTTATACTCCTCCAGCCGTTCACTCGAGGGCTCTGGGAGAAAATTCTAGATGAAGCGAGTGAGGCTCAGAAGAACATGACGCAGGCCATTCCATCATCATGACTTGGTGTTTCGCAAGGACCCTTCGAATTAAGCCTGATGCGTGCAGTACTGATGGTTATGCAATTCGTTCCCGTGCCGTAATCGCTAGTATCCTCTGAAACGGGCTTAGCAATCTATAAACAGGGATCCTGTCAGAGAGTGGCTGAGTCCGGGGAACTAACCCGAGTTTGGGGTTCCCTTGCGACAGTCTTTTTATTGGACGAACAGACAAGGCTAAATGGATCTCCAAACCCATGCCGAATGTTTCTCTTCTCAGATCAGTCAAAAACCTTTCGACGCATCTTCGTCTCTTATCTTTCAAGCCTCGCTGCCCATGAAATGGTCTATAACGGTCCAAGCAAGGGGTGTCGGATGTGCCGAGACAGGAAGGTCAAGGTGAGTCGCAACATTGTCTTGATCTAGCCCGAGCTGAGCCGTGAATCTCCAGTGTGATCGAAGAACACCAGCCTGTGGAAATTGCCTTGGCAGAGGAAGCTCGTGCCCAGGCTATGGTGATGTTTTCGACAAGGCGCATCGGGACGAAAGCGTCAAGACTAGAACGCGACATTCGCACAGGAGCCACACGACCTCCACGGCCGCACCGGAGCTCAGGCTAACGCAGCTATCAACACGAATGCCTCCGGGTCCGCCATCAAACGATGAGCTCGACGCCTTGGGTTTCTTCTTCTTTCACTACGGCCGCTGCTACGACGGTCAAGCTACCTGCAGTATCTTCGGCATCCTCCCAAGCATGTACGCAAAGTGCAGCTTGAACTCCCCCTTGGTCAAGGCCACCACGGCGCTCGCTCTTGAGGTAGCCTACTTGCACCGGTCGGCTGGAGGGTATTCAGTCTTGGGCCATAGCACATACATTGAGGCGGTGATCCGAACCAAAGAAGCCCTCACTGCATCGGCGCAGAGCAAATCGAACGAGCTTCTTATGACGACTCTTGTGCTAGAAGCATACGAAAATGCCCATGCCACATTTGGGAAGACGAATCATGGCGAATCGCCGTCTCATGCACATATCCTTGGCTCCATCGCTCTATTGAAACACCGTGGGTCCCTGGACTACAAGGACGAACTATCGTGGCGCCTGGTCGTTGCCACACGAAACAGGCTACTTCAACACACTTGGCACGACTTGGATGGACTAGGAGGCTTTGAAACTCTCCGAGATGTATGGAATTGCGGCACCGGAGCTCATATGTACAGCCCGGCGGTGAAGGCCGATACACTGGCATTCAGGCTGTCTAGGGTCAAACTCCAAGCGAGGACAGCGGTGAGTTTACACGAGATTCTCAACCGCACCATCAACCTCGCCAGCGAGTGTAGTCTCTGGCAGAATGCCCTTCCATCAGCTTGGAAGGTACTATCCGTTCCGGCCTGTACTCTCCCCCCATCAATACAGGCTGCTGGTGCGTACAGCCACGTAGATCCCGCCGTCTACGCAAGTATTTCCATAGCAAACTCGTACAATCGGCACCGAGTCACTGAGTTATGCTCCCTTTCGCTCATCAGCGATTGTCTTGTGAGCCTATCATCCCCAGAGCAGGACTATAGACTGCGCGTGCTTCCACCTGCACTCCTATGCAGAGCCCAGGTTCTCGTCGACGGAATATGCGCCAGTGTGCCGTTCCTTACCGGTGATGCGGCAGCAGGTGGCCTAAGAGCAATGGCTGTGCTTGTACCATCTGTGGTGCAGCCATCTCATGACGGGAATAACGCGACCGAAATGTTTCCTTGGAATGAAGTCCAGCACGCGCAGCAGGTGGTAGCGTCTGGCCTATTCATGATGTATTGCACCTTGAAGAAGATTCTTGAGCTTTTTGGGGATAAAGTTATGGGGAATATTATTCGTGATGGACAGATTGAATGGGTAAGAAGACAGTCCCAGAGACTAAGCCGAATTCTTTATAGAAATTAAGAAAAAAAGTAACGTCTTTTTAAAACCCTATGAAACATAACAATAAGATTACAGATTAATTATATTTTTCCTATAGGTACAGACTGAATATCAATCGGATCTAGTCACAGGCATAAAGCTAACTTAAGAGCCATTACTGCAATGTAGCACCGGACTGACCTTGCGACCTCTTTCTGGGCTCGCATGGCGATCTGTAAACGGTTTTGATTTACGCTCGGCCCTTTCTATGCCGAGACTCCCAGAATGCTTCTTTAATGCCCCCAACAGACAAGGTTACACGCGGGGAAGCTGGTCTTTCTTTTAGCCTAATATACGGATATAGTATATTCATTTCAAAACCTATTATCGATTTGCCACACGTCGTTCAATAAACCTCCAAGTAGCTATTCTGAGTCCAATCAATGCTAGGTAATGGTTCTGACAGCAGCCAATTGTTCCGCAACCTTCTTAGCCAAGATTTGGTGAAACGCTTGTGTTGGATGAGCGCCGTCGATATACAAGTACTCCGACGCGTTGTATTCACAATTATCAGACTTGAAGTCTGGCGTAATAGTACCGCTATTATTTCTTAGCCTGGATCTTCGCAAATGGACTAGTAGCATGTCTTACCTCTTGTAGTCAGCACAGAATCCCGTACTCTTGTACACGGCAGTCTCGGGAAATTGAGACGGATCTTCGGTGACAGCAGTGATCAATGGGACAATATCAAACAAGAAAAAGGTGCTGTGAGACAGCTTGCGGTCGAGCTGTTTCAAGAGTTTGTGGAGCTTCTTGTTCCAATTTTCAGATGCTGCCTTGAGAGTTGGAGCGATGGGCTTTGGAACGTTGTTTGGGAAAAGAGACTGCGGCGGGGTTGAGATGAAGAGAAACTGCCGAGCGCCGTGGCCGTGTAGGTCAGTTGTAAGCTGGTCTAGACGGTCCATGATCTTGATGACCGTCTCAGCCTGGTCAGCGTCATTAATGGTGCGGTATATATCGTTGATGCCGATAAAGATTGTATAGAGAGTATGCTTTGGCTGAAAGAAGTTTTGGCCTAGTTGTTGCAAATAGGCGTCGAACCTGTTGACCTGAGTAACAACGTCATTTGGTCCAGTCTTGACAATGTTGACATCAGTGACAGCACCACCGACTGCCATATTATATAGTAACACGGACGACTGATTATACTGTGTGGTTAAGTACATTGGCCACATTTTGCCATTGGAGCTTGTCTTGCCGGTATTTCCGAATGGGTTGGAGATGGAAGGCTGAACTCCAGAGGTATTGAATCGAGTGTCCGTCCATGAATCACCGCTAATTGCATAGTCAGACTTAAAACAACTTTGGGTAACGGGTTGTCAATAAACTTACAATGACACGACTTTGTTAATCGTGGCAAAGTCAAACTTCTTTTGAGAATGTTTGTCCGCTGACGGTGCCGCCACTGCTGCGGGCAGCGAACTTGCAAGGGAGATCAAGATAGACGGCTTCATTTTGGAACATTGATTTCCGACAGTAATAAGGCAAAACAAAGCGTACAAAGAACAGTGACGGGCATAGACAAATCTGGGGCTAACGAGGACTTAAAATAGGAAGCCATTTATTATATCTCGGTGGCCGATCCCCCGAAGACCAGATTGGAATATTTCCAGAATGCGGAACATTTTGGGGGTGAATGGTGCTAACCCTATATGCCAACTGCAAGTTTCGAGTATGGTTCATATAGATGGTAATCAACCAGGTACTATGCGTGTGTATTTCTGATTAGCAAATTTGCAGCGAAGCCCAGCGACTGAAAATTTATTTATGCTTTACAGCAACATTCAAGGACCAACACCAAGACCATCAGTTCAAGGCGTCTGGGACACTCTCCTGGCTATCAAATAAGGTACCCTGAGTCCCCTGACTAAGGCAAATGGTTAGTGGGAAGCTTAGTTGGAGTAGGTGGAGTCTAGCGGGGAGTAATGCCGGGCCAAAGGAATCTACAGTGAAGTCTCCTATCTCAACTCAATCGCAGGCTGAACACAGCGTCATGACATCTGTCTCCAAAAAAACCAGGAATTAGATAAAGCCCATCGTAGAGACCCACGAGAACCAACGGTTACACGATCATCAATGTCTCTGATATCTCGCTCCGATAGGCTCCAACGATAACGGTTATCGGCCCCGCCAACGCTGATAAGCCGTCACAAGACACTCTCGGTGGTAGAGTGCGGGGTAATTGTCGGTCTGTCCCGAACGGAGGCGACCGCTCTTTGCTCCTATATCGGGAAGGTTTCCGCCTCACTATATCATCCTATCCCTTCTTTGTTTCTTCCATCTACCAACAACATCTATCCCAAAATGCCTTCAACTTCCATCTACCAGTCTGTCATTTATCCCGGCAACCACGAAAAGTTGGACAAGCCCAAGGACACACAGAACTTCATCGACAACAAACTCGTCTCTTCCAAGACGTCGTCATGGATCGAAGTTCATGACCCTGCGACGAACAATGTTATCACGCGTGTTCCGGAGAGTACCAACGATGAACTTCAAGAAGCAGTCAAGTCAGCTAAGGCTGCGTTTCCGGGATGGAAGAGGACGAGCATTATTAAGCGTCAGCAAATAATGTTTAAGCTGACGCATTTGATCCGCGAGCATATGGACAACCTTGCGACAAGCATTGTCACGGAGCAGGGAAAGACTTTTGCTGATGCCAAGGGCGATGTTCTTCGGGGACTGCAAGTTTGCGAGACAGCTTGCGGAATCACTACTCAGCTCGGCGGTGAAGTCCTCGAGGTTGCCAAGGACATGGAAACACGGTCCTACCGAAACCCATTGGGTGTTGTTGCAGCTATCTGCCCTTTCAACTTTCCAGCTATGATTCCATTGTGGTCTCTTCCTGTGGCTACTGTCACAGGCAACTGCATAATTGTCAAGCCATCGGAACGCGATCCCGGCGCTGCTATGATGATCGCTGAGCTCTGCAGAGAAGCCGGCTTTCCACCAGGCGTCGTCAACGTTGTGCATGGATCAAAGGATACAGTCAACTTCCTTCTTGACGAGCCTGAGATTCAGGCTATTTCCTTCGTGGGATCCAACAAGGCTGGAGAGTATATCTACCAACGAGGATCGGCAAACGGAAAACGCGTGCAAGCGAACCTCGGAGCAAAGAATCATGCTCTTCTGAGCCCCGACGCTAACAAGGATCATGCCCTTGATTCAATTGCTGGAGCTGCTTTCGGTGCAGCTGGACAGCGATGCATGGCTTTGAGCGTTTTGGTTACTCTTGGAGACGCGAAGCAATGGTTGCCGGATCTTGTCGCTAAGGCGAAGAACCATATTGCTGGCAGTGGCTTTGACTCAAAGTCGGATTTCGGACCTTTGATCACTCCTCAAAGTCGCGATCGCTGCAATGCCCTTATCACAAGCGCTGAGAAGGAGGGTGCCAAGATTCTCCTTGACGGTCGGGGATATAAGCCTGAGGGCTTCCCCGATGGCAACTGGGTAAGTCATTTCTGATACATAGACGATTTGGTTACTAACATAGTCTAGGTCGGTCCTACAGTCATCTCCGGCGTCCGCCCCGACATGGAATGCTACAAGGAAGAAATCTTCGGCCCCGTCCTCCTCTGCATGGAAGAAGAAACCCTCAAAGACGGCATCGATCTCATCAACTCCAACGCCTGGGGCAATGGAGCCGTCATCTTCACAAACTCAGGCGCCAAGGCTTCTCTCTTCCAACAAGAAATCGAAGCTGGACAGGTTGGCATCAATGTGCCGATCCCTGTTCCTCTGCCTATGTTTTCATTCACAGGAAACAAGCGCAGTGTGGCTGGAACTGGTCTTGCCAACTTCTACGGAAAGGATGGATTGAGGTTTTATACACAGTGGAAGACTGTTACTTCGCTTTGGAGGGCGGATGAAGCGAGCACGGGAGAGAAGTTGACGAGCATGCCTACCAACTCTTAGATGTCCGTTGGTGGTTATTCTGGGCAAATTGTGATTAGTTAGAATTTAATCCAATGTTTCCCAAGAAATGCATTGGTTATCTATAATGCGCAGGTTCGAGACCAGCAGCGAATACTAGTGAGTCTGAACAGCTGGAAATATCCCGGTCCGTGGCTGCATACTCATAACGAAGCATTGGCTTACAGCGTCCGTGACTCCGAGTATTAATCGAAGCCATTCTGTCAGCAAGCACAATCTCCTCAATGCAATTACTCTCCTTCATTTCATACCAATCAGGCTGTTGAACCTGACTGATCGGATATTCTACGCCGATTCTCTCGTGCCAACACTACTTATGGTTCGAAGAACACGCCTGAAAGAGCTGATGAAGAATCTGCGCGGCAGAACCAGCCAGCGGCAGCTATGAACTTGCTGAAAAGAAGTGAGGCAGATTGATCCGAAAGGATGAGATATACTGGAACTACTTTCATTCATGAATGTTAAGATCCTGCTTTCGGAGTGACCGTCCAACTCTGAGCCTCAAATACTAGATCTCCACTCTTGCGCAAAGCCTCCAGATCGACGAAAACCCTCAAACCAACCTGGCCCGACTCTAAGCCGTGTACCCGGAAAAGGATATAGACGTTCCGGCGTTGCGTATCAGTATTCAAGCTTTTGCCAAATGACTGCATCTGCGAGCTTATTAGTGGGAACACATGGATACAAGGAACTGGAAATATTACCCGTGCGTACTGATGTTTACTCATGTAGAACGGCGTGTCGAGACGTGCCGATGTAGTGGTCTTGACTTCGATATAGTACTCCGGTCGCTCTTTTCTCCAACTGTCTTCTAGGTACCCCTTTTCGATCAAGTAGCTAGTAAATGTTCCTGTCGCATCGTCAAAGAACAGGTCCCCTTGCTCTGTCCCGTACCAGCTACCGAGAGAGGTGTAGTCAGGGTGTATACTGGCATGGTGTCTGACAGTACTTTGCCAGTTATCTCGAGACCATCTAGGCAGTACATGAGGTAGGGTTGAAAGCAACTCAAAGACCTATTTATCCTTTAGCGACAAAGGACCATTGCATGAGATGAGCGCACTTACATATAGCTCACCAGCGGCACCGACCATCCGCTGCCACTCTGTCTGATCTCCAACATAGAATCTGAACAGCCCAGATCGAGCTGTACTCTCTGCAAGACTCTGTGAGATTGCAGTCATGTCAAAGACTGAATTCTTGTGTGGAAACGTTGAGATGCGTGCAACATTGACAGTTTGAACAAGCAAAGCCTGGTATGGAGTAGTGGCGTCGCGGATAACCTGAGCAGCGCTCACAGCAGGGACAGGAGATCTGATAACTGAATGCGGTGATGGAGAAGGCGAGGGAGCTGCGTTGTCTCGTCGCCTCTCAGGCGTACGTGGTGGTTCCGGTGTATACTCTGGCAATGCACCCGCGTCGGATATCCCGTAATGCTGAAGAATACGCCCAACATTGGAGAGCTTAGCTCGAAGGACACTGGCGACAATCATAACCGCCTCAGAGTTGACATCACGCGCTGTACACTCTAGGAGCTGAGCGGTGAGCATCTGCGGAAACTCAGTGACCATGCAGAAATCGGCGTCTTGGTCGTCTTGTGGAATGTAGTACTTCCATTTGGAGAATAGAGCCAGATGGAAGTGCATCCCACTCCTCGGCAGCGGTGCTGTACTAGGACTGAATCCATGATACCAAGTTATACTGGACTTGATGTCTGGATGACGGAAGACTTGTACCTTGCGTATCGTGTCCTGCAGGTTGTAGCTCCGTACTGTAGCTTGGCCATTTCTGAAGTGAGCAGCAATCCTGTTTGTTTCATTAGCTTGTACAGGGGCTAGAAGAGTAAGTGGTTTGACGAACATGGCAAGTGCATCGGCTTTATCAGCGATATCCCGCGTGAGAACTTTATCCTCCACTCCTTGTGATTCGTCAACAGATGTCTTCTCTGTTACAGTCACCGACTTGGAGAGGTAGCGATCAGTCAAGCCCAGCCACTCGATAACAGGCTTAAGACGATGCACTTCCTCGACAGAAAAGTCGAGAATGTTAGCCTTGCCCTTCATTACAGCCGCGTATATAGGTCGGTCATTTATGTAGAAACTTCCCAAAGCGGACGCGGGCTGGACTTCGTCAGACAGTCCCTGTACAGGGAAGACTCGACATGCCCTTATCTTGTCCGCATAGACACTTGATGGTCCTCGGTTGGTAGTCAAACTATCGAGTAGGGACCAGAGGAGTTTCTTGATTTCTGGAATAGGTTGGATAGTGTTCCCGATGTTCAGAATATGCTGATAGACAAGCGAAGCGCTTATCTTGGGAACATCGAGAAAAGATAGGAAGAGAGTTGAAAGGTCTGCGTAGAGTGGCTCCAGACTGATTTCATCCTGACTGGCACCTTCGCTAGACCATATACACTCTGAGAGTTTGTACCACTTCCTATTCGATTGATGAGGGATATAAATGAGAGTGGAGTCTCGAAAGGCTTGTCTAGAAATTCGTTACTTATTGCTCGGGGATAGAAACTTGTAGTATTTATCAGTACTTACTTAATGATGAGTGTGTTAATCTCATTGAGGCTGTTTGTCTGCGTCTGCAGAATCGTATAAAGCTCTTTCGTTACCACGGAGTAGTCCTTATTTTGATCTAGCGACCGAGATAGGCAACCAAGCTCACTGACAACGTCATGTTGGGTTATGTCTCGAATGACAAGTGTGTGGTTAAAGAAGTGCTCCAGCTTCTCGCGATCTCCAGTGTCCATTTGTTCGAGTACAGAGGACCATAGTGACCGCAGCGGGTTGTAGACTTGAATAGCCTGAGGTGCATTCCATAGGCATGCGGACTGGTTAGCCCAGCGAGCAGGTTTCTTTATGTCCGAGGATCCGAGCGGTGTGCAGAGGATGCATTTGTTGTCGTTAAAGGATTTTCTGTCATGGTTAGTCTGCGCCCTAGCCGAGATTGTGAGATTTAACTCGCCTGATCTGTGTTTGTACTGCGAAAGTAGCACTCAAGGATCCATTAGGAACCTGAGATTCAAGCTTAAGATACAAGCCAGTCACAGCCTTTGAAACATCGATTGTAATCTCCTTGGTGGTCTTGGAGATAGAGCTTAGTATCGCCAGAGTGAATTTGGTGTCGTCTTGAGTCCCGATACCACAATGCTCTGCCAAGTCTAGCCATGCCGGAATATCGGCGTCTTTTATCAGCTCATCAAGCTTGAGAAATGGCATGCTATCCACTGATGCAAAACTTTTCTCACAGCTCTCTCGCAGTTTTGGCAGCGGAAGTATAGTCTCCTCCAAAGGATGTCTTACACCATCCGCGCAGAGAAACTCCATTCTTCGCATAAGAGCAGTACCCTTCTTATCATCAATCCACTGCTTCTTAACTTCTGGTTTTTGAAAGTTTAGCATGAGTCTATGAAGCGTGAGTCCTGGGTAGGCTTTGACGAGGAATTTATACTCTGGTGAGTAAGTCTTGTCAACCTCTGCAGGCGGATCTCGAACGGAGAACAATTGGATCTTTTCTTCGCAGTAGATAATGTGATATAACCATTGGGTCCATGATTTCTCATTACCAGCTGATGGGGTCGGCGGATCTTCAAGATAGGCTGGATGTAGAAGGGACACATCTGGTGGCTCGAGTCCCTCCGGAAATGGAGGGTTGAGGACTTTCCCTGGGGCCACTGGTCCTTCACCAGGAAGATAAACATACTCATGTTTTGGACGCTTGATGCGTAGTTTGTGGTCAAAAACAACCATGACTTCTTGTTCCTCTTTATTGATGAAGTCCTTTGGCTCGATCCGATAGAGAAACACAAGATGATTTCTTGACTTAGCCAGGTCGAGCTTCGCCACTTGGGTAGGATCTTTGTAAATGTTTATGATCTTTTCTCGGACTTGCTGAACAGCAAGTGTCTTCGGGCCGAATAACTCATAAAGCTTCCGACAATCCGGATTCGCTGTGGCGGCGGTCAGAAGCATTGGGAAATCCAGATCTCCGGGGATGGAGATGCCTTCGATCATGTTGTCGTAGAATTCTTCGTTCTTTCCGCCCTTGGTGGTACTCTTCAAGTCTCCTGAAGCAAGCGGAATGAGATTCAAGCAGCGAATGGCCTGCTTCCCGTTGGATTGCATGTTATTCCACATCTTGAGGACAAGACGCGCCAGTCTACCATGCCAATCTTCATCTCGATCCTCAAAGGTTCTCGTCCTCCAATCATCACTCTTGGTGAAAGCTTCTAGCCTTCTCACGATTTCCACGTTCGGCATGTAGGTTAATCCATAGTGACTAAGAATATCGAGGTCCTGAAGTTCGTAGCCCGAAGACAGGTACAACTCTTGTTCCAGATCAGGCAAAAGCGGTGCGCCATGTTGGTCCAATTCATCCGCAGAAAGGCGCTTGAGATCTGCTATCTTTGACAGACTGCCAAACTTCTGGCTTCTTGGTCGCAAAAGTGGTATTTCGGAGAGTTTGTACAGCAAAGTGTTATCCAACAGGATCCAGAATGGGTCTGTACTCTTTCGACCGACGTGGGGAAGGAAACGCATCCATTTGTGTTCTGTGCCAGGCCTTTTACAGAGGGCTTGGACTGTCTTTACGACTGCATCCTCAACTGCTTGTTTGATACGAAGGTTCCTGTCTGAAAATGTAATAAGCTTTTGCCTCGTGGAATCGGTGACAAAGTCAGAGTGGATAAGAAACTAGACATACTGATTAGTTAGGTATCGAAGCTGTACGGGCGATTATACTGACGCTAAATCCGGTCTCAGAAACCGGCATGAAGGCAAATATCCTTTGATTCTCGATGACTGGCCCGCCTTTCTCATCAACGGGGAACGCTAGTACAACTTCTGCGCTGGAAGTATCAGCCGACGATTCCGAGGCAGGTCGTCGGTTCGGGTTGACAGGCAACCCTGTTGCTGTTGATCTGTAGACGAGATAACGATTCCATGTCTTCAACTTCGCTGGGCCGAGCTCCTTCGTCGTTGAAATTCGACTTTGAGGGCCGAATAAGTCTCTATCCAGGAGTACATCTTTCGAACGCTGAACTTTGTTGTCCTCACCAAGTACCGTGATTTTCAGCGACCGGAGGTTCTTCATGAAGAGTAGCACACTGTCAGGCGTGTCCCAGAGCTGGTTGATAAAGCTATTTCGCAGATTCTCTCTGTTCTGCTCCTTCAGAAACAAGATGATTCTGGTCCGGTTTCCAAAGAGACCGCCATATGCTTCACGGTCCTTCACATGATCGGGAAGAACAGGTAGCTCGGTCCAGTGAGGTCTAACCATTCCGATGCCAGGATCTCCGTCCTCGTGTTGAAGATAAAATGAGTATGGGCCAGATTCTATTTGAACCTTGGAAGCGATAGTGAATACAGACTTGAAGCCCACCTTTGGCTGTCCGACGTAGCCAGACGCGCCGGCCTTGGTAGACTTGTCAAAATCGCAAAGAGCTTTGACGTTGCCTTCTGTAAACCCGTCCTCGTTGCTGCCGATAATTACCATATCTGGAGTAACAATGAACTGAACACCTGGATTCGCGCATGCGGCCTTTGCGCGGGTATATTGATTGTCGTCTGCATTCTGAAGCAGTTCAAACGCGACGTTGATGTTCCCCGCAGCTAGCCTCTCTACGAGCCTAACGACAGGTTAGAGGTGGGCAAGATCTGAAGTCCATGACTTACTCTGTAGCGGCGGCATGAGATTTAGAATTACTCTTCAGGGCCTCTTCCACTACCCGCCGTATATCGGCCGGCATCGCGTCCAGCTTTGCTGCCTCGATGTAGCCATGGCTGACGGCGATCTTCTCTATAAGCTGTTGCGCTTCCTCGCGGGCTTGAGACCCAAAAATGGCGCTCATTGTGATTTCATGCGCTTTGCGAGTTATACTCGAGATAAAATGGTGGAAGAAAGTCAAGGCTGTGGAGTGCGGGAACTAATCCTTAGTTAGGTGGTTCAAGCCTCGGCGCATGCTCTCCCAATCAGACCATCTCCCGTCTGCCTTGAGAGCGCTCAGGTAACCTCTCCGGTGAACTGACAGCCGTTGTGATTGCCTATCGAGGCGCAGTGGTGTATTACTCCAGATGGGTTAGTGTAAAGCAGGGATGTTTTCAGCTCTCGCTCAATTCCCAGGGTCTGTAACAGCCACTTTCTGCAGGAGTCTGGTCTAGCCTCTGAGCGAGGGGTTAACACTGGCTCAATTCGAAGATCGGCATTATCTGGTGTCTCGTTGAGCGCGTAGCTAGCTCATTTCATTGGTGCTGATTCTGAGAACAATTCATCGTTATCGACTAGCTTCGGGCCCTGTAACCGTACCCGTGACCGTTGAATTTCATGGGATTAAAGATTCTCCACTTGCCGACGCAGCTTCCAAGCAGCAAAACAAGGGCCATAAACGGGACTAACTCGTTCCAATAGTGTCAGTCTAATCCCGTGTTGCAACGGCGGCGGCGGCGTACTGGCATATAAACCCCATGAAACTGTACCAGTGAGATACAATCTTGAACTCGAGAAAGATACGCAATAGATTCATGCTGGTGTTAGATTAGATACTGGAAGTATGGTGTCGTGTATTAAATAGAGGATTCACTTGCGATTGAATACTATAGACATTATCGAACGACGCATAGATATCATCCCTATCGAATATATATATATTAAATGATAGTGTTTAAACCTCAACTTAAGAATATAGCTCAACTCCAGAGGCGCAAGTATCAAGACGCAGGCTTTCTTCCCCAAAGGAAATGAACAGGGAGATAAAGATGAATCGAAGGATCCTTGATCTCATTCTTGACCTTTGCCATGAAAACCTGTATTTCCTCCTGTGACCATCCAAGCACGGCCGAGAAGATCTGCGGTGTGTATGATTCAATAGCTTTAGCCTCTTGGATGGACTGATATTTACCAATTTCCTTGAGCTTCGGGTCCTTGGGCCACGACCCAAGTGGCATCTATTGGAATGTTAGATATTGGTTAAATAGTAGTTGAGTCCCGTGTATACCTTGCATATCTCTTCCCTTACGTTCTCAAAGCCAGCAGCTATCAGTTTATCCTTCCACAAGGGAGCACAATCAATTGGTTTGCCAAACTTGGCAGATCCCTCACACAGGGTCTTCAACCATAGCTGGGCATTGACGGCCTTCTCGTCCGTACCATCATCTGATAGAAACGGTGCCGCCACTGCCTGCATTTCAATATAACCACCAGGAGCCAGGTGTTGTAAGGCTTGCTGAAAGAACCGGTTGTCATCGCTAATGCAGCCTTCCAGCTCCCGAGCGTGGATGAAGTCAAAGGGTGTGTGATAAAGCCATTCAGCCTCGAAATCGTCTACTTCAAATCGACAATTTGGCGGCGTCCTACAATTTGGTAAGTCAGCTTCAAAATATAGACACGAGATAGTTGTCATACCACTGTGGTTGGATAGGGCTAAGGTCAGTCCCGAGGACATCAGCCGAGGGAAAGTCACTAAAAAGCAAAGTCAACAAGAATAAAACATGCGAAAGAGTTTCTGCCATGTAATAATTGACTCACTCTGCAAAGTCCATCGCCCAGATACCGGTGCCAGTTCCCAGATCTAGAACACACTGAGGATGGTCACCAATAGGCGCCAAGAATAAAGCACCGTCCAGCATCAGAGAGTAAATGTGATGTACCAAGTCCATCCGCGTTTGCTCTTCTTCATCGTTGGGCTGGGAGAAGTAATATCAGCATTTAATCTCAATGATACTTAGTTGTCAAAGTTCTGCGTACCACGAAGTAGGCACCTTCTCGAAAAGCATGATACCGTCGGCCGTTCTGGGTCATCTATTAGTAAATTAGATGGTTGGTTCGTCAGGTGAACACTACCATGTATCTATAATTGAGAATGCTGGAGTTGATTGACGACGCCTGGCTGGCTGATCCCTCCCTTTGCGACATTATGTTAGTCAGAGCGAGAGCCATTGGTGTTGATAACTCACGACAGATTGTATGTGGAATCATTATCTTGAGTTTCCTCTTCCTAGACATAGTTAGCACGATGCTTAACAGAAGTAGTCCCTGGGAAACGTACGTCAACTTCCAAAGGGTCTTCTCTTGGCGGAGACTGGGTTTCAGCTACAGGGCCCTGGTTCGGGCCCGGACTCTGTTCATCTGCCATGGCTATGATAAAGTTGAGTGAAATTGTAACATTTGCGGGGTTTTTGCAACCGGCCTTTCGGTCTGTATTTAAGGCCCGCTCCATTCATCACATATCACATTGCATGTCACCATCCCTGTAAGCAGCAGCCAACCGGGAGAAACCCATCATGTCTCGACTTCCCGTCAAAAGGATCCTTCTTACCGGTGCGACAGGCTATGTCGGTGGCACGATTCTCGACCACCTCGTTAAAGCCCAAGATGAGGTTTTAAAAGCCCTCACCATCGATCTCCTAATCCGAAGTGAGGACGCTGCCGCCAAACTTCGCTCGGCTTACGGCGACCGCGTGAATCCCATTCAATGGGTTGGTCTCCATGACGTCGACTATATCAGAGACATCGCATCCAATTACGACCTTATCATCAACACTGGCTCGGGTTTTATTCCAGACGGCGCTGCAGCTTTTGTGCGGGGCCTCGCTCGTCGCGTTGAACCAGGTGTTCCCCCGCCTTGGCTGCTGCACATTCCAGGTTGTAGCAATTTAGCTGATCGGCCGCTCACTCAAAAGGCGTATCCGGATAGAGAATGGAATGATACGGACGGAAATTCTGTCTACAGTTTTTGAAGTCTGAAGACGCTCGAGAACCCTATCCTCAGAGAACTACCGAGGTTCGTGTCTTGACTACAGCTGAAGAGACTGGTGTGCAAGCTGTCAGCCTCAACACGCCAGTGATCTTTGGGACTGGTAAAGGGCTTTTCAACCAACAGGGGATCATTATACCAATTATAATGCGCTACGTTATTCATCACGGACATGGGTTCAAGTTGAACGAGACTGCGAACTGGGACTGGGTTCATGTTGAGGATCTTGCTGACGCCTTTGTGCTCCTTACTCGAACTATTCTGGAGCGGGAAGACCGTGGAGTAGGCCATGTTCCAACCAGGAAGAACGGCATTCTTTTTCCAGCTGTAGGGAGGGCTCTTCAGACCGAGATCATGCAAAGGTGTCTCGATGCCGCGTTCGATGAGGGAATCTTACCTCGTGAGGATACGCCTCCGTCAAAGGAGATTCGGGAAGTTACTCTACAAGAGCTGGCGGATGAGATCACAGCTGGCCTAGTTGATATGGCAGAGCGCGGATGGCCGGGTACAAAGTCGATGAAGGGTACTGAGTTGAAACGACTGGTTGGTTGGAATCCTAGTCGTTTGGAAGATGCGTGGAAACAGTATTTCAAGGATGAGCTTGAGGCATTGAAGACCGGGAAGAGGCCATGGACACTGGAAAGCTGCATTGGCAAGGCTGGATAGGTCAACGAAGTACTGCTTTGATGTGCTTGAGATCAGCCACTGGATATAGCATGAGTTGGTCCGTATGGTCCTACTCGTATTATTCTTACAGCCTAATACGTCATGCTCTAACGCATAAATCTCTTTGCATACTAGTGAAATAACCTTCCCTTCTTGGAAGATATTACAACTGTTTCGGGCACCCAGGCGTGTTGCCCAGCTACTAAAGGCCAAGATTAGCCATAGAACCACAAGGACCATTCGCGGGCACAGAAAGCAGGGGTGTTAGGGTAACTATAGTATGAGCCCTATGACCTCTAGCCAGCCACAATCGTGGCAAGTTCAGATTGGAGGCTTGCGATGTACAAGAGCGCATGTTTCACTGCAGGCATTATATTTGCGACAGGTACTTTATCAGCTGGCCCTGCGATCAGTAAAACGAGCGCCCTGAATGGGATTGACTTGCTCTAGTAGTTTCAGTCTAGTCCCGTGCTACGGCAGCAGCTACGGGTCCAGACTACTCCAATATTCCGCATCCGTGATAGTGCTTCACTTTACATTTTATGGCTTTGCCTAGCCAATCAATAATAAATGCAGCGGTCTTAGGTTCTCCAGTGTCCTGTAATAACACGTGGTATTATCGACCTTCTTAGCTTGTTATCTTCCCTTTCCTAAATAAATGAGAGGCACTGTTTCACTGTTACTTCATCTCGCATTGCCCTTACCCACTCCAAATATCTCTTAATTAATGCTTTCAAAATAATGGCGTCGATTGACCCCCGCATAAGGCGAATCGCTAAAGAAATCGCGGACTGTCAGACCTCTGGCGTTGATCTGATTCCATGCAATCAAGATGATTTCAGCCGTGTCGAAGCTTCTCTGCCAATTCCGCCAGATACACCCTACTTCGGAGGCACTTACATCATCAATGTGTTGATCTCGGATAATTATCCGTTCGTGCCGTTGTCAATGAGGTTTAATCAAAAGATATATCATCCGAATGTCCATCACGAAACGGTAAGATACTACACCACGCAGCACATGAAATAACCTCGTACATGGCGATGGAGCTAAAGGTACTAGGGTGAGATTGCAACAGGCGCTCTCGGCTCATGGGACCCAACTCATACTATCAAAATAACCTTGGACACAGTAGTCAATCTACTCCGGTATCCTAACCCCAATTTCCCTGTCAATGAAGAAGCAAACACGCTGTTTTTGAGCAACAATCCTGCCTTCAGAGAAAGGGCTCAGGACTGGGCCGTGAAGTATGCAGGTGCCCCAGCTGTGGAAATAGATAGGTTTGTTTCTTATATGCCCCAACATTCTCTTATGGGTAACAGAACCACTAACGATCGGTAGTGCTAGTTACGGAGGGTACAATCGGAACTTGATCAAGCCATTCATTGATGCAGGATATGATAGAGACGCAGTCGTCGAGGCATTCAAGTACTATGGAATTGATCGCAATAATGGCCAAGACTATACTCTGGAGGAAGCTTATCAAGGCGATATCCTGGCAAGACTATCCGATGCCGAATAGTGGCCTTGTGTGTCTATTCCGAAGAAGCAACTGGAGCCCGCGTAGCGGCATCAAGTTGCGGGTGATAGTTGCTTTACCACGAAATCCAGCAATGTATAATTTAGAAATATACACCCCATAAAAACAAAGTCCAAATGTTAGCTTCCTCCCAGGTATAGGATTATTAATTTCATATTAACGATTTTCAAGAATATAAGTAACTATAATGCACCAATTTGGGCACGATTGGTCAGGGCAGTGAACCTGGCTGAGCTTAATCGAGGACCGGAGCTCTGCAGCCCCAACGCTAGCAAAACTCCCAAAATGCGCTATATGTCAATCTTTCGATCTTTCGGTTCTTCTATTGACTGAGTCTCAATCCAGATGGACTGTCCGATCAAAATCGTCGGCCAGCCGGCATTCTCTAACTCGACGCAAGAACAGCTTTGTCACAAGAAATTTCCCGTGCTACACTAGGCAAGTGTTCATCGCAAGCCTGCAGTGCGATAAAAACGCTAAGTGCGTATGACCTCTGTGAATGGCATGTCATGCAGAACCCTAATCTTCACTTACACCGCAGGGACAGCAAACATCTCTGCAATCGAGTGCAGCCTACTAGTACGAAATGATGGTGCCGTACTACAAATCTCAAGCTGGACAATATCCAGCCTCGCCATGGTGTTTGCAGCTCTTAGATTTATGTGAAAATACTATGAAAGGTCCCATTGGGGACTAGATGATACTTTCATGCTCCTCTTAGCTGTAAGTACTGCCTCGAATTGCTAACAGCGAGGTTACTTTGCATGCTGATAATTAAAAGGAATATCTGAGACCACAAGCAGTGCTTACACAATGAAGTAAACAAACCTTCCTAATTTGAGAAATCAAGGGACAAAAGGTCCTCTATTTTTTATTTTTGTTTTCAAATGATAGCCTATGAATTTATTGTAAGCCTCTACCTGCGATTCTGAATTTATCTTCCGGATATCAGAGCGGGGCAAAGCGCAATATCCAGCTCCAGAGGAGCTGAGGCCAACAGCAATTAAATCTCTCAACTCGAGCCCGGCTATATCGGAAACTTGAGTTAATTACTTTACCGCAATAGTTAAAGTAACTTTCTTAGCTAAAAATATACTTTGTATTAGGAGCCTACAGTAGGGGTAGATTGCCAGGTCCTTAATATCTTCCTTATATTATACTGTCGCATAGTGCAGAGTATGCAAGCTAAGTCAAGTCGTTAACTAGAGAATCTAGCGCCTATTGACTTAATTAGCAAACCTGCAAAAGAATTTTACGTTTTATATTACCGATACAAACTCTTACTACAGTGCTTTGTGCCCAGCTGCCTAGGCCGCTTATCGCACTGCAGACATCAAAGGTATTAAATATCGATCGGCATTGAGTTGCTGTTTACTTATTAGCTTTAAAGTATATTCTACTTACAGGTGGGTCAATCAAGAAGCTGACGATTAATTGATTAAGCCTGGTGGCTTCCTTCTCGTATTGGTGCATGAGGCAAGGCTTACCAGATGGCCGGTGCGGAAAGTAGGCAAATTCTGTTAACTGCCGTGAACTTTAAATCGGACAAACACGAGGCGGTCTACGGATAGGGGATAGGAGCTTTGATCAACTATTTCTCTTACATAAACTCAAGAAGTGGTCCTCATCGAAGTGACCCTTTTTATCATTCATCATAATCCTTCTACATCAGTCAGCATCATGAAATTCACCTCTTCTCTCTTCCTCATTGCCCACATGGCTGCTGGAGCTCTTGCTCTTAGCGGAGATGGCGCCGCGTGTCAATTAAACATCGACTGTCTCAGCGGATACTGCATGCCTCATCAAGGCTCAGACAGATACGTATGCTGGGGTGAGCGTCGCAAGGGAGGTCAGTATCATCTTGACATCTTCTGTCGACTTCACAGTAGGAAGTTACTAACACGATTCACTTTTGCTAGACTGGTGCAACGTCAACTATACCGGAACAGTGTGCAACAAAGGACTGACGTGTAAATCTTACCAGGGTAAGTTGCGTTTATGGGCTATAGCCGTCCTGCCATACAAGTAGATGCTAATTCGATTCTAGGAAGCTGGTTCCTTGGCAAGTGCACCTAAAGGCAGCTAGAAGGGCCTATATAAATAGACTGGTAGTAACACTATATTTATCTCTCTTAAGATTCTTACGCCTCTGTGGGGTTGCATTTGGTGGCGCAATAACATTTGCAGTGTCGCGCAGGTGATGTGCCTCCAGATCTACAAGTCTCGCCTGATGATGATGATTGCATTTGAACTTTATTTGGCGTACCTCATCTCCATTGGCAAACATACAAATAAACAAATAAATATTGTAACTGGGTGATGCCTAATTGTGTCACGCCAACACGTGACCCCGGCAACGCGATTTGAGTCTCGAAAACAGAGCCGAAACTCTCTTTCGTGTCCCCTCAGTATGGTCAATCATCGTTGCAATACTCTCACTCTGTACGAACTGCGGCCGTCGCGTACGTGACGATGGTGTCGCAGAACCTGTATCTCTCTTACAAGAGGGACACAAAATATTTGTTGTATTGGATGATCAACGTGTCCAATCGCCTACTCAGATCCACTGATGGAGGAGCTCAATCCACTGACTCTGTCAATACGACAGGTCAGACGACAGTGAATGGCCTGATTTCCATGTCGACACTCATTTCCCAGCACAAGGAACCTGTACCCAATGTCATCTACCGGCTTTTCGGTTCCATCATTCAGGCGAGATCTCTCGTTAGCACTACGTTTCAGGAGCTTATGGGGCCTGATTCGGACGAGGAACTCAAGCGAAGTAACGAAAGTCACCGACATTTCATAAACACTCTTCGCAGCGCCTTCAAGATTCTCGGCGGCGAAGAATGGGAAAAGACGAGCGCGACGACCAGCGACGATACCGAGGACGTTGAACAGATCCTGTTCGCCAACAAATTCCAAGAATTGAGCGTCGACAAAGGAGAGTCGAGCGATGAAGAGGATGATGTCACCCAACCACAATCACCAGTCGCTGCACGAAAGGTCGCGCGAAAGCCAAAGGGCAAGGGCAAGAAGGCGAGGAAGTACAAGAAGCCGAAGAAGGGCAAGAAACAAGACACGAAAAATCCCGCGACCAATGAAATACCAATCGAGAGCATTCGCATCATCGAGGATAGTGGCGAGGTCGGTCTTGTCACAGACTATCTACTCGCTGTCTATTCGACTGTCAAAGAATGGGCTGACCTGCGCGCTTATACCCAGCGTCTCTGGAAAGAGGTTGCATACGAAGGCCTGAACAGCGCTGTCGCAGGAGCTGTAAGCAACTTGACAATCTCCATGGTCAAACGCACCAACGCAGCTATCTTTGTTGACTTTCCGGGCCACGACACTTACGAAACCATCATGAACACCATCACTCGAGGAAACATGGATAAAGCACAGGGAAATTTTAGACTTGCTCTTTTCGCGCTGGGCCCAGATGGTGAAGAGCACAATCACAAGGAGACAGCCGTCGATATTAAGGAGCAGTTCCTCATCCACGCGTATCAGGATCTGAGGGATTTTGTTATCGACTTTCAGGCCAATCGTACTGGCAAGCCCACAAAGGCCATGCAGGCAAAACTCGTGAAATGGGATCCAAACTTCAACTTAGAGCGAGCTACGAATGAGGAGCGAGTCAACTGGCGGCGCTGCTACACCATAAAATGGCTCTACGATCTTGTCAACGTGTTCTCATCTGTCGTCGTTCAGAGGAACACGGTCAGAGGAGAGAAGCATGTCTACGAAGACGTGGACTGGTCTGCCAACGGTCCCTGGGGCGTCCACCGACTCCTCTTCGGCCTGAATGAATTCGCAGGCGATATCACAAACATGGCTATGAAGAAGCCTGGCACTGATATCACCAAGATGATTTATCCGCATCACGTTTTCCAGATGCAGTGCATCGTCGACTCATTTACTGTTTCTCGCGGTTGGTCATTGAGTGCTCTGCACGGCCATATGCTTCAAGCGCCAGCGAAGAAAGGCCGTGCCAGACGAGACGTCGACCTCTTTCTCGATCGACAGAACAAGCGCGTATTTGCCGGTTACTGTCAGACTGTCGATCTACTTAAGCAGATTCTGGAGAAAGATGGCAAGATGGAGCAGCATAAAGACTTTTTCGAGATCATCAAGATAGCTCAGCTTGATTTCGTCGACTTTCTTGGGGAGCACAAGTACACGACTGGCTTGGATACCATACCACCCTCACGCTTTGCAGACCACAATTCGAACGGCCTGCATGAGTACTCGCCGTTCCTTTGCGGAGTTGGTCTTGAGGAAGGTCTTGAGATCGCTTACAGACTTGGCATGTTCCTTTGGGAGCGCATGCCTGAGCCAACGCTGATGATCCATCTCCACAATGCTGTTGTGCAGAAGGGCTACCTCTCTCGACCTATTGGACTCTGCGCTACACTAGAAGATCTCTTCAAGCATACTTTCTTCGCACAGGGTCGCAAGCCGCAATCGGATTTCGTGGATGCTCTGCTTGCGTCTGTAGGACAGCCGGGATCAAGACAAGCGCAAGCACGGATGCAGGCGATTCGGTACAGAAGAAGATGTGCCGACAACATTCATCAACTTTTTGACTTGGAAATTAACCATATCTTCAACAGAAACTCCATGCTCACCACTTGTCATCGGGCGGGTTGGAACCTCGAGGCCATTCCTGACGAGGAGCTTCAATTTGGCAGCATGCTGTTCTTTGAGCGACTTAGTCGGGCAAAGCTCGTCAGCGAAAAGGAACTCGAGGATACTGTGCTTGTTCGGAAGGCGAGAGCAGTTGGGATGACCGATGAGGAGATTATCGACGCAACAAGCAAACTCTCTTCAATTGCGAACAATACGCTCGAGGTACCAGACGAGCTCGTGAACAAGTATGCAGCAGAAGGCTATCAGTTACCTCCGAAAGCTGGATCAGAAGTCCTTGACGGCCGCGATGTTCTCGACCTGGCTAAATTTGACATTCTCTCCGACGTAGCAGGAATCGCGCCAATTTCAAGCCTGAATTATCTCGGCGTCACCTGCTGGCTCTTGATCACTTTTGGGCGTATAGAGGAACGTCTGAAGGAAGCTGGAAATCCTGTGTATTTTGAGGCTTACCAAGGGTCAGGACCTTGGAAGCTGGAGAAGAGAGTTGCTTTCGCGTTGCTTGCCCTAAAGGGGGATGATGAGGAGTGTTTGAGGATTGTTGCTGATACTTTGAATGAAGCTCGTTCTGGATTCATGGATTTCATCTACTGGGAGGATTTGGAGACGGAGCCTCACTCGAGAGAATCTCATCATGTGGATCCTAGTGTTGAGGGTGAGTGCACTGTAATGTAAGGGCTTTGGATCTCTGAGGGTCAAAGAGTGATGATTTGGTCTCGCAAGCTAGACTAGAGGTTTTTTTAGAAGGAAAAATAAAAGGCAAATTCCTAGCCCAAAGAATAACACCCGCTGATCAACGCTGTTGACTGTCCCATCAGGCTTTTGTTTGGATGCACTATAAAGCCTTTTGTGCAGCCGCGGTCCATGGAACCATCCAGCGAAGGCGACTGACTTGCAAATGCAATCAAGCCGAGATCGCGATATCAGCACAAGTCAAATAAACCTGTGGAGTCTGGAACGAGTTCCACTTGAACGACAAAAGGGTATGGTTCGAGACATAGTCTGGGATCTTGATCTTGCCAGACACAGTGTAGCCACCAGCAATAGAGGTGTAGCACGAGTTAATCGGCGCATTATCAACGCCGCGACATCCCTTGCCATCCGAGTTACCATCGAAAGACTTGCAAGTGAACCAATCGTTGCGATGACACGGCTGGTCAGCAGAACAGTCAGGACTGTACCCGCACTCTTGGCCATCAACATCGGTGCAGGGAAGAAGACCTTCTTCGAAGCAATCCTCAGCAGCTTGCTTCTGAGCTTCAGTAGGGATATAGTCTGGATCAAGAAACTTGTCGACAATGTCTTGGTCTTGACAGATACGGTAGGCATACATGCCTCCATGGTCACCATTGTTGTCAACGCACCACTGGACATCGATAACTTGACCGGGCTTGTAGGTGGCAATGGGTTCTTTGCCCCAGTTGGCACCGGGCTGGTTGTAGTCGACGCTGACTCGGGCGTTGTAACCGCATGGTCCAGATCGGCCGACTTTGGCGGCGTCGAGGTCTGGCCAGGCTGTGACGGGCTCGAGGATGGTACACTCGGGGCATGTATCTGGGCCGGCCTGTCGCTTGTTAGCGGATGATACAGAGATAGGATGAGGTGAGTTACTTCAGCGTTGAGACCGGTTCGGCTCATCGGTTTACTGAGGTAGCCGTGTCCGTAGACAACGGTGCACATGGAGGCAAGTTGAAGGACTTGAAGGGTGAACATGGCGATGATTTATAAACCTTGAAATCTTGAGCACAGTGGCTTGTTTGAAGGTATCAAAATAGTGAATTTGTCGAGGCCATCTGTGCTTTTTATACACGTTTTGCCCCTCTTCTCTCACAAAACCTTCGTCGCTTCTAAAGATCATTTCCATTTTCTATCGCTCCGAAAATTTTGCCTGATCATAGGACTCATATCAGGTTCTTGAAACTATCTCGATCACTGCCATCACCCTCGGCCATTAAACGGAGCTTTCACTTCTACGAGGAGGGTTGTTCCACCTATGATGCTTCTCCAAACCCTGCCAACTAATGTCAAGGAAAACTCTCTAGCTTCGGATTATAGCATGTATTAATTACTCTTCGGCGCTTCTTCGCAGCCCTAGGCTAGAAAAAAGGCGCAACGTGACAAGTTTCACACAAAGTCATTCCTGAAGACTAAGCCAAATGTTCACTGCACAGAACAAAAAGGGTAGCATCGATCGGCCACGGCCCGAATGTATGCATAATAGGGGCAAATGCCAAGACTTGCTCGCATTAACTCTTCGGCTGTGACCGTTTTGGGGTCATCGGACCTGAACATCAGGCGGAGACTCCGCCTAAACCTGGGGATTCCGGAGACTTTCCGTTACCCCAGTATGATCTGCATACGGTGTGATCAGACTTCAGGGAGTTCTCAATGCGACCATTTATGGTGGTAATCAACGCCGATGTACGGCCAATAAGCTAGCCGTGTTTGAGAAACAACCGACAATGGACGCCTCGCTCAAGAAGCGTGCTGCTGCCAACGGGCTACTGTAGTGTCACAACGAAACAAACGTAGAAAGGTCAGATGGCCTCCTAGGGCTAAAAGCGGCAAGACACGGTGTAGGACAAATTTAATCGTTGATTGATAGGTAAGTTTTCTGGAAGAGGGCCTTAGAAGAAATCAGAGAAATTTATTTACAGATCTTCCTTGGACTACCTTGAGGAAAATTGCTAGGTCGAGCAATACAATCGATACCATCCTAAAAAGAGGGATAAGTTCATTCTGTGATGAGCTATATAATACAATTGCATTGCTTTTGGTCTCTATAGTGTAATTAGTAACGTTAGAAATATCACTTTACGATTTTTGAATCTGATCTCTGAGTGGCAAACCCGACTGGTCATCTCAAAACTGCATGTCCGATTCGTAGTCATCTCCGAGTCCGAGTGGCAACTCCCGATTCCTGACCAACTTACCAACTCCGATACACAAACTCAATTCCATGCCGTCTCCGCGCTGATAAACTTCGATCTCAACGTGCTATATAAACAAGGGAATCAGTATATCAGACATGTAAATATTCCTATAACATTACGCTTCCAAAACAACATGGCTACCACTCAAAATATCTCTGGGAATGCTCCATCTTTGACTGTACTAGACCCAGTCGTTATTAGACTGGTCCACGATGATATTGAAGAGCTTCCTCGACCAACTGAGACCGAAATCGGGCTTCACACATTTTCAGATAAACCGGCCGAACCAGAACCAGGCGTTGAATTCATAGAGAGAGTCCCTAGCATCTGGGACCCTATGAATAAGATGCGTCTATTTGCCGTTTGTCTTGCTAGCTTTGGCAACGGTTTTAATGACGCCGGGGCTGGTGCAGTAATCCCTTACGTGGAAACGTAAACTCCCCCGTCCTCTCTATGATCTAAGTCACATTCAGAACTAATATCTTTCCAGGCACTACAGCATTGGATATGCTATGGTTTCGCTCATTTTCGTTGGGCAAGCTCTCGGCTTCATGTTTGCGGCTATATTTCTAGATGACCTCCGAGCCATCCTCGGCCGGGCTAAGGTTTTTGGACTAGCAAATATAGTCCTCGTTTGTGGATACCTCCCAATTGTTACCACCGCGCCTTTTCCATTGATTCCAATTGCTTTCTGCCTAGTTGGCTTTGGCGCTGCAGTCAATATTGCCTTGGGCAACCTCTTTTGTGGTGGCTTGCAGAATGGCACTGTCATACTAGGCCTCCTTCATGGATGTTACGGCTTCGGTGGTACAGTCAGCCCGCTTATCGCAACAGCTATCGTATCTGCCAATGGCACGGTATGGAGTCGTTTCTACTTCATGAACCTATGTTTCGCCGTTCTTGTATTCTCTCTAACGGTATGGTCATTCTGGGGCTACGAGAAGGAACTCAGCGCAGCTATAAGAGAGTCAGAAAAGCCAAAAGAGCAGTCTACACTACATGCAGTACTTTTGACATTTCGTATGAAGATTGTACTTCTCGGAGCTATTTTTATCTTTGCCTATCAAGGCGCTGAGGTTTCGATCTCTGGCTGGGTCATCTCCTTCCTTATCGATACCCGAGGTGGTTCTCCTAAGAGCATTGGATACGTGACAGCAGGCTTCTGGGGTGGAATCACTATTGGTCGATTCGCGCTATCAGGATTCGGCCAACGTTGGGGCGAGAAACCTTTTGTCTATGGGTTCACCGTCGGCGCATTCGCATTTCAGCTTTTGATTTGGCTTGTACCAAATATCATCGGCAGTTCCATTGCGACAGCAATTGTTGGTCTCGTGCTTGGGCCAATCTACCCATATGGAGCTGCTCTGTTTATGCGCAGCATGACCAAAAGGGAGTCTCTTAGGGGGATGGTAACTATCACTGCCTTTGGCAGTTTGGGAGGTGCTGTAGCCCCTTTCGTCACTGGCCTACTTGCACAGTCTATTGGCACGTTTATTCTACACCCTATTTGTATTTTCCTTTATGTTATTATGCTAGCTTGCTGGTATATTATCCCTCCAGGGTCAAAAAGGCAGGAATAGAATTGAGAGACATTCAAAAAGGTTTCCAGGTCTATGCACCACGGCTCCTGCCGAATACCCCGCGTTAATTGTCGATCACTATGGGGGCGGCGACATGTCGGTCACTCTTCAATATTCGGCCCTCAATCGGTGATCTAACCATATATGTTCATCTAGAGTTGTCTGATGCACCGAAATAGCAAAACTTTGAAACATCTAGGAGATACCATTCCGGTAGGATTATTTGTACTCAGATACTGTGCAAGGACATATACAGTAGACATCCGTGGGGCGGCCATTTTCGTCAGATCAGATGAAGAACTAATATAACGATAAGCGAATTTTACTCCCACTTAAGACTTCTCAAAAAATTACAAATATGTCCTTCAAATACTTACTACTGGGTCCTATACACCCTTTTGTTACCTTGGACAAGTACAGTTCCTTAGTGCATTGCGTTCTTGGAAGTATTACAATGCCTCACTAACTGTTCCTTGAATGCAATAATAGTCTTATTATCGTCCACAGTTCTCATCCTGTCTTAGATATAGGCAGAAATATTTACCCTTTTCGTTTGCTAGATGCCCCCAAGTCCGTACTCTCATAAGAACTCAGTTAGTCTCCCCAACCCCTCCTGTTGCCGGGCAGAAGAAATATCATATTAAATTTATTGTATAAGAGGGCTATAGTATCCAAAATTCCTCTGGGTAATTGTTTGACAGCGGCCGTTTGCCTTTATATATTTCTCACAGATGGCTCGCCTGAAGTACCGAACTGACGCATCTGTCGGACGGTAATGTAGCAAAACTACACGACACTATTCACCCATACTATTCACCCATAACATTCCTGATATTCTCTATTGAAGTAGTCGCTGAGCAGGTACCAATGGGCCCATCGTTCATGGTGTCGTCGCGGTTCAAATAGACTTTAAGTACCTAAGTATCTCACCTCCTTGAAAACACGGAAGGAGCGACGCGAAATCCACGTGTCGTCACCAAATCAGGTAATTGTCCCAAAGCGGTAAGTTTTTCACGAGACTTAGAGTTTCTGTGCTCTTTAGATATCAAGCGGTGAGCCAATTATGTCAACATCAAGACCATGAGAGTCTTTGACGCTACCAAGTCTTGGTACTGAGGCAGGGTTTAACTTGGCGCACTTATGACATCATTGGCAAGGCTCAGACAATCGCCACTCTGCCCAGCCAAAAGACGAGCGACACGTACAAAAGAAAAGTAGCTATTCCAAGGAACCCCTTGACATTCTGAAACGCTTCATAGAACCTTAAAAGATATGTTTCAAACCTGATTTTCCAGCTGTCCATCGCGTATTAAAGCGCTCTCATTTGAATGAGGGTTTCACTGCATACCAGACTCTCTTATCCAAAATGCGCCAATCAACTTTGTACCCATTTTTATGCCTCTGTGGGCTTGCTGAGAGCATTGGCCTCTCGTCAAAACGCGGCCTTGCATACCATGGAGATGACCACAAATCGGATAATGAGCTCCTGATCTCAAATAATTCTGAGATCGCATGGTATTACACGTGGTCGCTTTGGCCAAACGGTCAAATCGGGAGTTCTTTACCTTTTGTGCCATTAATTCACGGCCTCGACGATGCATCAGATTCTGAGCTCGAGTCGCGACTAGATGGGCTTCCCGAATTATCTACGCATCTCCTCACCTTCAACGAGCCAGATGGCGAAACAGACACCGGTGGAAGCGCGATATCTGCCAAAGATGCAGCTCGCGCTTACATGGAGCACATAGTCCCCCTCAGAAAAGCGAAGCGCAAGTGGTCAATCAGCCATCCCAGCGTCACTGGCTCACCACGCGGTCTTGAATGGCTACGCGACTTTAATGAATCCTGCTACGATATCGACGATGATGGGTGTCCTACAGATTTCGTCGCTGTGCATTGGTACGGCGACGCAGGCGGTCTCAAGAATTGGCTGGGAAGTTTGCGCGAATTTTACAACGAGACAGCGCCTGACGCACGGTTCTGGATTACCGAGATGGCTCTACCGAAAGGAGATGACGATGCGACACTAGCTATGATGAATGAGAGTCTGCCATATCTTGATGATAGTGATGATGTGCAGGCCTATGCATGGTTTGGAGCATTTAGGAAAGATGATGCGAATGAGTGGACTGGGGACAGCGTGTCGCTGTTTGATGATGATGGGGGTTTGACGAAGCTGGGTGCGGAGTATTTGGGTGGTGAAGAGAAGGGATTTGAGGAGGGGATGTCTGGGGACTCGGCGGGGAGCTTACAATCGCCTTCGATGGGTATCATGCTGGCCATGGGCCTGATTTCGCTCGTTCATTTGTGGTAAAGTTAGACGATTATATGATAGACGATAGATAGTGATACCATTCATGAAATTGCATTTAGTATGATGAGATGCTTGCTACCTGAAATTTACTCTT
The DNA here is from genome assembly GCA_013396015.1 of Fusarium mexicanum. Classification (NCBI taxonomy): domain Eukaryota; kingdom Fungi; phylum Ascomycota; class Sordariomycetes; order Hypocreales; family Nectriaceae; genus Fusarium; species Fusarium mexicanum. The sequence continues at coordinate 7,009 of JAAOAM010000104.1, read as the reverse complement.
TCAATTCGGATACGAATGTGGATTCGGTATCGCCCAGAACAGGAGAGATCGGAGCGTGAAGCAGCTTCGAGTGGTGGAGCGGTAGATCCCGTCTCCACAGTCGTGTCTGAATTTGCGGAAATATTCAGTTCGAGGACTTCTTGGTTCTGTGCACTCGAGACTTCAAGTCACTATTCACAAATGTGTCTTTCTTAGGAGGTAACCTAGCATGCCAAGGCAGGGTTGTTCAGTTAGCTACTAGGACATCTTTACACGACGCAAAGCTCGCGGCGATGCTATATCGAATGTAAAGGATGTTAAGCTCATCCAACTCCTGTGAAAAACTTTCATTACCTGTTTCTTAGACTCACCATGATAAGAGCTACCCTGTATTATCTTCTACACGAACCAACCGATGTGAGACGGATGGAGACCTTCAAGTTCTTCCTTTCATCGAAGTTCGTCCCAATAAGATGGAACCCAATCATTCAACACCGTTTTTCATCCGATGGTCCCAGAGCCACGTTTTCATGCCCTCTTGGAGTCACTAAGCCTTTGTTCCTGAACTTAGGCGGCCGTGCCCCTCCAGACGATCTTGCTTTGCATGTCTCACAGTTCACGGGTGATCATGAGCTCACAGGTAGCATCACGAAATGTAACATGGAATTCTGCACGTTCGACTCTAGGGTATCACTGAGAGAGATAATGACGTCAGACCTCTCATAAGTTCCCAGACCCTTGCAATAATATTTCCCCAACCTCGTTTAGCTCCCCGACTTTTTAGATTCATAATCTTTACAAACACGCTTCAATTGAATCGATTCAGCCTGTAAAGTATGGCCTGGTCGGTTATTCCATCACATAATTTACATCTCTTGAGCTTCAAACTAGCTTGTCAACTTGATTGGAGGGGCTGTGAAGCTGTCACCCGTCGCATAACTACCGCTTATCACCAGCCTTGTCTCGGCCAATCCCTCGGCGGGATACGGCTCTTGAACCTGTAGAAACCCCATGAACGTGCCAACAGCCTGAATTTCCCCCGCACGACGATCCCAATCCAGACTCGCACAACCATGTCAAGAGAGAGTTCGCTAGGATTACCCGACCCAGGCGCACCAATTACACATGCGCGCAAAACCTGGGGAAGCTTCTTAGCTCCAAAACTACCCCAGGATCGCGGATCAATGGCAAGTTCCTGGATAACGATGACAGCCGCACCAGTCAATGAACTTGAAAGCTCATCAGACGATCCCCAAAGGAGACCCTGAGATCCTTCAATTGGAGAGGGGTTCGTTGGTGGAAGTTGACCCGTGGAAAAACAGAGATCGTCGGTTTTTCTATAAAGCTTGGGGGTTTTCGCTCTTTTTTGCTGGGTCAGTCTCCACCTTGATCATCCGCAATCATGTTCTTCAAGGCTGTCGTTGCTGCTCTCATCCCACTGGCCCTTGCGACCAAAGGCAAGGGTCCTGACAAGGATGGCAAATACTGGATCAAGGGAGATGGCATCCAAGCCGCTTTCATTCCCTATGGCGCCTCCATCACCAATCTTCTGATCGACGACCAGTACGGTATCACCCGAGATATCGTCGCTGGCTTCGATAATGCTACACACTATAGCATTGACGAGTCTCACCCCCATCTTGGAGGTATTCCCGGAAGATACGCCAACCGTATTCGCAACAGCACGTTCGAGATTGACGGCAAGAAGTATCACGTCACGCCCAACGATAACCCTACGCCCGAGTCTCCCAAGGGCGCTGATACTCTCCACGGCGGACCCGATGGCTGGGACTGGCGCAACTTTACTGTTGTGTCCTACACCGACTCCAGCATCACCTTCTCCATCGTTGACCCTGATGGCAAGGAGGGTTTCCCTGGAGAGGTTGTCTCCTACGTCACCTACACCCTGACCGGCATGGACTGGGACTTCAAGATTATTGCTCTCGCAACCACCAAGAAGACCCCCATCATGCTTACTAGCCACACCTACTGGAACCTCGACGGCTTCTCCAACAACGAGACAAATACCATTTCCAACCATTCTATGTATATGCCCTACGGTGGCCAGCGTGTTGCGACCGATAACATCCTTATCCCTACTGGTGATATCATTCCCAACAAGAAGGGATCTGTGAATGATTTCTGGAGCAAACCGAAGATGATTGGTGACCAAGCCAACAACAAGGGTTTGGAGAACAACTGCGGTTTCAACTGCACAGGATATGGTTAGTACTTCTTTCAAACGATCTATAACATTGCTAACCGACCTCAGACACCTGCTACAGCGTCAACCGTGGCCAGCTCGGCAACTTTGACTGGCGAACTGAGGGCCCCGTGGCCACTATCGCTTCCGCCTGGTCTGGCATCCAGCTCGACATCTACACTGATCAGGACGCCTTCCAATTCTACAGCTGCACTCAGCAGAAGGGTACCATGCCTCTCAAGAAGACCCAGGGTCTCAAGGATAACAAGGAGTTCCCCCGAATCATCCCCAAGTACGGATGCATGGTTGTTGAGGTTCAGGACTACATTGACGGTATCAACAACCCTGAGTGGCAGAGGCTTGAGAAGCAGCTCTATGAGCCTGGTGGCAACCCTTATGTTCTTCAGGCTAAGTACCGCTTCAGCCTCAAGGGCAAGGAGTAGTTTATAGATGTAGGGTCGGGTATATGAAGTAATTGATAATGTTTGAACGGGTTGCTGTTTGTAGAATGAAGTGACAATGGAAGTTTGACTGTGATTTAATAATGTACATAATGTTTCTAAGGACATTGGTGTATACCCGTTCCTCAGCGGTGGGCTTGTAACTAATGGCCAGGCGAACTAGCCTAATACTGCCTCCCAGCTCGTCAAAGAGGGTCATATTAGAAGAACACAAATACCCATATGCTCCATCGATTGTCTTGCACTCCAAGCTCTACTCGGATCCCGCCGTCGTTGCTTCCAAGCGTTTTGCATCACACTATAAACCGTACCACAATTTGTAAAGCCTGCCTCCGCATTATCCATGAGCTTTGTCAATAAACCGTCAAAGTACTGCTCATTGGGAGGAAGTGCCATGGACCCAGCAACGCACAGAGGCCATGGCGTTGCTCGCAGCGATATATGTGGAGGCAGGTTGTCTAATACGTCGACGACTCGTGACACTGCGCTATGAGGATCTGGCGATGTGATGTTGTGATCTGAAGCAAGAGTGTAAAGCTGCACCAGTGCTGCGGTTGCGAAGAGGTGGGTTATCGAGCGGTTTGTTGGTGTCAACTGATGGGTTGATCAGCAAATATTTACTTTTAATCTCGCAAAATGACACAAACCGTTGATCCATCATCTAATGCCGCCTCTATTCCGTTATGTATGCGTTCTTCCAATTCATCAATCGCGATTCGCAAAGCCTCATTGTCTAATGTTATAGCCTCTGAATCTAGGGCCATCATGTCGCCGATCGCGATCATGATACAGTTGGAGCAACCCATAACTCTCGACATGTCAATCTTTCCAGCATTGAGCCAATCGTGATATGGTAGCCTCGGCGCAGTCCCCGTAGCCAGAGGCGCAAGTACATCGATCCAGACGAGGTTCGACAGGATAAACTTTTGCGCAGTATTCATACCTCGCTGAAAGTCGAAATCTGGGCTTGTAGGATTCGAGGTGTCAAAGTCGAAGTCGGAGGATGTAAGGTTCTGGATGACGGATACGAGGGCGTTGAAGTGGGCTTGCCAGTTGTTTGTGCCGCCTTGGAAGACCTTGAGCAAGTCAGAAGACAGAGATTGAAAGTGTATGCTAGCCTTTGGGTATTACCTCAAAAGAGATCAGGAACATACCGCCAGCAAGGAACTTGAGCCATTCCTCGATGTTGTCGGCAGAAGCACCAACGTCTCGATGTCGGACGACATGTCGAAGTTCCTGAAGTGCTTTGGTATGGTATTGTAACAGTTCGTCTTCTTGATTCTCAGTGTGATATGGTGAGAAGGTATGTTGGTGGAAGGCAGAGAGGGTCAGAGCTGCATTTCGAAGGGGCGCATCTGTTTAGTGGTCAGAGTGAACAACTGGAGTACGGGGAGTGTCTTACTTCGTTCTAGAAGGAAGAAGAGCCATCCTCTACCTCCCTGATCTGGTGCATCGACGTAGAAAGCATACTGAATAGGAAAGATGTAGTCGAGGTAGTGAACAAGATACTGCGCCTCTCGGAAGATGGTGTTTGTAGTTGATGAACCGGCTTGTGTCGGATTGCCAGTTATTTCGCTTTGCGGTCGAGAAGTCGCTTTGGTACGCGAAACTTGTGCTGCTTGAGCTGTCGACCGAGCAAGCTGGCGATTCTGAATGGTCTTGACGCGTCGGAAATTCTCCTTGACTGCCACTTTGATTCGCCGCAGCTCCTCTTGCAGTAACTGATCATTGCTCATCCATGCTGGCGGATCGAGGTCATATCCATGGCAGGTGATACTTCGAGTGCTGCACTCTTTGCATTCCGGGGATGACTCGTCACATCTTCTGTGTCGGATGCGACATGTCCAACAGCCCCTGCGTCCTCGGGGCATGATCTGCTGATGTGGATTTTGTCAAGCTCGGAATTGAGCATGCAAGGTGGGAAATCAAGCGAGGGCAGAAGAAGTGGATCGTAGGCGCTTTAATGAGATTTTCAGTGGATTGACTAAACCACTTCAGGGCCTTAGTTGCACCGAAGCGCTAAATCTAGTGCTGTTCATGGGGACAGCGACGAAAGATGCTGGGCTGGACCTTTCGTAACGAATGACGACGCTCTTTGCAATAACTACTCAAGCCTAATCCTGGAGACGGACAGCGATTTATCATAGGCGACTGTATTCTTATTGCAAGAGGTTAACAAAGTTCCGATCGCGGAGGCTAGTGACTCCGGTTGGTCTAGGTGCTGAACTTAGGCCTGAAAGACTGAAGATCCGATGGAAGGATGCATATGGCTCTTATCTTATAGAAGTGATTAAGTAAGGTTTATTTGTTCTATGGTAAATTGTCTGTTATAGAATGGACCTATGTACTAATGTCCGTACTAAAGAGTTCGAATGATAGAGTCTTAAGCTACATTGTAGGAGAAAGGCCTGCTAACACTGCCTCCTTGGAATTTGGCAATCTATAGTCCCATTAGTTAGCTCAAAATGGAAAACATTGTTCGGCACACTTACAATCTGGTCAATGCTAGCATATGTGCCGGCAATAAACACAAAAAAACCGACAACAAAGACAATGCAATTGCAGACAGCACGCTTGACATTGTGCTTATCATACCAATTGCCCTCCTTGAGAAGGAAGAACCACATAATGGGAGGAATCCAGAACGAAAAACCTGAAATGAAGAGGGCAGCACAGATACCGAGAAGCTCAGAGAAAAATGGGATGGCCTCTGCAATGACCCACGAAAGGAAGATCACAAAGGCAACGACGGCCAACCAAGTGATCCAGCCCTTGCGGGTATTGATGAACCGTGTAATAGTATTCTTGTAAAGTCGACCGTGGATAAATCTGCAAGCGACCGTAGCGTTGATAGAACCTGAGATGTAGATGACAGGCAAGGCAATGCCGAATGCGACTTTTGACACTAACGGGCTGGCGGATAACAAGGCCGGGGACTGAACTTCCTGACCAACGAAGGCATAGATGACTGATCCTGTGATTGTGTACAGAACAATTTCTGTAAGACCTAGAGTGACGATGGATTTTGTGAAATCGGCTGGGGTATGCATTTCGGACATGAAGGAGAATTGGGCTGCAGCGAATGCATACGAGAAGACGATATTGGATACCGCTGTGAGTGCTTGTGTGAAACTAAGGTCGTCTTGCGGCCACGCTGACCAAGTAGAAGATGAGAAGCCACCTGGGGCGTCTGACCTCTGAATGCCAGTGGCAATCATGGTGATACCGATCGCAAGGATGATAGAGATAAAGTCGATGTAGCCGAGGATCGCAATCTCAGTGAACGAAGGTGGAATAGCGAGCACCATAAGGATGACAGCAGAGATGACCCCAAAGGCGAGAGTGCACACGCTGCTGCCCGTGATCTTGACGAGGGCAATTGTACCGGTCAAGCAGTGAGAGCCAGTAGCCAAGATTAACAGCCCCAAGAAAACAACAGCGAAGAGCTTGTCTCCAAAGCCTCCCATCAAAAGCCGACCAGCATCGACATAATGATCGATATCAGGGTATTTCAGCTTGACAAGACCGACCATATAACTAGCATACATGGCGATCAAGCCGATTCCAATGCAGGATATAACGCCAGCGACCATTCCGAGGGTAGCGAAAGCTCCAGGGAGACTTAGACTACCGAGGGCAATGGCTTGAACGATGAGGACGACGGTAAGGCGCTTCCACCCTAGGCGGTGGAAGTGGGCTGTGCCTTGGATGGTCTTTTCTTTTTCAAGGTCGGTTTGGAACATCTGGGCTGTGGCTTCGCTGAAGGATGCTTGACGGTGGATGCCATCTTGTTTTTCACCAGCAACGATAACGTCGGAGTCGTTTGTAGTCTTGGGATGACTCATTATGAAAGAACCAAGGTAAAGGTTTGATAGGAAAGAGAAAGTTGAAGAAGTTCACTGACATGGGGAGGATGAAGTCTATATATCCTCGACAAGACAAGCTCGTACTGGGTATACAATCCCTTGGACCGATAACCCCGTGGGGAAGAGCTTCAAAAAGCATGAGCTCCACGCGATAAGAGTTTTCCGATCATATCGTCAGTTACAATTGGGAATTACCAAGCGCGATGATTGGTTGACGAATTCCCGGTTTGACTAATTCCGAGTTTGAGTGGGTTATCGACCGACCAATTCTGGGCCCTTAAGCCATTGCTTTCCGACCCAGTGCTTAGCGAGTTATGATATGAAGGGCGGGATGGTTAGTGGGTGCTTGTAGCTGTAGGGCGCGGTTTGAACGAATATCGGGCATGATGGATGCTTGAAGCGAGCTGTTGACTCTGCCTTGTATATGAGACGCATCGTACACTTAACAGTGTAGATACGAATTTGTCAATGCATTGGTAAAACAAATTAATACAGAAATC
>JAAOAM010000102.1:0-62630 GCA_013396015.1 Fusarium mexicanum | reverse complement strand
GGCCTGCTATAGGGGCCTCACTGTTTAAGCCTCTGTATGAAAGTTAAAAGCTCGATGGCCTCATAAGGCTGACGGGAAGAAAAAAAAAATAGATTGTGCTATGGGTCGCAAAACTCTCTGGTCTCCTCTCACCTGCTTCTGTGAAAAGTCTATCTGACTCATTCGTGTGATTGGCCGCATTGCATGACTCATGATCTCCGCACTGCCAGCTATAAAACCCCGCCCGCCCCTCCAAAGTCTCCGCGCTTTCTTTACCGTTAATCCCCGACTTTACCCTTCGCCATCGTCGCCTACATCATCATGGCTCCGAAAGCCCTCACACATCTGCCTTCTGAGATTCGTCAGCAAATCTTCAGAGAGTGTCTAGAGGTAGACGGGGGCTATGTTTATGATGTTGAGACTGACAAACTGACAAATGCCGACGGCACGGCGATTGATCTATCCCTACTTTATACATGTCGCTCGATCGCAAATGACACCAGGGCAATGCCATTGGCAGTCAATACTATCCGGTTCTCGTCTGTCTTCCGTCAAGACTGGTGTAATATGGCTGGCTGCTTCGCTCTTGCTGCTACTACTCACTACGTTCTGGAGCAAGACTTTGTGTTTCATTTAGCTCAATTTATCACTCCTGAGATGTACGCCGAGCTAGATCTAATATGCCCCGGCTTTCAGAAACTACTTGAGATTGAGCTCGTTGAGCACGAGGATTGGATAGATGAGAACGACGACCCTGAATACCTTTTCGAGACCGACAAGTTGCGACCTGCCATGTGCAGCATGGTACGACAATTTTTAAAAATGGTCGACTTATTCAACATCAATGGAGATTCTCTGAACCGTCCCTTTCGCCTTCTTCACGGTGAAGCCGATGCAAACCTCAGCAGTATTATAAGTGGTCAAAGGCGGCTGGAATGGACCCAAGGCGAGTTGCGGGAGGCAACAGGGCATTGTCTGAAACTTATCTCGGAAGCACACCCTGATGAGTTTGCGAAATATGTATACAAGTCCCTTCCGCATTGGGTTGGAAGTCGCCCCGCCCAAGACTTTATCAACTTGAAATTCAACCTGTGGGACATCCCTTCCCAAGAGCAAGTGGCTCATATGCTGGAGTTGTTTGAGATTGGGACGTTTGTTTGGAAGCTTCCAGCTACCTGGCACTACGCACCGCACAGCTTCTACGATCAAGTCGGCAAAGGCGTCCCGCAAGATCGACGTTCTCCAGAGTTTGAGAAGCCGGATAATTTATTGGAGCACTTCACCAGTCGATGCCGTGAGAAGCTAAGGTTTTCTGCCACCGCTGCTGCATGTCGCTTTCTTCAACAACTTTCGACTAGCCATCGGAAGCAGATGAGAAGGATTGTATTGCATGAGGACTTGCCATCGGTGAATCTGCCGTCTCGCCATACCCAAGGGTTCATTCCCTTTTTGAAAGAGAACTCCTTGCTTCGAGTCGAGCGTCGTGTCAGCGTTTTGGGATGCGTCGCAAGCCTAAATCCCCATGACATTACCACTCGCATGGATAGTTATGAGGGGGAGTACATGCTCTCACCGCCAGTGATTGCAGACCGAGAGTTTGAGGCTAGTATATACTACTGGCTTCTGGATGCTTTCGCGGTGGTGGATTCAGGTGTTAACACCGATCGCTTCACTTTCGTTTTAGAAGCTGGGCAACACAGCGACTTTTGCTCTGAGCTTTTCCAGAAGGCCGTTCAGGCAGAGATCTCCAAGTCGAAGGCTTGGAAGATCTGCTTGGAAACCGGACTTTTGACATCCCTGAGACCAAGTATACGGGACCGCAATATGACCAGATATGCAAAGAACCCGAGGTTTGAGCAACTTGTTGTCCAGTTGGTGAACCAAACATCGTGCTTACGGTGCGATTTCAACCCAGGGGCACCATTAGATGTAGACGCATTGGTTCAGGATGCCAAGTTACGGCATGGGGAGGATGTCTTCGATAAGTGGGTGAGCAAGTGGCAAGTAGATCTGATTCCATTGCCATATGATCTATACCAGGACACAATGGTGGCTCCCAACTGGGAATTTCAGACCCGGCAGGAGTATATTGAGTCACGGGGAATAGATACCAACGCGGAAGACTCATAAGGGACTTGGATAGATAAACTAGGTAGGAAGACGCTGCAATTGGAAAGGGATCTTGGGATAATACAAATTGGCATTGTTGGACTTGGCAAATGAAAAATAGTAGAAGTCGAAATTGATGTCGCACATTCGAGCCTTTCTTGAGTTATTTTCCTTCATTATCGAGGCTTCAATGCAGCAAGGTGATATCTTTAGTAGGTGAGTGGTACTGTAGCTTATACTCAAACCAACACTTCTGATCTTACGAAAAGATGGTCCAGGTCACTATATCATGCCGTATCAAAGGCTTGGTCGGAGTTGAGAATCAAGAGAATGGTGTACTGCAACCTACTGCTCCCTTTGCCTTGTATCACAATTTGAACGACGCATAGAGATGAAGCCCAAGGACGACAAAGCACGTATTTCTTATCAGCATCAGCATGAGCAGTCGGAATCAGAGCCTTGTAGATGAAATGATCCGTTGGCTGCCTTGTGACAACTGATGCTAAAACCTGGCTGGCTGAAAAACACCATGCCGTCCCGCTCCACTACTAAAATTCGCTGCGCCCTTCACACTCTCTGTAGTGATAACCTTGACCCCATTCTCAAACTCATTCCTCAACGCATCTTGAAACGACGATGCATTATAGACAGAGTAATAACAACTAGCCCTGTCTACATTCATACACTCCTGCGGAAACGTAAGAAGCTGCTTCGCAATCTTGGTTGCCTCCACCAACGCCTGTCCCTTGGGTACAACGCGGTTCGCAAGTCCAAACTGCAACGCCTCTTGTGCCGAGACAGGTCTTCCAGTAAGGATCATATCCATCGCTCGCCCGAGGCCGATGATGGCCTGTAGCCGAACTGTACCGCCGTCGATGAGGGGGACGCCAAATCTTCGGCAAAATACACCGAAAACAGCGTCTTCCTCGGCAACGCGCATGTCGCCTATGAGCGAAAGTTCAAGGCCTCCCGCGACAGCGTAACCAGCGACAGCGCTGATGACGGGCTTCTTGACTTGCATTCTCGAAGGCCCGATTGGGCCGATATTGCGGTTCTCAACCGTGTGATTCGGGTCGATGATTGGGCCGAGATAGTTGTCTGTTCCCTGCACGGGATCCCATTTGGCGACTTCATGGAGATCGAAGCCTGCGCAGAAAGTACCATGTGCACCGTGGATGATGCAGACCTTTTGCGTGGCGTCGTTCTCAAATGCTAGGACGGCGTCGGCGAGCTTTTTGGCTGTAGGTCCGTCTATGGCATTCTTGCGGTGAGGGCGGGAAAGAGTTATGGTTGTGATCCCATCGGAGGTTTGGGAGACCTGAACTGCTTGAGGCTCTGTATCGGACATGGTCGTTCAGGCGAGAGAGTTTTATAAGAGCTGAAGCAATCAGGAAGAATAGTCCGCCCAAACTCGTTTTTATATCGTGGATCGGCTGGATCGGATAACCAACCCGTTATAACCGATACAAAGTTGACGTTCTCCTTGTTATTAATTGTGAGGAGCATGTATACGAAGGGCGTGGCTCATAAAGTGATTGGAGGTCTCTCCAGCTTTGACCTCTCCAGAGGATATTTTGAGTTTAGCGCCATGTAACATCCTCGGCAATGACGCCGTCTTCATGTTCACGAGATATTCTTGAGCAACGGAAGTTAACATGAACTGGTGGTTAACGTATATTATGATGTAGTTTCTAATTAAATCTACGTGAGCTTCAAGTCAATTAACATCATTTAACAGAAACTCGTAGGTCGCCTGTCAGATTGAGAACAGTGTCGGTTATACTTTGATCCGGTCTCACTGGCCTACCCGGAACTAATTGTCTTTGAACTCGCAAAGCGATAAACATCAATACGTTCAGAGATGAGGTTCTTGCAACCATGCAGTCAAGAGAAATTAATTCTGGCCTTCTCATACGATCCTTGACTCTATTTCTATACAGTATCAACAAAATATCATGTGTCCGTCGCCTGCGAAAGCATCCAGGGCGTATTATTTTAGTCTCATCCAAGCTCTGCATCAAAGCAACCGCCTTCACAACACTGACTGAAGCAAATACCATACAGTTTGTTGCGAAAAACACGTCAATACCAGCACCGAAAGTATACTGCAGTTTCAAGCACAAAGGTCGTGTCTATATACTTATGAAGAGGATCAGAGGTCAGGATCTATCTCAAAATTGGACACAACGGTCGGAAGACTCTCAGGCGCGAATTCTCGCGCAATTGAAGACCTTGATCACAGAGATACGCGACATTACCCCACTGGATTGCATTGGCGTCGCCAATGTCGATGGCGGCCCCATCTTTGATCCGCGTCTTCCTGATAAATCCTTCTGGGGTCCTTTTGCAACGATCCAGGAATTCCGTCGAGAGTTGCGTCATGGTCTTGAGCTTCGCGATGGGGAAGAGGCATTCCCGGGTCTGAGGGAACTCATAGAGTTTCACAACGGCCCGTCGGAGGGTCCAGTCTTCACCCACGGTGACCTAGGCAGTCTCAATATCATGGCTGATGGGGATACGGTGACGGGCATTGTGGACTGGGAGACGGCTGGATGGATGCCGCCGTACTGGGAGTATACGTCGGCCTGGCATGTCAATCCACGAAATACGTTCTGGCGGGATTCGGTCGACGGGTTCCTCACGCCTTTGCCGCATGAACTGGAAATGGAAAGAATACGCCGGCAGTACTTTGGCGAATTCTAACTTGGTCTCGATATCCAACTCTTCATCGATCAAACTCATTCAATACGACGAGCCCTCATGGTACCAGCTGCTTTCTTTCCAAGAGACTATACGTCAACTGTCCTGGTGCAGACTGGCCATCAAACCGACGCTCCAAGGCTTTCTGCCCAACAACATCCACATAATCGCATCCCGGACGGGGATCCGATCTAGTACTGCAGCTCCCAGCGTCTTATTGCCGATCTGCAAGGCTGCGAGTGCCTCCTGAACCTATTCAACATATTTCCATATCGGCTATTCCCCTCACAAGTATGCTTCTCCAAGTAGCTTCAAGCTTAGGTCATGATCGTTACCAGTCAGATAAGCATCACAGCATCAACAAATTTATTAGGTTTATGGTTTGAGCTTCTATTTATACTACATAGTAAAGCTCACTTTCCCAGGTGCGCTTTATATCATGGGTCTTTGGATCGATAAGCTCGTCATTGTATCCTAACTATATGTTCACCTTTTGTTTATTTTACATTAAACGTACATAATTACAACGCTGCAACGCATATTTCTGTAGATCCTCTTCTGTCATCCCTCGTCTCCAAGCATTTCTCCTCCCCAGAAGCTAGCTAGCCTCTCTCATCAGACCGGCACACCACCGCTGCGAACCCGGTCCGACGGTACACCACTCAGCATCGCTGCTCGTTCCCCCGCAAACTCCAACCTGAGTTCAACGACGTGATCGAACGTGGCGTTTATTAACTGTCCGGTTATGATTCACACTATTGGCTGCCTTATTTCGTCGGTCCGAGTAAAATCATCATGTGCATTGACGATGTTTCCCGTTTCGTGAAAGACTTGCCGTGTTATCCGGGACGGGATGTCGGCACTAGTCGAGAACGAACGAAGTCTGGAACTAGCTGGTATGAGAGCCTCAAAGGGGTAGAGCGCCGAATGGAGAAAGGGATTTCCCCGCGTTTGTGTGTTGGGATCTGCGGAGGCATTCCGGCTTTAGATACGTCGTAGCTCGAGCCTCTCGGTTGATTGTTTCAGACATGCTTAGAGTAGTCGCTGTTGCAAGACTGAGCTTCGCGGGAGTGTAGAAGTCTGCCCCGTGCAGTGACATCGAGGCTATAATGACTTGTCTTGGTCCATGTAACTTTTCGGCAATCTCTGGAGAGTACTAAAGAAAGGTCGACACCTGAAAGACTCGGATGATGGATCAGAGCATGAGATCGAATGTTCAATTGCCTCCTTCTGGCCACCACGATAACGCCACCCGCAGCACAGAGCATGCATTTTAATGAATAACCTCCTTTAGCTATTACCTTACATAGCTACGCGACTGTCTACTAGGCTAGATATGGCCTGTAGGAGGCGCCTTTGATGCGGAGGTAAACAGACTTAATCAAACCGTCAGCCGATATGTCGGACCGACGACTTCACCCTCACCTTTAGAGTTTGCAGCTGCGTGGCCAAGCAATTTGACATTTGGGGTCCCCGCGACTCCACACGCAGAACTTGGGGTAGTCTAGACACTCCAGACTGTCAGCCGATTGGTCAATGCGACTCGTCCGCTTGCTCGTATCGAGTTACTCCTCTCCCTGAACTTCTCAACTTGGTCTGAGCTGGAATCTCGTGTGCGCACTGGATCTGCATCTATAAAGCGATGGCCCCCTCGCCTCTCCGAAATCATGAACAGCTCAACAACAACTCCAATTGTCTCTCATCCCATCTTACTCCTACCATTTTGATCATTTCGGCTCTCTCACAATCATCAACATGGCATACAACGGGCCTGATGAGAAGGGCGCCGCTCACACGGAGGATCGCCGTGAGAGCATCGCCGCTCAGCACATTCACGAGGTCAACGACAGCGCAGAGCTCCGTGGCATCCTCACCGCCGCCGAAAATGCCGCCGCCGCCGAACATAACATGACTTTCATGGAGGGTCTCCGGGCCTATCCCAAAGCCATGGGATGGTCAATCGCCCTTTCCACCTGCATCATCATGGAGGGTTACGATACGATCCTCATTGGCAACCTCTACGCCATGAAGCCCTTCAACGAATACTACGGCCACCCGGACGGGAAGGGAGGATACTCTATCACCGCCGCTTGGCAGTCTGGCCTCACCAACGGTGCCAGTGTCGGCGAGATCCTAGGCCTGTACGCTAGCGGCTGGCTCGCCGACCGCTATGGTTACAAGAAGGTTCTCGCGGCGGCGCTCATCATGATGACTGCCTTTATCTTCATCCAGTTCTTCTCTGTCAGCCTGTCGATGCTGCTGGCCGGCGAGATCCTCTGCGGTCTTCCATGGGGCGTCTTCCAGACACTGACTACGACCTACGCCGCTGAAGTTTGCCCCATCCACCTTCGTTGCTACCTTACAACCTACGTCAACCTCTGCTGGGTCATCGGTCAACTCATTGCTTCGGGCGTTCTGCGCGGATGCATCAGTCTGGAGAGCAAGTGGTCATACAAGATCCCCTTCGCTGTCCAGTGGGTATGGCCCATCCCTATCCTCATCGCTGTGCTGCTCGCACCTGAGTCTCCTTGGTGGTTTATCCGCAAGGGCCGTGTTGAGGAAGCTAAGCGATCCTTGGAGCGTCTGCAGAGCAAGGGCACATCTGTCAATGCTGACGACACCGTTGCCATGATGGTCCACACTGACAAGGTTGAGAGGAAGATCAGCGAGGGAACCGGATACCTGGACTGCTTCCGAGGAAAGGTCAACCTCCGCCGAACTGAGATTGCATGCCTGACCTGGATCTGCCAGACCATCTGCGGCTCCTCCTTCATGGGCAACTCGACATACTTCTACGAACAGGCCGGCCTCGCTGAATCTTCCGCCTTCACCATGACAATTGGCCAATTCGCCCTCGGATTCGTCGGCACCGTGCTCTCTTGGCCGTTGATGTCCCGCGTAGGCCGCCGCACAATCTACGTCTGGGGCCTCTTCGCCCTTACCATCATTCTCTTGGTCGTCGGCTGCCTTGGCATTCCTGCCAAAGCCGCTGGTTACTCCTGGGCAATCGGATCGCTGCTCCTCGTCTACACCTTCACCTACGACATCACCGTCGGCCCTGTCTGCTACTCCCTCGTCGCCGAGCTTCCATCATCCAGACTTCGCCAGAGGACGATCGTGTTGGCCCGAAACGCATACAACATCGTGGGTGTCGCATACACCAACATCATCGGCTTGTACTCGCTGAACCCAACGGCTTGGAACTGGGGAGCTAAGTCGGCGTTCTTCTGGGCTGGTAACTGCGCTTTGTGCTTTCTCTGGGCTTACTTCCGACTTCCTGAGCCCAAGGACCGCTCTTACGCCGAGCTGGACATGCTCTTCGACCAGGGAGTCTCCGCCAGGAAGTTTGCCTCGACCTATGTCAATCCTTATGAGGTGACCGAACGACGATTCGACCAGGACGCCGATATCAAGGAGAAGAGCATGACTCATGTGGAGTGATCGGTTGCTGTTTATACATGGACGGTCGCGGTTTCAAGTCTTTGTATGAAGATTCGGGGTGGACGGTGAAGATTGCTTGGAGGGTTTGTACAGTTTGGGGTTTGAAGTATACGAATAGGTACCATAGTTTCATTTGTGTGTTTCAATCAAGTTATTAAAACTACAACGCTCGCTTGTGTCGTCCATATAGTGCCCACAATTGCCACCCTCTCCGAGAGACACTTGCTTCTCTCAACTTTCACTCGTGCGTCGTTTACTCCCTACAATGTCCGCTCCGGTATACAGAGTGCAGTCACAATCTGTACCATTTCGACAAGTCACCAGACGAGGACAACTCGTTCCATCGCCTACGATAACAGTACGAAGCCACCATAGAACTGCTACATATCTTACGCCTTACGTCGTCAATCGGTCAAGGGCACCGGTCAGGGTGAAAGCTGGGCTCCCATGAGTATGTCGGAGTGTCTCAGACGTGAGCGAGATGCTGGTGATTATTCCGGTAATGAAGAGGATGGCTG
The DNA here is from genome assembly GCA_013396015.1 of Fusarium mexicanum. Taxonomy (NCBI): domain Eukaryota; kingdom Fungi; phylum Ascomycota; class Sordariomycetes; order Hypocreales; family Nectriaceae; genus Fusarium; species Fusarium mexicanum. Next base: position 53,883 of record JAAOAM010000102.1, on the reverse strand, counting down.
CGCTGCTCAAAGTAGCCTCGTTGTACATTCTCATGGATGAGCATTGCCGTGTAAATGTATGATGTGATTCGCAGCGCGATATGTCGTCTTTTTATATCGCTTTGCTAGACTTTTGGTGTCTCCAATCTCTCTTATGCTTGTTAACTTGTGCTGTTTTCGTGGGTTTCGCTTCACAACCTGCAATCCGTACGCATTCATCCCCCCCAATTGTATCGCAAGCCCCGTAAAGTATCGTGCATTCGCGTCATTGTAAGCATACATTTATAAACGAAGTTAGTACATAGATATACAGAATCCGTGATGCCAAGTTGCACTTGTGGATCAATGAAAAACTGTAGGGAGGATCAGGGGAAATAAGAATGTCGCGCGATGGCTCGGAATGACGAATCTGGGAATAGCTTCAATTTGTCGAAACTGGAAATCGTCCTCGGGTAATATACGGATACTAAAGTCTGACTGGCTATGCGCCCATCTCCCGCTTAGCTCATATTTTTATCTTGGCTCCAACCCAGCTGACAACCCCTGCTGATGAATTACCGCGATGCCCAGGAATAAAAGACGAGCCACTAACAAATACAGAGCGCGCATCGTGGGGATCCAGCGGGGAGAATGAGCCAAGCTTCATGGTGCGACAGCGAACTCCCCGCATCTGCTTGTGACACTTGCATCACGAGTTGACCCAGCCTCAATCATATCATATCCCCCACCAACACAAGTCGGAGGGGTCTAGATCGTGGAGCGGTGAGACACCAAAAAAGGCGCGTGAGCAACAGGGGATCCAATTGCGATGAAAGGGCAGGGCATCACATGCGAAGCAGGCTGCGACAAAGAAATGGAATGGTCTAAACATTTGAGATGAGACATTTCGCGAGATCTACAGTGTCAATTCGACAAGCTTATTCTCCACTGACGCATCACATTGACCACCATCTTTAGGTGATCTCGTGCACCAAGTCTAAGATGCATACAAAATGCCCGATTGCAACACCCGTATCAATTGAGAGTGTGTTTGTGCGCCCGCAATTGACTTGATTACGGTGATACAGACACAGACACAGTCACAGTCACAATCACAAGCCTTGTTGGTGCTGTTGCACCCGCCAAGGCCATTCTGGAGGGTTCCCCAACTTCTCCACCGAATAACCTCTAGCTAAGCGCTGTACCTTATCGGCCACGACACGAAAGAACAGAATAGAATAGAATGCTTGACGCAATAGATCAGTTCTCATCTACCGAAATACGACTGAATAACAGGAAATTACCCTTGTACGATGTTCAAATACTCTCTGCAAAGGTTAGAGCGGTAACGCGATACAAACGGGCCTTGAAAGAGGGCCATCCAGGTTTAGCGTCGGCACCCTCCATTACGACAGCCTAGACCCTTGGCTTTGCCCCGCCTAGACCGCCCGCCCTTTGGGAACAGTCACCAACCTCCAGCTCCGCCTCCATTTCATCCTCGTCCTCTCCCCAGACACAACAAAAGGGCTGACGGTCCCATCTCTTCTCCCCTCCTCTGTCAATCCTCCCACAGTCTGCGCCTCGACCCATCACCGAAAGCGACACGATCGTACCCCCCGAGTCGCCATGTCCTCCACTGCGACAGCCGCAGCGGCTGCTGCCACGGGCGCAAAGCCCCAGGGCGGCATCATCGAAGGCCTCAATCCGATCCACTACAACCCCAAGGACCCCATATCGCTCTTTATCGTGCAGGCCTTCATCATCATCATCTTCTGCCGCCTTCTACAATGGCCGCTCTCCAAGTTCGGCCAGCCGCGAGTCATCGCAGAAGTCATCGGCGGTATCGTCCTCGGTCCCTCCGTGATGATGCGCATCCCCGGCTTCAAGGAGAACATCTTCCCCACCGAGTCCATGCCCGTCCTCACCAACGTCGCTACCATTGGTCTCTTGCTCTTTCTCTTCCTCGTCGGTCTCGAAGTCGATACACGCATGTTCAAGTCCAATTGGCGCGTCGCTGTCAGCGTTGGACTGGCCAGTATGATGCTGCCCTTTGGTCTTGGTGTTGCTGTTGCTTGGGGCTTGTATGAGGAATACGGCGACGAGGGGACCATGAAAGATATGGAGTTTGGCACTTTTGCTCTCTTTATCGGAACTGCGCTTGCCATTACCGCTTTCCCGGTTCTTTGCCGTATTCTGTCTGAGCTTCAACTCCTCTCAACTTCGGTCGGTGTCACTGTGCTGGCTGCAGGCATTGGCAACGATGTTGTTGGCTGGGTTCTTCTCGCTCTGAGTGTCGCTCTCGTCAACAACGCCAATGGTCTCACGGCGCTCTATGTCTTCTTGACCGCAGCAGCTTGGGTACTCTTCCTGGTTTATGCTGTCCGACCGGTGTTTCTTTGGGTTTTGCGCCGCACCGACAGTATCCAGAACGGCCCATCCCAGGGCATCACTACCTTGACTCTTCTTCTCGTCTTGGCCTCATCCTGGTTCACCGGTAAGACCTCTGTTCACATTCACTGTCATATCTAACTCAATACAGCCGCCATTGGTGTTCATGCCATTTTCGGTGCTTTCCTCATAGGTCTCATTTGTCCGCACGACGGTGGTTTCGCCATCAAGTTGACTGAAAAGATTGAAGATCTCGTCGGTTCCATACTTCTGCCACTATATTTTGCCCTTTCTGGTCTCAATACCAACCTTGGTCTGCTCAACGATGGCACTACCTGGGGCTATGTCGTTGCCGTCATTGCATGCGCCTTCTTCGGCAAGATCATTGCCGGTACGCTGGCCGCCCGTCTCACCAAATGTCTTTGGCGAGAAAGCTTGACTATCGGTGCCTTGATGAGTTGCAAAGGTCTTGTAGAGCTTATTGTGCTGGTAAGTTATTCATCGATGGCGCAACACAATTATCTAATAATTCTAGAACATTGGTCTTCAAGCCGGCATTCTCTCCAGTCGAACCTTTACCATGTTTGTCGTCATGGCAGTAGTAAGTATTCTCCTCTCTACTCATCCGATTTACCGCTAATTAGGTTAGGTTACCACTGTGACAACCACTCCGCTCACTAGATGGCTCTACCCGGTCTGGTACCGCCAGAAGGTCGAGAAGTGGCGACGAGGAGAGATTGACTGGGATGGAAACCCTCTCCAGACTGAAGCTCAAACTTCTGAGCACAAGATGGAAGAAGCCCTCGACAAGTCTCAAACTCATCGCCTCATTCTTCATCTTCGCCTCGACGCCCTGCCCGGACTCTTCAATCTCGTGTCACTTCTCGGAGGATCTCGAAAGACTCCCCATGCTCTTGCAGACTCAAGCATCGAAGCCGTCGACTCCACTTCTGAGGACAAGACTCAACCAATCCCCAACCGCCCCCTTGAAGTTCGTGGCGTGCGCCTCATGGAGTTGACAGATCGTACATCATCAGTCATGCAGTCTGCCGAGCTTGATGAATTTGCTTCCCGTGACGCCGTCTTCTCCGCGTTCCAGACATTCTCCCGCCTCAACGGTGTAGCTGTTGCTGGTCAAGTCTCCATCATTCCTACCAACGCTTACGCAGAGACCATTGTCAAGTATGCCGAAGAAGCCAGATCCGACTTTATGCTCATTCCCTGGAGTACCTACGGAGGTCTGGCCGAGGAGAGCTCTGGTGCTGCTGCTTTGACCGAGACCGGTAACCCCAACGACCGCTTCTTCAGCAGAACATACATCGACTACGTCGCCGCCGCTGTTGAGCGCTCAACTTGCACGACTGGTATCTTCATCAATCGTACTCCTCACAGTGATTCTTTGTCCAAGAAGCCAACTCTTACCCGAACCCGCACCGGTCTGTCAGTCCACAGCGCTCACGATGGCGCCATCATCCACAGGCCTGTCGACCAGCGCCAGAGTATTTTTGTGCCCTTCATTGGCGGCAAAGACGACCGCGCCGCTCTCCTCTTCGCCCTTCAGCTCGCTCACAACCCTCATGTCTCAATCCATGTCATCCACCTTCACTTCAACGAAGATGATCACCTTACCCCCGAAGGCAAGAATATCGAGAGTGTCCCCTCAGCTAGTGACTTGGATCTCCTCAACACCGCCAAGAGCAACGCCTCCGGCAAGCTCGAGGGTCGTGTCAACTTTGTCGAGATCTCCGTTGATTCAATCCGCAATCTTCCCGACCTCGCTGTCGCTCACGCTCGTGAGACCGTTGGTAAGTCTCGTCTGAGCGTTGGCGATTTGATTGTCGTTGGTCGTGCGCACTCTCTCTTTGACAATATCCTCGCTGAGGACTTTGGTGTTGAGAGGGACTTTCAGCGCACGGTTGGTGTGCTGGGTGATAGATTTGCTAGAGCTGGAATTGATGCTGGATTGTTGGTCATTGATGACAAGCAGGGCAGGGTTTAGACTTTGGGAATTTGGGTTGTTTCAATTGGCATTTGAGATTGAATCTTGGATGGATTATGTACGTTGGATTTATTATTGAGACATACCATACATGACGGTATTGGATACGATTTACGAATACATACTTTGATCTCGAGTTGCTGTTTGAGTATATGATGCCGTGACTTTGTATGGTCTATTGATCCTTATGGGTAAAGCTTAGGATCTTTATCCTGAGGAGCATAAAGACCTTGGTAACTTTAGTATAACTTAGTATACATTTAATAAACCTAGGTAGATTTAGTCAAATCTAGGTAAAATTTATAAAACCCAGGTAGATCTAGTCTAGGTTTAGTGAGCCTGAGACTAGATGTTTAGGTCTTCAAGAAATTCATCCATCTTTCGCTTCTGACCTCCGGGAGTTGACAAAACGCTCAGAACCAGCGCCCCGGTCTCGACCGCCTTTTCCGCCTTGTCAGCTGATTGAGCTACCTCATTGCGCAAGGTATCCATGTCCTTCTCGACCTTCTTCTCTCCCTTGCGGACCTTTGCCTCGATACTGGACATGCGCTGTCGACAGCTTGTTGAACTCTGGGTGATTGTAGGCCAGAGTGCTTCAACGGTCTTGTTGACGGTGTCGTTCTGTCTCGCTTTGAGTAGCTGGACCTCTCTTCGGAGGGTTTCCATGTCGCTGTTCGTCTTCTCTTCTGCGCGGGCTTGAGATGCCTTGGCCTCGACGAGTTGGTTCTCAAGATTTCTGACTTGTTTTCTGGCGTCTTCGAGATCGCGGTTTGTCGAGGCAAGCCTTGTCTCCAGTGTTTGAATCCTGGTGCTGTCTCCAAATCCGTTGAGTTTGAGACCATCTGGAAGGTGTCCTTTGATGGTAGCGCTGAGGCCTTCGACTGTTGAGTCTTCAATCGTTTTCTTGATGGCCTTTGCTCGCTCTTCGATGGACGCTTCGCTGGGCGTTGGGGCAACTTCTCCATTGAAAAGCCTCTCTTCGGTTTCGCGGTTTGGGATCATGGGATAAATGATCTCGTCGGTCGGAAACTCTACGCCCCAGTGGTCTGACATGTCTTTGCGAATATCTTCGAGAAACGGATGCTCGGGGCCGAGCCAAACAGCCATGAAGAACCAGTCTGAATAGGCAAGCTGCTTTTTAATGCCATGTATCCCGGCTAACCTCTGGTATGGTGGCATCAGGGTGCTCACTCTGGTTTTGCTCATACGCCCTTTGGTCGATGTGGTTTCTAGCGTCTGCATGACAGCCTGTTTGAGCTTTACGGCAAGGTCAAGCGCCATTGTCTGCTCGATCTCCTTGAAGGCAGCGACAATGCCGTCGAACAAGCGGTTGGCATGTCGCGCTACATGGACGGCTGGAAGGTCACGCTGATGTATTGGGACCTTGACCGGTGCGTTCGAGAGTTTTACAAAGTCTCTTTCCTGAATCATGTTAGAGAGAGTCGCGGGTGATAGACGGGTGGTTATAGGTACCTGGACTCCGTCAGAGCCATCGTGACGGCGGAATCGAAGCCCGAGTCGAAACGGAGGGTCGACTTGCCCATTGTTGGGCGCTGAAGATGACGGCGTAGCCTTTTCCTTCGCGGAGGAAGAGCTTGTGAGGCGAAGTTTGACCATTTCGAGGTGATGCGTAAGCACTAGGTATGTGATGTCAATGGTGTGTTTGTTGTTGATTGCTTGGGGTTTGTGTTATTCAAGATGCAAACACGCTCGTCGAAATCAGTTTGTGCAAAGAGGAAGATGGGTTGACAAGCAGAAATGGGCAGAAGTACCTAGTCTGGACGAAATAGTTGACACCGCATCATCCCCCCTTCAACGCGCCGACCTCGCTTGCTTCTCTCCCCTTTCTGAAAAGCCATCTGGGCTTCTGATTCAGCAACACCAAGTCCAAGCTCAGCACCTTCGAGATCCTCCTATTTATATCCCACTTCCTTCTCTATTCCTCTTTCCTTCATCCTCATCACGTTCAAAACACTTCACTTTCAAGACTCTAGTCACTTGACTTCACTTCTTCAACAACTTCACTAAACACAATGTCATCCCAAAGCTCCCGCAGCTCCTCAAAGGACCCTTCCGACAAGCGACTTTCCGAATTGAGGATGCTCAGCTATGGCGCTTCATTGGAACACCATAGGTTCCTCGAGGACATCAGCAACAAGGCGTACGATCTCGGCCTCAAAGCCGGTCAAGGACAAGCCAACCTCAATCCCGACGACGAGACACAAGCCCTCATCCTCAGCCTCACCGACCGCAACGACGAGCTGGAAAAGCAAGTCAAGGACTACACCACCGTTTCTCTGCTCGATCTTGCCAAGGACGTCCGTAAGTACAATAGCCCTACTACATATGATATATCGCAAAGGTTTAATTACAACCTCAGGCAACAATGTCAGCGCTGCTTACCGCGCCGTGAACGCTGCGACTCATGCAAATTATCTCAAGCCCGACGACTATCGAACTTTGAGAGAGTCATGCAGTAAACTCTCGCAGCTGGAGGACAAGTGTAAGGAACGTGTTGAGGAGATCTCACGTGGTGCGGCGAAGAGAGCTGGGGGTACATTGGACCGTGAGCGCGGCAACAAGCGCTCGTTTCGGGGTTAGGTATGGGAGGGTCGATCCACAGGGGGACTTGATACAACGTGTTGAGATCAACTCAGCGAAAGGATTCTGAACTTAGGCTAAGCTACCCAAGCTTTTTGTCATTTAGGGTTAAGATCCTAAGTTTTCTTCCCTAGAGGGGGTTGAGATGGGGTTAAGCATGGATATGGGCAGGCGAACACTCTTGGGGCGGGAACTAGATAATAATGACGTCCAAAAGACATTTGCATTCTCTTTGAGGCTCTCTCTTCCTTGCAATCTCATGATGAAACGGTGTTCCAGTATCTAAAGACTCATGCAGCGCTTGAGCAGGCGAATACTTCTGGGATGAGCATAGGGAACTAGACCACTACGTCAAAAAGACATTGAGCCTCAAGACATTTGCTTTCTTCGTGAACTTCTCAGGTTTTGCGATCTCGTGGTGAAGGGTGTTTCAGCATTCGAAAGATCCTGCGGCGCTTGGTGGTTCTCTTCGTCTGATCCTGATGCTGCAGCTGAGTCCACAGCGTCTTATTTCCGTAACATTATACCCATATTCGAGCCATCTTGACCCAGCACCTGTTAACAGTGTCACGGTCACTGCTTCGTATGCATCCACAAATGCGCCTAGAGACTTATCCGCGTTATCCCTCCTTACTCTTCCTTCTATCTTTTCTTCAAAACTCCTCAAAACTCTTCAAATATTACCTATATTTCTCCAACTCGCCTAAACTCTTCGTCTTCACCTTCACAAAAGCTCATCACCATGCCTCGCAACACCAAACCCATGCGCAAATCTCTTCCCTCCTCCCCTCCCAAGCCCTCATCTCCAATCTCCGAGTCCCTTCCCTCTTCTTCACCTCCCAAAGCTCGATCTACCAACTCAATCCGCCTCTCCTACAAGAACTGCCCCGTCTGCAAAGTCATGCTCGTCAACCGCAACGGCAGTCTCGCGCGTCACGTCGAACGCCATGCAAAGCTCGCCAAAATCGAGGTCCGATCCCATCTCCTCTTCTTCCCTCCCAGTTCTAACGTGTTATCAGGCTATGAACATCGAGATCAATCTTCCCCGACTGGACGTTCCTGACTTTGACGTCGAGCTCGCTCAGAAAATGTGGCAGTCGGTTCCTGCGAGACGCCGCGCGACCGGTGGAGTGTTTCTCGATGGACCGCTCGCTGGACAGGGTTTCTTTGAGGGAATGCCGAGCGCTTTTCTCCCGAATGGACGGGTCAAGCCAAAGTGGGCGTGGATCAAGAAGGATCTTGAGGCGAGGGTTGGACGTGGCCCTTTGAAGGTTCTCGAGAACGCGAATGCCAACGCTGGATCTGCCCTTGACAGTGAGGATCACATGGATATGTAGCGGGACATTCAATTGCCCCTCTTGTATGCACTGGGCAGTGAAGAAAAGTAAAATGGTGCTGGCTACGAGGACAAACAGGTACAGTTATGTTTCCGCGTTATTCCCGGATTTCAAGCTGCGTTCCATATTCACATTTCGGCCGTCTCCATCTTCAACAAACTTCATATATTGGAAGAATCACTCAACATACAGCGATTCAACAGTTGAACAAGGTGCAGGAACCTAAACTGTCTCATAAACTGCAGAACAGCCCTTTTTATGGCGGTATAAACCTTGAAAACAGGGAAACATGAGAAGCAAGGGGACAGAATAGCTGTGGAGGTTTGTATGTATAAATTGAATTCTCCTCACAGCTAGTATCAGGCTTCATTCTATCAATATTGCGACATGTCCCTTATGAAAATGTACGTTGCGTTGCACTTGAGCTCTGTCTCTGCTTCCAAGAAGTGAAGGTGTTGTTGGTGAACCCCGCTACGTACATATCTACGCTTATCTGTTATCGCAACCCGCTGACCTCGACGACTTCATTGAGTAATTGAACTTGAGGAGCAACACAACATCAGACTTTAATATAATGTATCCTAAATTATACTAAGTTTTTCTGGGAATTATCTTAGATTACGCAAGTCATCTTATCATCTAGGGTCAAGGCCCTCAGTTTTCTTCCCGCCTCTAGCTGTCTATAGCATATCAAGCACCAACTCTACTCAGAACATAACAGCATGAAGGGTTTTCAGCCTCTGCATCAGCGCTTGTTTCTCGGAGATTTTGCCCAGTCGCCGGCCTTATATCCATGAATTGACTAATTGAGCTAAAGTCAATCAAGCTTTGACAGCGTTTACATCAAACATATGAAGCGAGAACAAAGGCTCAGCTGAATCATTTGTTAACGGTACAAGTGCTCTCAAGCGCAACCATCATGTACAAATACAGCTCAAAAACCAAACAGATTTATTCACGTCAAGACACTCAAATGGTAAAGTCATGTAATATGTATTGACATTGCTCAAACGGGCATCTAATCATAGACTATGGTGGTATCTCAACAACTAAATTTATAGCAACTCTTGCAAGTGGGAGGTAGTCACATCTTCTCAATGTCCCTAGGAGCAGCGGGCTCCTCATGTTCCTCCGCAATCTTGTTCTCCAAGGCGTTGGGCTGATAGGTACCCTTGAACTCAGAAGCCTTGAGCATGTTCCACTTGTCCTCCTCAGCATCGAGATGCTTGAAGTTGAACCAGAAGGCAACACCACCGACGAAAGCGATGACGGCAACAACGACGTAGTTCCAGACGAGGAGAGGGTCGCCGGAGAGAGGTGTGAAGGCCTGGCCGATGGCGGAGGCAAAGGCGGACATGAAGAGGTTGACAGACATGACGAGAGACTTCATGTTGTCGGGGGCCTTGGAGTAGGCGTACTCGTAAGATGTGACGTTGGTGAAGATCTCACCGAGGCCGATGAGGATGTAAGGCAGACACTGAGCCCAGACGTTGATGTCGGCAGGGGCACATTTGTCACCATTGGCATCCTTGCCATTGGCATACTTACCGCAGGGGCTCTTTTCATAGATATAGTGCTGCATGACAGCCGATGCAACCATGGAGAGGGCTGAGATGATGAAACCGACTGTCATACGCTTGATGGGGGTGAAGGAGATACCCAGCTTGCGGAGACCAGGGTAAAGAAGGTGGTCAATGAGAGGAACCATGATGACAATAGAAATGGGGTTCAGGTTCTGAATGACATCATTGGGGACACCGTTGCGAACCAGGGTGGAAGCCTGCGTGGTGAGGTTACCAGTCATCTGGTTGTAAGCCAGATGGAAGACAGGCAGGTAAAGGAAGACCTTGCAGGCCATCAAACCACGACGGACCTCATCGACCCAGGCATCATCATAAGTCATCCAAGCAGGGCGCTGGTCAACGGGAATCTGAGAGGGCTTGGCGTGCTCCCAGTTGAAGCTGAAGAAAGAGCTGCGCTTGCGTACGTAGAGGAACATGCGCAAGAACTTGGAGAGGACGGAACCAGTGGCAGGCTTGAGCTTGTACTTCTTCTTGTTAAGGGCGAGGACGATGGGAGCGATGAGGAAGAAGACGGTGGGAATGAAGAAGGCGAGCCAGAAAGAGTGATACATCTCAACATAGACCATAGCGATCTGACCACAGACGGAGCCGATGTTGATAGCGAGGTAGAAGTAGAGGAAGACACGGGTGTTTGTCACGGCAGGATCGACAATGACACGCTCGCCGTTGCGTACCTCGACGCGCATCCTCGTGTCCTCATTCTGGTCAGCGAGGAGAGGAGAGACGTTTGCCTTGAAGAAACCAGTTCCCACGCATAGAACGATGAGACCGACGATGAAGGCGCCGAAAGCGGGATCCTTGCGGACAATGACAGTGGGAGAAGAAGCAGCGACGAGGATGACGTGAGCACATGTAGAGATGGCGATGGCGATGTGAAGGGTGAGGAAACGGCCGAGCTTGGCATCAGCGATCCAGGCACTTTGACAGCGTTAGCAAAAGACAGGCGGCGGGGTAGAGAATGAGAGTAAGGGGACTCACCCGACAAGAGGCATGAGATAGGCAAAGAACTGGTTGAACAGGGAAATTCCCTGCGCAGCCTTGGGTCCCATATCAAGCGCACCAGCCTGAGCATCATCAGAGCCAGGATTGAGTGGCGCACCGGTAGTCGAGCCCTTAGGGAGCGCCTGCCCGACGAAGTTTGTGTACAGGACCGCAGAGCCGTAGTATGAGAAGCGCTCACAGGCCTCTATGAAGGCGATGGTGTACATTGCCCACTTGATCTTTCCGGAGACGCGGCGCAGCGTGCGCAGCTCCTCCTCGGTGGGGAGCTCATCGTCCGAGTCGGAGACGGAGCGCTGGCGCGTCACGTCGATGGAGCCCTTGCCGACGACCTGGGGGATGCCGTGCGTCTCTGGGTAGGCGAGACCCGAGTTGGCAATGGCGTCTGTGTCGAGGTGACCTGCGCTGGTCATTTTGACGATTCTTCTGTCAAAAAGAGAGAGAGAGAAGAGGGTTGAGAGGGAATGAGAGAAAGCCTGGCTCTGAGGCGGGGATGTGAAGGATAATTATACATGAGACGATTTATCTACGGAAGGGACCGACCCAGCAGGCAAGCACTCCATTATGGGTCCCCCTTGACTGCGACCTTCTCAAAAGCGCACAAGTTGACGATCCCAGCTTGATACAGAAAACCCCAGAGTCGCAGGTTCAAAGTAACCTTACAGAACAGAGTTGTTTAGTGGAGACCGACCTTATCTGCCCGCGGGACCAATGAGGGCGGGACATTTTCAACGACAAAAGTTCCTCGACGGGGTTAGGCCACATGCGGGGATTGGCCCGAGCACTAGTTTGTACGGGATCGGTCCTTTTGCCATGATACCCAACGGGGAAGGTCGACATTTCTCGTAACGTCGGCCGAAGGAAGTGGATGCTTGTGCTTCTGTCTTTTGTTCTCGAACATTTGAGATTGTCGCCATCGTATCTGTTTGACCCAGAGAAGTGGTTTGCCATCAGGGAAGAACCTGGTAAAGGATGTCTAGAATTGCAACAGTGGCATTGAACAATTCTTTGAGTACTAACTAGAGTGTTGAAGTGCCTCGGCTTGGACGTCGGATCTGGGCGTCTTCCGGCTCCGAATATTATATTACGTCTTGGCTGTGATTGGGGCCGAGCCACCAGCTGCCGACACTGTGGCGTGGCGTCTTCAGCTGCCCATACGCCAAGAGCGCTGAAGGCAATTCGCCTGGCTTGGCTTTACGGTTGGACGTGGGTTATTGCCATTAACAAGATCGACGTCGCCTCTCCGTTTTACAAAGGGAGAGAGCGTTGAGTGGTGGCTTAAACGTATCATCAGGGGTCTTGGCGGTGACATTGGAGTGGAGAGCGTCGCGTGCTTAACAATGACTTTCACCTCTTCACGATCGAATTGAAGCAAGATATGAGAGTAATTCGCATGTCTCATATGCCCATATCTAGGTCAGTAATCTCTTATTATTGAAATCCTTCTCTAGTGCTCCAAAATTGCCTAATCTCAGCACATCATTCCAACATCTTCTGCTTCAAACCCCAAAGCTCATGTAACAGTAACCTTCCTAAAGCGGTTAAACTGGTTACAGCTACGGGAATACATTGTCCACTATTCCCGGCCTAGCTAAACGAATTTTCACTGCCGCCAGTTGAGATCAAGCGACGAAAGATAGTGGCAATCTGTGGATTACATGTTGAATGATACAGTGTACGCTGCTACCTTGCTCAGAAACTGCATGCAGAGATATCACCTGTCAACATCTCCAGTCCCCACTGAATTAACATTAACATTTTAAACATCAGACGCACGCATTCCATGTCAAAACCTCGTAAAACGGATCTCGTTACCTCACAGATTCAACACTCAGCTTCCCCTTTTGGCCCTTCTCCAGATAAGCTTGCAAACAAGGTTCTTTTTCTTTTCGCGGGGGAACTCTATTTATTATGTAAGAGACCAAATCTGACATTACCCAACCGTTCTTTTAGTAATTAACGTCTTTCGTTCTGCTTCGCGCGTTTAATCAACCTGCCAAGAAAAGACCTACACGCGCGTGGCGTCGGAACTTTTGACGCTGCTCAGCGGCCCCACGGCCTTTTGGAACCCGCCAAGACAACGATTGTAGAACATCTCCCCCCTGTAGTTGCAGACCCGGCCAGAAGTTCCCAGTGCAGAGGACCCTTTGCTTAGCGCCTCGGACTCCCTTGTTTCGCTTCTCCACTTCAGGTTCCCCAATGGAGTTTCTCCAATTTATCGAGTAATGAAAACGACTTCCCCCAGATTCTTTTTGGGGTTTGGGCCATGGTGCAAGATACAGTTGAGATATCGTGCTTGACACCTTGTTGTTATCTCGTAATTGAGATGTAGAACGCGGGTTCATTGCTAGTGCAGAGCCGCATGTCGTTCGTTGTCTGGGCCAAGACGGGTATGATAGGCCATTTTCTCGGCGCCGAGTGATAATTCTCCGCCTAGAATCGCACGCAATGTTCACTTGGCGTTCGGGCCTCGGATTTAAATCTCATGATGCATTTCTTGGCCGTCATCTTGGCGATATCAATCGCGAGTGCTACTGAATAGGCAGGTCTGTAGCAACTCTCAGACCTGTCTTATGATCAAGTACGGATAAAGAATGCTCATTACACATGTCAGCATCACTCAATCCCCACCGAATCACAAAGCCCGTCTCCATCCAGGAACTGCTCAAGCCCTTGTCCACCTTGATCCCAAGGTGGATTGACCCGCTCAAGGCCCTGGCAAAGAGCGTGCAACGGTCGGCCGCGATTTGCTGCATCATGCTCGGACTGAGCGCGTGATAAGCGGGCTCCAGAATGGGAGATCGACGACGTATGCCTTATCGCGGATGCCAGGTTGCATTTCCTAGCCCTACCGCATGGTCTGATTCTGGCCATCACCGAGCTTTACTTTTCTCGATCTGGTGTTGAAGATCTGGATTAGCCTATTGCAGCTTGCCACTTATCTGTTACATTGCCCTATCGCGGTCGATGCATGTTGATGGATTTTATGGGTGCGTCTGGACTTGCATGGAGGGAGATCCTGCAAGCACGGAATTCCGATGCTTTATCACGGACTGCACGATGTCTTACCGCAGGAGTCGAGTACTGGTAGGCGTCTTGTTATTTGTAAAGAAAAGGAATCAGAGTGCTTGTTATATTCGTGTATGCCTCTGATAACTGCGTCCTTGATGTTTTGCTTGTCTCGTCGCTGCTGGTAGGCTACCATTGGTTAGATCTGAGCAAGCCCATCGCCTTCCATGTCGTTGAGCGTTATCGATACAACGGCTAGAACAAGGTTGCTGACGGATGAAGGCGCTCTGACTGGTGCGTCTAAGCCATATGACTTACAGATAGTCTTTATCCCTGCGCGATACCAGACTGACTGCCAACTCTGGCCGGCTTCCCCAGAAAGACTAACCGTTCTAAAATTAGGACTTGCATTTACGGCCATTCGCCGAGATACCGAACTGGCCTATAAAATACATCCCAATGGCGGCCCGGGAATAGCTTGGTCGTCTATGGCCAATAAATACCGAGATCCAGGATATGACACTGGAGGCATACTAAGCTTTGAGAGGCTAGGTTCAACGTTGTAGCAGTACTGAGAGATCAAAGAAAGGCTATGGCGTAAAAACATGTTCTGCATGCGCCCAACTGCTCCCGAATCCAAAGGCAATTCCTTGTCTGCTAGCGAAACAAAAAGGCTGGTGACACCTCAACAGATCCTTACATATCAGCACAGTAGGAGACACCTCAACTCGGAGAATAATCCGTCTAGGAAAGATCAACTTTCTCAGAAAAGAAGGGAGAAAGAGGAGACTTCATCTGAGACTGTAGATGGCGGCCTCGTCTCCACGCTCATGCACAATCAAGCCATTCGGTTCAAGGGCTAAAGTCATTTGTTCGACAATTCTATGCGTAGCCCATCTCACTCGTGCTAAGGCTAATCGTCAACAAACCTTTTTCTGGTACAGCCAGAACCGTGCAGGAGGAACTAGTCGTGAGGATCTTCTGTATACGCGAAAACGGGGTGACTGTACGGAGCATGTTGATATATCGGCCGCGATTGAGAAATATACCCTGCAATAGTGCCAGCCTCATGCAGTTTTGCGCACTTCGAGTGGAATATGGCCTGCCCTGTTCTTGAGGTGGAAGTGGAAGCGATGTCCCGTACACAAATCCTACAGTGAGTGGCGAGAACAACCCGGCTTCGATATCTTCGCACCATAGTCATACACGACATAATTTATATAGATCACCCAAGAATGCACATCTCGAATCAATTGAATTCACGATCAAATTCCGAGACAGGTACCCACTGGTCTAGCGCGGATCATCAGCGGGCGTAGCGTGGAGCATCTCACCCAAGGTTTCTATTGTCGCCAACGCCACATTCGTCTCGACCCAGACAATAGAGGAATGTAACCGTTTTCGTCACACCCGAGGCCGACGATCATTTAAATCAACATCATAGAGATCTAAGTTACACTGAAATCCTGACAGGCACAGATTAGAGCGTGGTTTCATTGTCTTTCAAAGACTAGAGCTAGATCACTGCTAGCTTCGTTGAAGATATACATATCTCAGATCAGATCATCTTAACAAGCGCCCGCATGTGCCCTCCCTAAAGCTATTGTCAGATCGCCTAATGCTTATTCCAATTCCCTCGACGAAATAGCGCCTTATGAGCAAACTGGCTGAAGTCTACCCAATCGCATCCCCTTTACCCCAAGCCACGTCAACAAAATAGGGTTAAGGCCGTACGAGAAACCATGAGAAATATCGCTTGTGCCGACTCCAGGATTGCTATCCGATCTCCTGGGTCTGGTTGGAATGCTGAGAGTCTGTATGAATAGCATTGGCATTTCGCCATCTCGAGTCTAGAAGTGCCGCTTTGGGAATGAATCCGTACGCTGTGTTTGTATTTATTCTGCGTGGCTTGGAAGGAAATCTGTTGGTTCTGCCTCTTTTGTTCTTCGCGAAAATCATCTCAGTGGTTACTTTTTTTCTCTCTCCTTCGTCGTTGACTGGACTGAACTGTCAGGTTTATAAGTTACAGCGCATATTCCCAGAGAGATACTCGTCATGGCTATCAAGGGGGAAGGCCCCTGGGTCATTGGGGCGATGTGGGCTTTGACGGTTGTTGCGTTTGTCTTTGTCTTGCTGAGGGCGTATACGAGAATCTTTGTCGTCAAGTCATTCGGCATCGATGATCATGTCTACAACCTAGCCTGGGTAAGCTACGACTCGATACCGACCTGAACTCTGCTGATGAGCGGTAGATATTCCTCCTCCTCGACACCGTATTCACAACCGTCGCTGTCGACTACGGCGTCGGCCAAGATATGGACGATGTAATCCAGAACAATCCCTCGGACCTAGCCCCCGCGCTCATCTTCGAAGCCGTCAGCCAAAGCTTTGCGATAGTAGGAATGAGTTTAGCGAAATGGTCACTCGGCTTGTTCCTGCTTCGCCTTGTAAAGCAGCAATGGCACAAGGTGGCTATTTGGATATCCATGGCTAGTCTGATGTGCGCTTCCATCACTGTCTGCTTTGTGTATTGGCTACAGTGCACTCCGCCGAATTATCTTTGGGACAGGACTATACCTGGTGGGCGATGTACGGTGGACACGGCTCCTGCGTCCATGTTGCTCTGCAGTGAGTACTCAATGTGAGCGTGCGTGGATAGAACTAATGTGAGCAGTTCTTTGTGTCGTGGTAGACTTTTTTCTTGCTGGCTTCCCTTGGTTATTTATCTGGGGCTTGCAGATGAAGATGAAAGAGAAGATTATCATCCTCAGCAGCCTTAGTCTCGGCGTGATGTATGAACAGCTCCTATCGTGTCCTTCAAACCGAGCTAACGAGCCTTTAGTGCCGGAGTGTTTGGTATCAAGAGAACTCTCGAGGTACCAAAGCTAAAAAGCCCCAATCACACCAGTATGTCTTCCTTGAGGTATACAGGTCATGACTAACATCCATCAGAGGACCCTGTCGGCCTAATCGTCTGGTCGGCCGCCGAAATGACCGTAACGATGATCTGCATCGGCATTTCCGTCTGCAGGCCTCTTTACAAGAAGTATTTCAGCAAATGGAGTTCTCGCAACAGCAGCAAATATCAGCAGAACTCTGGCGCATCCTTTCCTCTGCAGACCATTGGTGGAAGTACAAAGTATCCCGCCCAGGTACACAAAAAGGACAGCACGTCTGAAGCCTCCGTGCAGGAGTATGAGCGAAGGGGCCACAGAAGTTCTTATAATAAGAACAAGGTGTTTGCGAAGGGGGCGGAGAGGGGATATGGTGAGAGTCAGAGCGAGGAGGAGATTCTGGGACCTGACTTTCGGAGGAGTCAACAGCAGGACATTGAGGGACAATATTATTAATACTTACAGGTGTGTTATATATGCGGCAGAGGAACAAAAAGGTAAGGAGTGAATAAGGACAAATAATAGTAGCATATAATTAATACATAAAATGGTAAAAAGAATTGTCGGCAAAAGCAAACTCCGGTACAGGGAATCGAACCCTGGGCTCCGCGGTACTGATCCCTCAGAATATGAGAGCGCGAAATGTTAGCCACTACACCATACCGGATGTTGTTAGAGGTTGAGCTTCTTATTGAATTAGATATAGGGCGCACTCAAGACAGCACGCTGTTTATCGCTAAACCCAAGGTTAGATTGTCGCTCTGCGAGCCTTTGACGCTGCGTTGCAATTTTGGACAATCATGGTAGATATTGCCTACATTTAGCAGGTACAGATGTCTTAAATCGCTGTCTCTTCATTTGAAACAGTTAGTAATCAGCTTCCACTACACGATGCTTGAATCCACGGAAACGAAGGCTGTCGCCGACCAGATGACTTTTCGTTGTCATGCCCAAACGAACCTAGTCACGATTTGTCTCTGTTTACATGCCAATAAGGCTATGTCACAATAAAGTTGTTTATTATGGTGATACTCTGTCCAGTTTAAATTTTCTCACAGCCGGTAGAGGTTATTTATTTAAAGCATCGCATGCCTGGACAAGTGCTGTGCTGGCTCAATTGATCCTCAAGGGCTTATCTCTAGGGTACACGACGTCATTGATTAGCATCCACGCAAGCGTCTTCAATCAGGCAAGGTGCACGTCGTCAAGTGGATAGTTGATGGAAATAAATCCGCTACGGCCCGGGATCCTGGGGAAATCTATCCGTATAAATCCATTAATTATCATGTACAGTATGACTCGAATTGTTTTGAAGGGAGGACTCATTCCAGCAATATTAAAAGAGTCAGCCTGAAACTGCGCAGCCTGTTTCACTACGCCGCCGATCACGATCTTCGGGCCTTTCAATTAAATGCCCGGATCAAAACACCTTGGATCAACCCGGGATCAATTAACAGTGAATTCCCCGTAAAAGTCATGCGATAAAGGTTTTCGCACGAGAATCAGCGTCGTAATTGCCCGAGAAATATTCGATATATTAAGTAAAAAGGAACAACAATCAGGCACAGAAAAAGAAAACCCCGGCTTCGAAGCTCGTGTTAGCACTGCCCTTGGGTCAATGCTCATTTCCCGGCACACTCATTCCAACAATCGAGATCCTTTCGTTCCTCCAAGAATCACCTGCGAGCCTTGCTTTCTCAAGTCAACAAAACAAATTATCAAGGACATCGCTGCCAATTCAAGTCGCCCATTCCAAGCAAGACAAATTCCCCCCTTGGGCATTGAAACCCAACGCGCGGAAGCCATGGCAATTCACTGGGATACCCTGAGATTTTAAGATTGGCAGGTCAGGTACACAGACCATCCCATTGGCAGAATCCTTGGAACCCCCTGTAGCAATGGCCAAGTTGGGCACTGTTTGGGTTGTGCCGTAGACGCAGGGACCAAAGGGCAAAAAAAACAACACACAGCACAATATTATATCTAGGGGACGGCGCAGGCAAAAGGATGGAAGGGGTTCTTGTTGCATCTCATTCCTTTTGAACGCAGCGGGCGAAGTCTCTAGTCGCTTTTGTGAGAGAAAGCAACCTGTGCAGACCATGGCGCAAAGACTAAGCTTCGCCCAGCTTGAGCAAGCTGCACTTCACATCATCCGTCTCATCGCCGACATTCCCGGCCTGGAGAACACCAAACTCGCCGTCATTGGCGATCTGGCTGTCGCAAAGTATCTCTCGCGCCAGAACCGCATAGCAGTACGTCTTCCCTCAATTGCGACCACTCTTGCGCACCACCAGCTAACACTGAACGTCACAGAGCATCGACCTGGTCATCAGCAAATCCTCCTCCCCCGGCCGCGTCAAGAAAGAAATCGTCGGCCACCCGATCAGTCCCCTCGTCGAAAAGTCCGGCACCGTTCTGTATCGCCACACGAGCGGCTGGGAGATCGAAGTCAAGCTCATCCCCGACTGGCTGAGCCCATACCTCCCCGACTCAGCGAAGCGCGTCCGCGACGTCACCAACGAAGCGACCCTCCCCTACACGTCGCTTGAGGACCTCATCATCTTCAAGATGGACGCCTGCGGTCTACACGAGAACGACAACAGCAAGCGACGCGACGCCTGCGATGCAGCTGCCCTGCTGGAGCTGGCCTCTGAGCACGGTGCCCTGCGCCTCGACGAGGATAAGACAGAGCGTGCGGAGGAGGCGCTGCGCGATATGGTTGAGTTCTCTGATGAGAAGGACAAGGGCTGGTGGCAGCGCTGTCTGGGCATGGTGAACGACAAGCCGCGCACGCCGCAGGAGATCCTCTCCGACATCGCCGAGCGTCCCCAGACAGCTTCATCGCGCTCGTCCATCCACTCGTCCATCTCGCGCGCTTCATCCTACGCCAGCACGACATCCACGCACTCGTCTACATCCTCCATCTCCTCGACCGCTACGTGCGACGACAAGTGCCCCAAGTCACCGGCCGAGAAGAACGGACGCCCTCGCAAGATGAGCGTCACCAAGAAGACATCGCGTCACAAGCGACACACATCCATTGGCGCGTCTACTTCCGTCAGCGCTCTCGACGCGCACATGCACCGTCTTGAGCTCGATCGCCCTGCATCGCCGGGCATTGCTCTCACGAACCGTCTCTAATTTATTTTTTACTTCTTCTTTCTCATTGTATTAGCGTTTTAACCTGTAAGCTTGGCTACTTGTACATCATAGGATACCCTCGATTCTTTGTGGTTTAGCGTGTATTTTATTATGTACGAATTGGCGGGACATGTAATTGTAAAAGTTTGGGCCTGGATTTAAAAAGTTTTGGAGTTGCGATTGCAAAATGATGGGGTTTCAATTCATGTACATGTTTGGTGGGTTCATTGGATGTATTTAGACCTTCTTTACTCTAGATTTTCTTTGTCAATTAATTGCAAGCGATTTGTCTTATTTTTGTTGCCTCTTCTATTGTGTAGTGGTGATGCGACCGTGGTGAATTGACCGAATGTCTGATCCTGGTGATGGCTCGTTTTGGCGATTGACCACGTGCTTGCATAACTGTTGCTGTGACGTCGCAAAGCAATGACTTCCGCCAAATATTTGTTGATCAAACGATTGTTATTATTTATTCATTTTCACTGACTCTAATGCATTTCTCCCAACTGTGTTTGTTGTTGGTATTCGACACGTAAAGTTGACTCATCGTCGAGTCATAGGGTAGCGACCGTGTTTTAAAACAAAACATCACCAGCCAACAACCATGGGACTGTAAGAGGCAGCATAACACGTGTCTTTCCAAACAACACAGCGACAGCTTACAAGAGCATGATTGCCCGTGAATTGACATTTGTTACTCTCCCTTGGGTCCCCTGGGTTACTCAATCCAATACCAGCACCATGTGCTTTCACCACTGTCGCGGGGCGTAACCAGCCACCTCGGCACGACACTACACGACGCATTCAAGGAGGCGGCCATAGCTAAAACCTTGACACATGGGGCTTCCGCTGTCGCATCCTAACGCTGGAAACTTGGATCTAGTTTTAATTAAAAACATGCCGAAATCCACTCCCGAAAAGCTTGTGACTTGGGGATCCTTGCCTGGAAATAACAGACCGAGGTCGCGTCGATGAGCTTTGGGTTGGTCGGGCCGTAAACTCGCCTGAAATATGGAGATCCGGCTCTAAGGGTTTCTGATGGGTTATTACCGACCTAAATGACGAGGCGATTGTTGGCACATCACCAGAATTCGTAGGTAAACCAAGATAGCGCTACAAAGAATTACTGGAAGTTCAATCAAGAGGTCGATTCAGTCATATCGCACACGCATAGATGCACACTCCCTTCAATTAGCGTAAGACGGGCTTCAAGTCGACATCAGTCTATTGCTTCCATGACTCCGGGAATAGGTCGGAGATATGTAGCCCATTGACGGATTAACCTAAACCCCTCCGTTGGACAAGTCTGCCCCGGCAGAAAAGAAGAATTAATCTGTCTTAGATGTTTTATCTAAGAATAATGAAATAAACATAAAAATAAAGAAGAAATTATTATAAAATTAAAAATAATTAAAGTAATAGAGAAATTAGTAAAATTAGTAAAGATTGGTCAATTCTTCCGAGCCCCGGTGATCCGCGTTTAACTGGGTGTCCCGGTTAAGCAGAAAACTACACTACGCTTAATTGGGAACACTCAGAGAACGCCAACTCGACGCGACAGACGAGAACACAGATACGATACACGAACATATCAACTTGCCCTGAAAACAGACCGCGAGCATAATAACAAAATGAGAAAAATTAAGTGGAATGGGATGTATTGGTGTCTTCAATTGAGCACGCTAAGGAACTCTCCCCTTCATTCCCGGCAACCTCTATGATCTCTGAAGATAACGCCCTGTCTCCCATTCTACGTCCAGCGACCCGATCGCCCAAACCAGTACACATTAAATAGCATGAGGAGTACAATGTATGTGCCATGTCTGATCATAGTTGCCTACTCTGTTCGTCGACGCTTGTGGCCGTCTGCAGCTTCCCAAAGCCGGCTGACAGCCGCATCATCTCTCATCATATCGATTTCATCGACTCGTAGGTATTGGAAGACCGGGGCTTCGAGTAGTGGGACGGTTTCTCCGTTGTCTTCTCCGTCCGAAGGTATGCTGGCGATGTCATTCATACCGCTTCCATCGCTGGGTTGATCGAGGTCAATGAAAAGAGGGCTTTCCTCTCTTTTGAACCGAGTGCTGTCGCTGGTGTCTGAACTGCTGGGAGAGAACAGTTCCTCGAGTTGGGCGCTCTGCTCTCGGGTATTGACAGACGAGTTGACGTCGGCCGCGGATCCAGCACTCTCATTTACGGCATGAGCGTTAGTTGTGGCGGGATCTTTGCCTAACCCTTCAAATAACTGGGCGAGTCCGAACATCCGACGAGCACCAGATCGGAAGGTTATCTTGAACTGAGCGATACGGAAATCGGCCAGGCGCTTTTCTCGAGCAGCCAGAGCCTCAGCTTGAGAAGCGCGATGCTCCGAGGCCTTGAGGCTTTCCTTGAGATCAGCCACCTGTTTGTTCGCGGCGGTGAGACGGGCTTCGACATCAGCTAAATGCGCCCTGGTTCTCTCTTCTCGACCTTGCTCACGCTCCTTGATCAGACTTTCGATGGCATCGGTGATATCCTTCGCATCTTGCCTGTAGGGAGACACGGGATCTCCGAGAAAAGGGTCCCGGTTGGAAGCCATGGTGATGTCGGCCGCTGGCTGGAGTTGTAACTCTGTGCGGATTGCCCCGTTGTTGTGCGGTAGCAAGATGTGACTACAAACAGTCGTCAGTGAGCCGACAATGATGAAAGGCTGACGAGAAACCTGTGGAATTAACGAACCTGGTTGTCTTCTCAATAGCTTGTGAAACGCGATGCGAGAGGTGACAGGATGAATCCTGTGATGTGAGGTGGAGATGTTGAGATGCGAGCCCGAAGGCGGGAGGAGTAGGAATTCGCTGCATTGAGGAGGTTATGCGGTGTAATATGAGGGGTGTCTGCTCAGATGAAAATCCTCATACATTTGGCTGTAGAAATCTCTTGAAATAAGACGTCAGCCTCGCCGGTATGCCTCTCATTCACTTGACCTACAAGGCCGACTAAAGGTGGAACCCTAAAGCACAGGCCTATCTCAAGGCAGCACCATCTGTCGCATTTGAGCTTCGAAGCTGTATTTAATCCCTTTACTGGGTATTAACGGAATATTTCCCAAGCCAGTGCCGACCTCGATGCTACCGAAGCATAGTTGATGGTTTACCAACTCTTCAAAACGAGGTTCTCGACAAGTCTTCTCCGATATTGAACGAGCTCAGTCCCAGATGTTCCAGAACAGAGACTCCAAGTCAAGTGGCTGAAGATGACTCCCAGAGCCATATTCCAGTTGCTGGAGTGAAGCAGTCGCGCGATAGAGGCTACTCATTACATGGCGAGTAACTTGCACTATCGGCAGATTCTACTATCAGTGGGACATTACTCATGTCATGTTGATGACTGCTGAGAGAACATGACGATGTGAAAAGACAATGAAGAACCTTGAAACCGCCAGAAAGAAAGACAGGGCCTTGCGGGACAGAGTCTTATTACCCCCAACGCTGATCTCGCAATTATTACAGTCAAAGCATTCAGATCCCGTTCAAAACACGGCACCCAATAAGGTGAGTCCCTTTGCGACTTGTCCCATCTTCAATTGCCCAATCAAACACACGCCAAAGCGGATGGTCCCGCCCATAGCCCCAAAATCTGACTGTAACCAAGCATCGAGGAGGCACAGGAATAATGCTGATGCTAAGATCAAGACTAGTGAACCGTGTCAGACGGACGTTGTAGTCCAAATCGTGGGTTATTAGCCCATCAAACTCCAAAGGTTATTCTACACGCAAGCGGACATTAAATACCATACGTTACCCTCGTCAAGAGTACTCAATCACAAAGCCTTCTTGCTTCATCCTTCAACATGGCGATTTCTCTTATTCTAGCCACAGCCATTTTGGCATCACTATCCTTTCTACTCGTCAAACATGTAAAACGACCCAATAAACCTCCCTTGCCACCTGGTCCCAAAGGTCTACCACTCTTGGGCAACATCCGTGATCTCCCACCGCTCGGAACGCTAGAATGGCCTTACTGGCAGAGCCACAAAGAGAAATACGGCCCGATTTCATCAGTTACTGTGCTTGGACAGCACTTTGTCATTTTACACGATAGACAGGTCGTTATGGATCTTCTCGAGACGCGAGCGATGAAAAGTGCTTCACGGCCCAAGTTGGTCTTTGCTGGAGATATGTAAGATGCGCATCTCCAATGTTATCTTGCTTGTGCTGACGATCTGTAGCGTTGGATACGATGGTGTCATGGGCTTGATGCCGTACAATCGAACCTTTCGAATGCATCGCAAACTTACAGCCACCCAAGTCAGCCCCAAATCCATCACTCGATTCGAGCCCGTTCAAGAACTAGAGATCCTCGGATTGTTGAAGAGACTACATCAAGATTCCAACAGTCAGAATCTTCCACACCATTTGAACCAGTACGTCTTCTTCCAACTCCTGAAGTAGATACTCACAAAGCTACAGAGTATCCGGCTCAATCATGCTCCGCATCCTATACAACTACGAAACAGACCCCGACAGAAGCGATCACATCGTCACCATGGCTAATCTCGTGATGGAAGAGTTCTCTCAAGCTACAGCTCCAGGTGCATGGATGGTAGACTTCATTCCATGGCTTCGAAACCTTCCGGAGTGGATGCCAGGTGGTGGGTTCAAGAAGACTGCTAAACTCTTCAGGCAGCATCTTTTGCAGAACGTCCAAGATCCTTACCAATACGTGAAAGATCAGATGGCTAATGGTAAGGACGATGTTTCTTACGTAGCTGGCCTCATCAAGGACGTTCATCGCAAGATTAATCCCGAGGAAGAGAGTGTCATCGCGTGGACTGCCGCGTCGATGATGAACGCAGGGACCGACACCACCGGCGCAACACTCCTCGCTTTCTTCGCAGCCATGCTTCTCTACCCCAACGTCCAAAAGAAAGCCCAAGAAGAAATCTTTCGCGTCACCAGAGACTCACGCCTCCCCTCCTTCACCGACAAGCCAAACCTTCCCTACCTCAACGCCATAGCCCAAGAAGTACTCCGTTGGCACACCCTCGCCCCAATGGGTTTTCCGCACATGACGACCGAAGACGATACGTATCGCGGGTACTTCATCCCCAAGAACACTCTTCTCTTTCCCGCAGTAGCATCTCTCACGCACGATCCAGAGGTCTACCATAATCCAACGGAGTTTAAGCCAGAACGGTATTTTGAGCCGTTTAATGAGCCTTCACCGTCGGATCTTGTGTTTGGGTTTGGGAGAAGAGCGTGTCCGGGGCGTTGGATCGCTGAGCAGACTTTGTTTTTGAGTATTGCGCAGACATTGGCGGTTTTTGAGATTAAGAAAGAGTTGGATGGTGAGGGGAGGGAGATTGAGGTTTGTTATGAGCAGTTGCCGGGTGTTATTTCTCGTGTTAAACCTTTTCCGTGTAGGATTGTACTTAGGAGTGAGGAGTGCAGGAAGTTCTTAGACTAGACTGCCTAAGTTTCATTGAGATAAAAATGTGTGGATGTTCATGGCAGTTCAGATTTCCCCTCTCAATCCTGGCTTTGCGTATGATACTTGGAGAGAATGAGCAGAACGCAACCCGTCTAATTGATGTAGATATATCTTTACATGTTCTAGCTTAGAGGTGAACTAGCCCTATACATGATACAGACCAACTCTCATATGCCCGTTCCCCCCTCTATTAGCCCTAAGATAATACGGCACAAAAACGCCCTCCTTCTCATCACCAAAACCCGATCCATCACCTCCAACAACAAAACCAGGTGTCGACACATCCTCATCCAACTTCCCACTGCGTCGCCAGCATGAAGTCCTCAACGCAATATACTCTTCATCCGTCCCACTAATACACAGCCTCTCTTCCTTGACCGCACTGCCCGCCTTGAGACCAACGTCCTTGAAGTGATTTCCTTCCCACGTATTGTCTGCATCCTCGATACAGTACACCAGCGGTCCTCGAGCAAGCGTCAGAGTGTGCTGGTTGGTATAGGGATGCGGAGCGATGTATCGAGGCGTGAAGTTGCCGATTGTCAGTGAGAAGACAGGATGAGCGGCCGTGTAAGATGGATCGAGCGTGAGATAGCCTTTGTGCAAGTTGAAACTACCATCACTGGGCTTTGGGTCCAGCGTGTACTGATTCTGAGACCAGCCTGGAATTCTGAGTCGTATCGTGGTGTTAACCGACGCAGGACTCGTAAGCCGAAACTTGACGAGTCCATCCCACGGCCAATCCGTCTCTTGCCGAAGAACAACCTCTCCCTCCCCAACCCCGAACTTCAACTCAGCATTCGTATACAAATGCACATTCACAAAAGTCTCCTTCTCCTTCTCCTCCCCAAAGTTCCAAAGATATCCCCCCAACGACCCGTACAAACGTGTCACGTTGGGCGGACAGCACGCGCACCAGAACCACTCCTCCCTCACACTCTTATCACTCTCCGAACTCCCCAGCTGATTGACATACGTAAACGCCTTGCCATCCAGACTCATCGCCGTCATGATATTGTTATACAAACAAAGTTCCATGACATCTGCAAACTTTGCGTCAAGCTCGATATGCAGCAGTCGCTCGGCCAGCATCATGACTGCGATGGACGCACAAGTCTCAGCGTAGCATCCGCCTTCGTCGGTGGATTGAGGGAGGAAATAATCGCGTCCGAAACCTTCCCACTGCTTGATGGCGCCGATGCCACCGGTGAGATACATCTTTTTGGTTACCATGTTGTCCCAGAGGCGGTAGACGGCGTCTTTCCAGCTTGATGAGGTCGAGAGTGATTGAGAGCCGGATGCATCGATGCAGAGCATGTCGGCTACAGCTGTGAGGAGATAAATTGCGCGAACGGAATGACCCTCGACGGTTTGCTGTTCCAGAATGGGTTGGTGAGCCTGGCAGTACCAGTGAGATCCGTGTTCGGGGTAAGGATCAGGGCGCTGGTAGAGACTCTGGCCACGTTGCTTTGCCTCCCATTCGAAGTAAAGCTGTCCATGTTGACCTTTGGGGTTACCTCGCTCTTCAAGGAAGTATCGCGATAGGTCGTAAGCGTTCTTGTTTCCGGTGGCTTCGTATAAGCGGAATAGAGCCAACTCGATCTCGGGATGCCCAGGATATCCGTGCAGTTGATCTTCGTCCGGTCCAAAAGTGCTGTGGATCAAGGCGACGTATTTCTCAATGGGTTCCAGAAGAAGGTTGTTCTTGTAGTACTGGTGATGGGCGAGGGCTGCTTCGATGAGATGACCAGCGTTGTATCTGAAAAATGAGTATAAGAAACAAGAGGATACGGCTGTTTGACTTACAACTCATGCATGTCCTGCAAATTTGACCACCGCTTCTCCGGCTCAACAACAGTATAATGAACATTCAAATATCCATCACTCTGCTGCGCTCCTCGAATCATCTCAACCAACTCCTTCACCGCAGCGTCGATCTCGGCATCAAACTCATCATGGAGAAGATAACAAGCGCCCTCGATCCACTTCGCTATGTCGCTATCCCAGAAGAGATGGAAGGGAACAGGCCACATGGACTTGTCCGCGTAAATCTCATGCCATTTCAGCTTGAAACAATCGTAGCGGCCTGTCTCGCGAAGTCGTTTGAGCTGCGTATGCAGTGTTGTCTTTGAGACCGTGGCCCTTCGACGGTGGAGGAGGGAACCTGGTGTCAAGGTTGTGTGCGGGAAGATGGACTGGGGATGAGACATGTTGGCGGTATGGTGAGGTGAAGTTTGCGGAATTGAATGTCAGAAATGATTCTGGTTTAACATGATATACTAGTATGCGAGTCATGATTGACGATTGTTGATCAATTGGTGCATGTCATTAGTTCGTGGTGGGAGGCCGGGACATCCCACCGGAGCTCCCACCGGGGACCAGCCTCAAAGAGGGGAAACGGGTCAAGTGCTCGTGAGAGTGGATTGAGGAGTCACTTGATGCCCGAAAGCCGAAAGAGGCCTGGTTAGATGAAGCGGCGAAAAGCCATTTTTTGCTTCTCTCGTGATGGTTCTGAGTCTCGGCGATATGCCATGAGAATTGTCGCGATTCACATCGAGAATGGCCAATTAATAGAATTGAGCTGAACTGCAAGTATAAATACGTTGGCTCCCGAATAAAAGAGAATAATTGTTACTGTACCATTGCGTTTCATCTTGTTTCCCCGATATGTCGGGAACCCTGACGTCAATTCTCCGATTCTAAGAAGCAGAGATTGATCCATGGTTCTACAAGATTGGTGCGCCTAGCTTGATCATCTGATGTGACTTTTACCCCAGACTCTAGACCAACTCTAGCCCGATATGTCCATTCGCGAGTGGGGAAATCCCCGACCTCGCTCGGCCTCAATCCATCCTCACAAAACATCAACAATCACGCTTCAGCAAGCTTAAACCGTCCGAAACCTTCTTCGCGATGGAGAAGTACCAATGCTCACAATGCTCAAGAAGCTTCAAGCGATCCGAGCATCTGAAGCGACACCAGAAAGGCCACGATAGCCTGAGGGGCTTTGAATGTGATGTTTGTCACAAGAGCTTCACGCGCAGGTAAGCGGCGCGGAGTAGTTTGATGGGAGAGGTGCTGATTGGATGCAAGTGATATCTTGACAAAGCATGTGGCTATCCACGATCATCCGTCCGCTATGTCGAGACGCGATGTCGGGCGGCGCAGAGCGTGTTTGGAGTGCGCCCGCGCACGCGAGAAATGTTCAAGAAACCTCCCGTGTCTGCGCTGTTCAACCAAGGCCCTAGAATGCGCTTATCCTCAGACCAGAAACAAACAAGCCGAAGCATCTCCGGCCTCACAAAGTGGTGTCGTTGCGCAGACTCCCAACCAAACTCTCATCAGCCCAGTCGAGACAGTAGATCACGCGTCGCAGCCTCAGCACGTACAGTCAGATCTACAACTCGCGTTACCTTCACATCAAACACCACATTCACAGGACAGCCCTTTCATCGACAGCGCTGGGAACGAGCAGCAACCGGGTTTTGACTATGATCTGTCCACTTACGATATCGACTGGGACTTCCCCATCAACTGGCTACCGTACGACAATGAGATTGAGACAAACTACTACTCGATTCTCGGCCTCGATATGACCCAGCCGATTGATGCTGGTGATGCAGCCATGATAGATCAGCCAGTGCCCAGCTTTCCCATGATCGACGCTCCGCCACGGCGTTTGTCAGCCGTTACATCGCTTTCCCCGGGCAGTGGTCTAGGAGTTTCTCCCCAGTTGAGTATGAGTTCTGGACGTACCATACCCGGAGACCTGTACGCCACGAGTTCAAACGGCGCCCGACGTCCTTGCACCGCCAAGTCAAAGCAACTGTTCCCACCGCCGGGCCTTCAAGGATATACACAACTACCCACCATTTCCCAAGACTCAGCCCTCCGAGCCAACACGCTTTCGTTCCCTGATCTGAGCCATATCATCCTGGAAGACGAAGCGTACAGAGAGTCCTTCATGACAGAGTTGACGTACAGCAAGATCTGCGACGCTTTTAGACAAACGTGTCTCGAAACCTCCATGTTTCATCAGCACTACACCTCCGCTGACTTTCCGTCATTGAAGCTGCTCGAATACTTCGTCAAGCTCTTCTTTGAACACTTCGACCCGATCGTTCCGCTTGTCCATCCTCACACAACAGACCTTAACGGTAATTGGGTTCTTGCTCTGGCGATATGTGCCATTGGGAGCCAGTACTCAGCTACAGCAGATATCCACGCCTGCGTCGTACCGTTCCACGAATTTCTCAGAAGGACTTTGGTTACTCAACTTGAAGGATCGGATCTCAACCTGCCGCTGGCTCAGGCTCTTGTGCTGAGTCAGGTTGGTCTGCTGTACTCTGGTGGTAATCAACTTCAAAAGGCTGCTTACGAGAGGATGGGGAGTCTGCAGAGAGTCATCACTTTCTATCTTTGCCGATCTGATTCTCAGCGAGAACCATCGACGGAGGTACATGGTGAGGGAGAGGAAGATATGTGGCGAGGTTGGGTTGAAGATGAGACTTGGCGTCGACTGTGCTATTTCATATGGGTGAGTTTATGTTGTTTGTCCTTTCAGTATCCAGACTGACACACAGCAGCTATTAGATCGCATGGGACGCTACTTTTTTGATGACCACCAGACAGGTACCTTCAACGTCGCGAACCTGACCTTGCCGCACGATGGCCTTTGGTCACAAGCAACCTCATCAGATTGGATACAACTCCATCGCCGCATTGACGGTACGCTTTTCTCACCCTCCCCTGAAGCCTCATACTTACATGCTACAAGCGAACCCAACACTCGAAGTCGCCATCGGCTCACTCTTCCGCGAACGAACCGCCAAAACCGACCTCGGCGAATTCTCCCGCATCCTCCTCCTGCACGCAGTCTACCAAGAATACACCACCGTCAGCACCTACTGCAAGCGCCCTCTCTCATCATGGATCCCCCAGAACAACCCTGAGCCTCGCAGCGACGAAACCCAGCACCTCCAGCTCTCGGACTCAAACTGGCGAAATGCTGCTCTCGACTGCGTGGATACGCTTCACTGGGCTGCCAATGCTACCATAGCGTCGTTACTTGGCGCTGAGCACCCTACGGTTCTGCATCTGCACTTTTCGCGTGTTGTGCTGCTTGTTCCGCGGAGAGCGATAATTACGCTCGCGAAGTATCTCAAGGCGCCGGAACATTTGAGGAAAGAGGCTGCGAGTCAGCAGGAGGCGCTGCAGGCGGAACGAGAGATATCGGAATGGGCTCAGCAGGATGGCGTAAGTCCTTTTGGGTACAAGATTGGTGAGATTTCTAACAGTATTCCAGTCGAAAGCTCGTCTCGCAGCGCTACACTGCGGCTGTTTCCTCTGGCACGTCCGGCGCTACGCAAAAATGACATTCTACGAACCGCCCTGCGTATTCTGGGCGACCCTGACCCTCTGGGCATACAGTGTATTCTGCAGTAAATCACGAAGAGCCGAACAAGGTAGCGGGAGTGCAACACGCCAGATATCACCTGACCGATCAGACGACGAGAATCCCACGTTCATAAGACTCGATCGACCTAATGATGATGAGATGGTGCAGCTGTTTGTCAGGACGGGCGTGTTGAAGGCGTATATTACTGGCGTGGGGGATATTTACTCGGCGAATGCGCCGAGAAGGATATTGAAGGAGGGGAGGAGGGTTTTGGAGGGTGTGACGTTGGCGTGGGGGAGGAATGGGGAGTATCTGGAGTTGTTGCAAGCTCTGGCATGAGTTGGAGCCTGTTTTGCTTCCTGGTGCAGAAGTTGTTTGTTAGGGCTTGAAGAAAAGACACGATGGTCAAATTGTTGTCTCCCCTTGCTGTGTCCTGAATTTGCGTGCGAGATTGCACTTATCCATCTATTTGGGTGCAATTGCATACGAGATTATCTCATGACTCTTTCAATATCTCGAGATGGCGAACCGATCACCAGGGGCGCGGAGAAACTTGACGGCCTTGACCCTAAGGGACGAAAATCTTCAGGTAAATTTAGCCTAAGCTTAGGGGACTCTATACTTAGTATACTCAGTATGCTCTTCTAAACTCGTAAGCTTTTTTGGTCCTCGAGTGGCTCATCGCAAAGATTTCCCGACAGTCCGAACCCATACAGGGAAATAGTCACACATATGCAAATCTGGCAAGAGTTTCTCACAGAAGGGGCTCTTACAATCGAGGAAAGGATTCACACAGGGGAGAAGCCGTTTAAATGCCAGTATTGCGAGAAGAGCGTCCGGGCTCACGGGCAATTAGAAGTCCACCAACGGATACACGATGGGAAGCAACCACACGCATGTTATTTCGAAGGGTGCGAGGCTGCATACACCTAACGAAATAATCTTCTCATTTATCTAGACGACAGACATGGTATTACAAAGGAGTAAATGGTTGTGCCTGTAAACAGTTGATAATCAGAGAAACATCCTGGAGTTTATATTAATAGAGAATCAAAGACATAATATATTTCAAACAATCTCTATAACGGCCATACAGTGCAGAAAGAAATGAGATCTCATTCAAATTGTATTATCAGAGTTCCATGTGATAGAGTAGAGGTAATATCTACTACTATGAGACTGGTAAGGTTAATAACTTCAAAGATCGAGCAACATGAAGTGCCAACCGCATACTTTAGAATAGCAACTATGTGGACGATCAATGGTTTAGTGCGCCATGATACCTCCGAGAATTCCATGCAATGTATCTGAATTATGACGAAAGAAACATGTTGACAATAAAGAAAGATAGAACTCCAGGTCAGCAGCAACCAGTCATGAATAATCCATGCTGACTGCCACTGCTGCATGGCCAATCAAGCCAGACGGGTTTGTTGCGATTCATCGGCATAAAATTTCATTGAGA
Organism: Fusarium mexicanum; assembly: GCA_013396015.1. NCBI lineage: Eukaryota > Fungi > Ascomycota > Sordariomycetes > Hypocreales > Nectriaceae > Fusarium > Fusarium mexicanum. The sequence goes on along the minus strand of JAAOAM010000102.1, from coordinate 21,645 downwards.
ATAAGATTTGCTCTGTCAAAGTCGATCCCTTTCTTTAACACATCCACCTGTGCTCAGATGGAACGAGAACGGCTCTCCCGGGCGGCGGCCTCCTTTGCGGCAAGCTGACGTTTCAGCGATTCATTCTCCGCTTGGAGCGTCTCGTTCCGCTCGACAGATATTTTCACGACATAACTATATGTCTCGATTTGCTGCTGAACCTTCATTTCGAACAGTTCGTTCATCCTATCGTCGCGATGTTTGGGTCTGGCCTTTAGCTTGCGGGAATCCACAACTGAATTCCGTCCAGCAATCGGCCACTCAGAGAGTGACTCTTGAACGAGAGCTTGAGCCGTTGCTGATCGGTTCGTGTGCTCTGGCTGCTTGTTCGTGTTCCTCTTCGAGTGCCCAGGTTGGCAATTTGCCAAGGTCGATGGCGCAGATACTGAAGCTCTAGATCCAGAAGCCGACGGATCAGAGGATGAAGTCGATGGGGATCTGCTGCGGCTTGATCTAGTTCCAGACGATGCAGGCGTCAGGCAAAGCTTTAAGAAGTAAATCGTCAGCTGCGCTCGACGAATGATGGCTCACAAAACATACCGGTCGCCGAGGTAACGCCAGACTGGATTTGATGATCAGGGATCAACTCGCCTTCACGCTTAAAGGGGATCTTGCAATCCCATGAGCCAGCGAAGGTCCGAATCGAGTCAGCGTTGGGATTCATGCTGTTGGGCTTCGTGTCTTGGTTGGGTTCCTCAAGTTTGACACCACTGTGGATGTCTCCAGGAGGCACAAACCGGGGATCAGCTCGGCTTGTCATTACTGGCAAAGCGAGAAATAATAGCAAGTTGTTGACGAAAGAAATGAAAGACTAAAAGGACCTGTGGTGATGCTGAGAGTGAAAATGGAATGGAATGGCGATGGAGGATGAGATGGTCAAGTATCAATGAAAGCGCCCTAGAAAAGAATGCGAAGCTAGTGCAATGATGTCCTGGATTATGTTTATATTATGGAAATGCCTTAATACGCCTATCCTGATGTATGCAAATGTAAACACTGACGACGTATTCAGGCAGAATACCCACGCTCCCCGTCCACCATTTCAAATTCTCAACTCTTCACTCTGCACATATTCTCATCTACCACGATCAACATCACGTACAGAGAGCATTACTTTCTGCGACAATCATGGTAACAGAAGACAAACCGTGATCTCCTGGCCGTCAACAAGGTGAGGCCCCGAGTGCAGCCTGAATATTATTCGTCACCTGAAACTAACATGCGTTTCAGCACGACTGGATCAACATCCAGCCTGCCCATCTGTCATCCCCGGGTAGGCAACAAGTTCCTCTTGCTAGCCTGAACTTGCGGTCCTTCACTCCTGATTCTGCATGCCGAGCCTCTTATGTTCAGGCATAAAGGGTGTATCTTTGGTAACTCTCTCGGGCCGCCAGCGCATGATGTGTATTGCCTATGCCAACGAGATGGCCGAGACTTGTGCCAGTTAAGGAGTTTATAGAAACTCACTAGGGATGTGAGCTTTCGTCCAAGAACGTTGGCCTCAACTCCCTCCCAACGGACAAACACGCACAAGCTTTCGCAAACATCAATGTCAAGTATCTGCACCGAAATGAAAGGGACGGCGAAGGACCGGGGTCGTCGGAAATAATGCCCCTGGCGATCGACAGTGATGAGGAGTCCAACGACGCATCAGACGACAACGCAGCAAGAACCTCAGGCTCTGGGACACAACCACGTTTACCCCGATCAACAAGACTAAAGGCGTGGCATGGTCCACGAACCTTAACAGAGTCTGGACACTTCCTGTCATACCCCACGATGTCCGATGGAGTTGATACACCACCAGACGTCAATGCAGGCACCGCGGGGTCCAGTAACAAAGATACTCCAGCAAACACCGTTACAGCGACCTCGGGTTGTGCTGGCACTATCAACTCGCCTGAAGTCAACACTACAATCTCGGGTCTTAGAAATGCAGATACACAAACAGCTTCTGGTTCCGAAGGCTCGGGTGACGACGGCAATGCTAACGAACCTATCGAGGTAGTCAATGCAGTGGATGCAGTGGATGCAGTGGTAGACAGGCTCATAAGTTCAGGCCAGAACCGGGCTTCGCTGCATTCCGAGTCCCCTACAAAAGAGATGATCTCCGTTTCAACCAGTACTGCTGCTTCTTCGCCTATTGAGACGGTTGTGTCGTCTCCCAGAACTGTCACAGGGTTGTCTTCTGAGAACACAAATGACTCGTGTGAGGCGCGTGATATGAGCATCAGCAATGGGGTCTATGAACTCAAAATAATACTCTTGTCAAATGGTAAGCATACCAGCTACCTAGCACAATTGCCGAAGATAAGCAACTGATTCGCCCTCCAGTATTCCAGTAAAATCATCCTCTGATAATACATCCAACTCCTCTACCGGTATTCACACTCAGGCATCTCCTGACACTCCAACTGGCTCGTGTACTGCCAAGGTGGCTCATCCATCTCCTGTTAGAGTGGCTGTGTTGTCCACTGCCAACACGTCAAAGGACAAAAGGAGGTTGAGACCAAACTTGATGAGAAGTCGAAGGTCGTGCTCGAGGATCTCATGGGCAAAATGGAGTCACTCAGCAAACAACAAAACCATGTCAAAAAGGATGCCCTGGGGTACAGGAAGACTTCTAACATTGAACTAAGGTACTAGAAATATTTAGTCTAAGATTCTCTAAATCGATACTAAATTATGCTAAGTTTACTTAAGTATACCTAAGACTTTTTGTTACCTGGGATAGATATCCTAAGTTTTATTGCATCCCCTTGGATGTCAACGAGGTTTAAGGCAGAAGATTCAGTGAACACCAACAAATGTTTTGAGACGCCAACCAATACCTGATGGACGGGGACCGGAGGTGCAGGATCAGGTTACCAATTTTCACTCCTCTTTGAATACGATTACTGAAAATCACAAGAATCTCGAGAGCAACGGGAACCGCGCTTTGGACGATATCAGCAATGCTGAAAACCAAGTGTCAGACGCCGAGGCAAGCGTAGATGTTTAGTCGACACGGCTATCTGTTGCAGAGGGGACACAGGCTGAGATGATGAAGTCATTGGGTAAAATAAAGGAAATCTTGACATCGTTGCTGGGGATCGAAGATCTTGCTTCTAATAATGGTCGGAATCAAAGAGCCGCTGAACCGTCTGATGGGGGATATGGAAACCGACCGCGCACAGAGGAGGATCGAGTCGAGTGAAGCGACGAGAGGGAAGAGGTTTGCTGGAATACTACCCGATATCTCAAAACTACCGAAAGATCCAAGACATTGACTATATGAAACCTGGGCTTTGGGCTCTGTTCCTGTTGATAGGTGGGGTGGATGCTATTGCAAACCGGGAAAAGGATCATGTTGTTTCTGGTCTTAAACATCGCAACTGAAAGCGTAATTATGCTTGATAATTAACTGCGACTAATACAATTTGCAGTGTTGCACAAACATACACCTGACTCCAGTAGTCATTGCTGTACAATACTGATCGTTTCACCCTGCCAATTGTGCGTAGCCGAAATCATTACGCGCCACCTCCCAGGTATAGGAAGCGAGAGGAATGATTTGCCGTACGAACCAAGTTACTCATGTTTCTACAATAGGACGACTGTCACACGGCTTGAAATTTGTTGTCCAGATTATCACGCCATAACTCGACCGCCCAACCGTCCTGATATTGACCGAGAGGGACGAGCTCGCCGACTAGCTAGCTCCCCCATGATTTCAGCAACTGCGTAAGTTGTGACAGCTTTACCATTCGCGCACATCACCAGCTGAGTTGATAAGTGGATTAACTCGCGAGAGCTTGGTGACTTTACAGTCACAAAGGGATAGCCAGCAGAGCTGGCATTGTTTCTCTGTTGATACAATTGTGCTTGGGTCATGTGGCCATGCCAATTACTGACCAAATGGCTTGACGCAGCACGATATTTGCTTGGCGTCCAAAGATTCGTAGTGATGTTAGTGAAAATATTGCTGTCGTCCTGCCAGTTTATGTCAGGGACCGGTACATTGCAACGACGCCGCGGACGACCAGCACAATGATTGGGGGCTTCAGATTGCAATCAATTGAGAAAGGAAAGGCAAGACCCTCATTCACCCAACAATTTTGCTCGCGAATGCGACTATTTTGAAGAAATTCATCTACTGAACCAGCGGTACGCCAACTTTTTTATCGCCAGCTTCAGTGGGGGAACTGGAGCTGGGATTGGAGATTCTCACCTGTGCTCTGACGGCGATTTGACTGACTATTGACGACCTGTAGTTATTAGTAGATGGCTATTGAGATGCCTTCAACGAGAAGAATAATTCTTTCGCAGGGTACTCTATACTCGGAGTGGTGGTTTGAAATGACAGATTACTTTTCTATGTTAATGGGCATATTAAGGCTAGGTGCAGATTGCCTACATTGAATTGGAATTTTTTACTGTCTTGACTTGATTTATCTATCTCCTGGCGCGCAAGAGTAAACGCTTCTCGAACCTGTCAAAGAGCGGTTGTTGCGAGCGCGCAAGGTTGCGTTGCTCCTAGCCAGAGCCTGATCGTTCAGCAGACATTGGGCAAGACGCGCGGGCGACGCCGTTTCCATCCAGGCAATAAGAAGTCGGACAGGTTCCTTCTGGAGAAAAATAGTAAAAACGGAATAATGCGAATTTTACTTTCTTGCGACATTGCTTTAAAAAGTCTTTCTCTTCATTGAGAGGAATAATCTGAGGTTGCGCGCGACAAGCTGGAGGTGGATGGAGGAAAGGAGAAAAATACAGATAAGGTGCGGGGAAATACGCAAAAGGAAATTGGAGCAATTTCCTAACGACCTGCCCCTTGTCTCTTCCGCTTTTGTAAATATTCCAATCCACCCCGCACCAAAGATTTGGCGCTACTCCTAACTCATCGAGCTTGGGAGTTTGTAAAGTTATGATATCGGCACCCGAGCAGGAACAACTTCAAATAGTACGATTCTCAATAAATCATTCCTATCCATGCATAAAGAAAAAAAAAGAACACAAGAGAATATTTAACGCCGTATCAAGGTGCACCGAGAGTCTTTTTCACAACGGTTGTCAATCTCCTGGGATGGAGGATTCTGTTGCCCGCTGTCTAAGTCCTGCGGCTGCTTGTGACTTCTATTGCATTTACTTCGCTACATATACTCTTCGCGACAATATCGTTGCTGAACTACCAAGCCGGTTGAAAGATACAAAGCGTCGATGGATGGATTATCGATATCGCTTAGCTATTAACGGGTAGCACAATAAAACAGTTGTGTGCATTCTATTCCTTGCAGGTGAAACGTATGATGCTGTTGCGAGTCTCGTACTACTTGGCTGCGTACGTAGTTTCACATTGTAGCGCAAACACATACCTGAATTATAATAAGTAGTCGTCGCGAATTATGTGAATTCAAGGTCTTCAGCGACAGGCGTCAATTGTACATCGCACACGTACCTCACGAGTAGTATGATGCCGGGTACGAGAAGCACCATGATAATCATGTGGAGTTTTATGACGAAGTTGTCATCCTCCGCTTAACGGAACAGGTGTATCAGGTATCTAATGGACGACCTAATAACTGCTCCAAGTCTTTGCAAAATGCCGCTCAAGCTAGGTAATGCCATTCCTTGAATGATAACGAGGGAGGCAAGTCGCGCGATGAGATTCAGCACCCATCTCACTCTTTCTGTAGGGCAAATTTACACTTCACCTTACAGCCTATCTTTCAGGGTATTCTACAAGGCATTTACAGGGCACTCCAACCTCATAGAGACGCTGTGCACCTTTCGCCGTAGTTGGAAATGAATGGAATGAACTGATACTTCGGCTTATCTAGCAAGATTTATTCTCACGGAAAACATAGACTAAGAACATACTGCACATCATTTATCAAATATAACGTATCGTATTAACTTACCTGCGCTTGTACAAAAAGTCCAGTGCAACAACAAGGACTTGTTGCTGTGCATACACGTCACATTCAGTTGTCTACAACCTACCTTTGATGTACTGTACCTACCTCAGAAAGCCTCGCGGGGCAACGTCCTGGTGGCTACGAAGAACCTACCTATTATCCTCCTTCGAAAGTCTCGATTGGGCCGCTATGTCGATTGCGGATTGGCTACGAGTTGGCCATCATCAGCCCGCAACTCGATAATGTCAGCCAGCTTGTCATAGTTACCTCCCGGGGAATTTGTTGCCCAAGCGAGCCATCCCATAGTTGCCATTTCGTGACCCAGTCGTATCCGTGCAGATGCTCGGTCTGATCAGCCAAGGCATGCGCGTCCAACGGGACGCCGGTATTGAAGTCGGCAGACAAGAGTCCAGAAGTCCGGTTTGCCAGCTCATCAACGGCTTCCACGTCTTCATCGCGGATCATCTTTCTGGGAAATGCAAAGTTGCTCATTTCGTCATGATGGAATGTGCCGCGCGCTTCCAACAGCTTGTATGCTCGACACCATGCGACATCTCGATGGACTATTCGCTGGAGGAGATCTGTGCAGAAGTCCTGATGTGAGCCTGCCTCGAGACGGAGTGTGAAGCACTTGGTCGGAATTCCAACTTCTCTCACAAACAGTGCGTCTCTGATCCAATAGCCAATCTTGCGAGAAAGGGAAAGTCTGATCCACTTGGGTTCCAATTCTATCCTCTCGCCACGTTGCAAAATTCGCATCATAGTACAAGGCTGGTACGAGATTCCGATAATGCAATCCAGCAAGCTGACACGACGGAGAATCTGTAGCGAGGGGTTTTCTTTGGCAAACGCAGCGAGACCGCGGGCGTGAGTATGCGGATCGTTTACTGAATCAAAGTCTTCGTGTAATACGAGATACTTCAACCAAATGCGTTGACCGGGAATGCGTTTCAGGAAGCGAATCGCATTAGCGGCGGCTGAGAATCGGATCTTTTCTCGACAATGAAGACCAGAGGGAATGTATGTATCGGTATCAGAACCGTCTTCATTGTCGCTGCCATTGTTGCTGCCATTGTCGCCGCCATTGTCGCCATCATCCTCGTCGCTAGAGTGTTCAAACGGCTCGTCTGGCGACGGGGGAGGGCCTTCGTAGTGCCAGTTATCCGGAAACCCCCAAATCTCAGCAATATCCAAGAGTTTGATAGCATTCTTCACGTCGCTCTCGGATGGAATAGCCCAGTTATCGAACCGAAGATGTAGAAAGTCCCGAACTATATCTGACCCCGTCCAGTGAGGAAAGATTACGTGGAGGTGATTCGCAAACTGGACCGGTTTCTTGTCTGCGATGAGCCGTAAGTAGTATGATAGAGCATCCTGAACCAACGAGTCACTACCAACCGAAGTATTTGATGGATGGCTATAACTGTCTCGTTTGCGATGAGCCCTTGAGAAGCCAGCATAACATTGATGTCGCGGCGGGTCAACGACCATATTTACGTAATCGGTAAAGAAGCTTTGAAGCGAGGCACAGCAGCGATTGCCCTTCCATCTCTCGTACATTACGTCGGTGGCTCTTCTCCTGTTATGATCCGCGTAGTGAAGTCGATGGTTTCTTGACACGGTCTCGAGCCCGTTCGCAAACCTGGGATATATAAGAGCGAACAGTCCGTACATCTCGGGAGTCATGAACTCCGCTAAATGAAGGACCAAGTCAGCCTCCAAGTGACGATAGTACGTAGAAACAACATTGAAGCAGCCAGCTAGATTTCGCCAGTCCTCGCGATACAGTGTCGAGAAGGTAACCGTGTTGACGGACAAGGGGAGGTGCATGGCCTCGTTGGCGATGGTACGGCACGTGAACATGAGGGAGAAGTCAATCGGTTGACCATCACTTGTCTTGAGCTTATCGGACTTCGCGTCATAAACGTATCCGCCTTCGAGTTGGAAGTAGTAGTGATAGATGTGAAGTCGTAGCTCCGACGGGACACTGAGGAAGCAGCGTTTGGTCGACATGGCCCAGACTAAAGTGAATTGGTTGAGTTGAGTTCTTGGGGTTTGTAAGAGGAAAAGCGTGTGAACGAAGAAGAGTGAGACGCGGGGATTTTATAGATAAAATTTAGAGTTGTGGCAAGGGCCAGAGCCACGTCACAGCTAGAAATAATCGGAGCCATTAGCGATCGAGGTTAAAGTCTATTCCCTATCGGCATTGTCATTCATCACCTGTATTCGCAGCCTAAAGCTTGACCTTATAGCCCGCAGTCATCCCCAAGCAATACCACGCATCTCGGGTGAGCCAACGCGTCATACATACAGTTTCGCTGTTACCTTCGGTCAAATTGTGATTAGACTCTAAACAAGATTTATACGCTTGCTTATCTTGACCACTCAACGACGGCATCGACTGCCTGCCGAGCTCTTTAGCTACGTCGCGAATGGTTACTTACAAGGTTAAACTTTAGGCAGCAGATGACAGTGATAATAACACGAGACTGCTGTCCACAATACAATTTGTTACCCAAAAGGGTCTCAAGGTAGCCAATAAATCCTGTTGCAAGCCTTGGAATGCCTCGCTATAAGGCCCTCGTTTCTTTACTGGGTCCTGTGGCGCTTAAACCACGGTAGGTCTCAGAGGTTATGAGCGCTTCGTTCTGCAAAGTTGCGCCCTTGCTAACATCCTCTGGGCAGTTTGTCTGTAGCATAGGGCTCATTAGTTCAGTATGGACGCAAATCTTCAAGGCATCCTCGAGATCGGCGAGAGTTTGTTGGCCCATCTCGACGTACTTGCCAGATGCATCCTTGCGCCACTGTAATAATTTGAAGCTGGACTTATTTAGCGATCCTCTCCTTTCTTGGATCTCTTTTCGGTATGCCCCAAAAGCGGTCTTGCTTGATCTGTGGTGAAGGACGTTGTTAATCAATGTATAGATTGGTAGATAGTCAGACTCATCCTAGCAGAGCGCTTTGCCAACTCGCCAGCTCAAAAAGCCAGTTAAGAGATCACGTCTAGAGAGTTCGATGTCGATGCCATATGCCATGTACCCCGGCTTAAAAGTGCTGGTGTTATCTTCTGAGAGAATGTCATGCTGCTCCAAATCCACCACAAAGAATGGCCTCAATTTTTGCCCATATTCGACAAAGGTTCTGAGGCTACCCATCACAGCTTACCTAGTGGAAATTGAAGTCACCAAGCATAAAGTGAAGTTCAGAAGCATACGACGAATCATGGGACCGAGATTTATTTGCTTCTTAGTAGTGTTGTGAACATTGTGGACACATATCTCACCTAAGGTGGTTCTCAATTACCTAGGTAGAGTGTGACGGCAAAGCCCCCGTTGTCGCCCTCGAGAAACTCGACATACCAGGCATCTAATTCTATGGACTTGTGAACGCAAAGAATACTCTGGACAAAAGCAAACGCTTTGTATAATGGGTTCTCGTCTTCATTGACTTCTTCGTGCAATGCTTTAACTAATCGCTTCGTCTTCTTCTTGACCATCTTACGGATAAGCTTCTTATCGTTCGGGGTATGACTTTGGACAAGCGGTCGGCCTGCATCAATCACCACATGGTAGCCGAAACTGCTCGCCCAGGCGACTTCCTTGGTTGGATCACCGAGAGCCAATGTATGCGCAACGGGGCCATTGAGTCCGCTGTGTTCAGTGTTCATGATCTGGCGAAATCTTAACCTCGACTGCATCATGTTTTCTTACACAATGCGCAATTGACCATCCCAGTCGAGGGGTTTTTGATCAGGCCCCCCTTGATCCTCTAGGCTTTCCCGGACTCGTAGTCTTGTTCCTGCTCTTATTCATCCTACCATCTTGGCCTTGCCCAAGTTAAGCCCTGGAAAAGAATAAAACAAGGGGCACAAGTAGGAGCAAAGAGTACAGAGGACGGCTTCCATTTGGAAAGGCTTTTGGGAGGGCAGCCGTCTAGCAAGACTTGACGTGGGGAAGAAAGCTAAGAATATAATGAGAGTACGTTTTCTACGTAGCGATAGAAACAACAATGGGAGATCCAAAGGACAGACGCGAAAGAATATAGAATAAAAAGATCGTCAAGAGAGACTGCGATTACTTCTTTGACTGAATCGTGAATGCTCAGAGTAAGATGATCCGGAGATGGTCAGCAGCCAGCACAAGACAAGTTACAGGATAGGCAGTTCCCATTCGAGAGGCGTCCTATCCGTACAGTTGCCTTTATAGAGACCGTATTATTACCTAGCACTCAGAGAATCCTAAACTTAATTGCGTCGATACGTCGTTGCACGTATACGCTCCATCCCTTGTAACCCATGATTGGGACCTTTAACTCATATTGTCCGTCGGAGGTCACGACGGTGAATGCCCATCTCGGCTCGGGGTGTAGGAGCCATTGATAGCGAGTATTTCGGGTTTGGTTCCTTCAGTCCGAACATGGGGTATGTCTTTGCGTTGCTCAGGTGTGGTGCGTTGACGGCGTGCGATGCTTTCTTGGGGAAGATTCCTTCTTCTGGGTCGGCGTCTTCGTCGGCTGCCTGGTAACGGCCCACGGGACCGTGTTCGTCGTTGTACACCTCCTTCTCATCGGCGATTTCGCAACTCTGTTCTGTGTCTCTATGAGTTTATCCAACTTGTTCAAGAGTTCTGCCCGGAACTTTTGCTCGTCGTTGTCATTTCGTGATTCGGCCTTTTCCGCCCGGAGGTTTGTGATCACCGTGGACTTCGTTACAGCACTGCCGACATCACAGCGGGGAAACAATGCAGCGCTCGTCGCCATAGACAAAGTCTCCAAAGAGACAATTATACCAACTACCAAGAACATCACCGCCAGAGAAACGGCAAAACTCTTATGGAGCGCACTACCCCTAAGGAGCTGGGGGTATAAGTACCCCTAAACTTTACCTAACTTACCTAAATTTTGCCATAATTTTGCCATAATTTTGGATTTGGTGACAATACGTCCAGCCTGTCTACCTCCCGATCCGATACCGATCACCTCTGTGACAACGAGCGTCTCGATTACTTTATGACATTCCTTGCTATTTCTGGGGTACACGACCCTGTTATGTCGTGGATGGGCAATAGCACTTCTGAGAATGTTTTTGAAACTCCAACTACACCTCTAACTCCTGTCTAAGCATGCCATTTTCACTACAAATGAAGCTTGCTGGCCCAGCTTATCCCCGATAGACTGATGGACATCTCCACGATCCAGAATGTGGCATATGTTGCCGCTTCCTCGCGATATTCTCGCAACCAGCCTTTCCATGATGGTAATGGGTATTCTGGAGAGGTGCAAGGCAACACTGAGGTCTGAAGTGTCCAGAGGCAGACTGTTGTATGACACGCTTGCGATGATGGTAAGACTTTTGCCTGGCGACTGTTGATAGCTTCATGGTGACGGCAGACAATGGCAGTGCAGTGCGCGTACTGGCAGGAAAACCTGTGAAGTCTAATTTCAGTTAGCGATATAAGTATACAGGAGGTAGATGACGCAAGACTTACATTGCGCAAATCCCCACGTACAAAGTCAAAGGCCTGAAGTCGTGACTGGCTGGTAGGTAATATTGAAGGAGGACTTAATTCGGTCGGTGGTGGAAGGCGGAAAAATGAGAGGCAATGCCCTTAGGCTCAGAACCAATTCCACATCCACTTTCTTGACGGTTTCGATAGGTCAACTGCAGGATGTGATGAGGTGCGTGTCATTGAGTAATAGTTCCGACAGCTTGTATCGTTACACGTTTCAGCAACGCAAGGCGACCCTTTATATAAATATGACTCCCGTCTAATTTTCGTGGAACCACTCGTGACTTGGTAGATTTAGCTGAGGTAGTCCTGGGGACGGTTTCACGTTTAGGGCCATAAATCGACTGTATTCGAGTCTGACACAAGAATTATTGTTTTTGTGATTCCGCCGCGGGCAAGTCCGACTATTGACTAACGAAATAGTAGATCGAGGAAGCAAATGAAATTTAGATTCCTTCCTGGGCATACGCGGATCCAATATACCAACAAGACCAGAACTGGAGGAGATCTGGTCAATGTGTAAGCAGTCCATCTCCGGGAGCAATCCGGATATACGCTCTGGCGCAAGGTATTGTCCCCCCATTATTCGAACGGTCTGAATGGCTTGTTTGATGGTAGAAAATGGAAGGTATAGCGTGCCCTGACTTTTGTTGTAAATATGGGAATTCTGTATTGGAGCCAGAGTAAGATCCGAAAACCCTGCGAAGGTAAGCATCAGGTAGCACCGATTCTCGCGTGACAAAAATCGTAGCTTGAGGGGAGACATTGCCATAAGAACAGGGCCTGCTCTGGCTCGGATGATGGCAGACCGTAATGACATCGAAGTCTTTCCATCTCCCATGCATAATGAGGTCTCTGATAAGGCTATCGAAGTCATCCCAGTAGATTACCGTATGCTCACAGATACGAACATAACCTGTCCTTGCAATACATACTTTCTGACCAACTGAAAAGCATAAAGATGGATTCTCGACTTTACAGGCAGTACAGAATTCCCAGTCTGTTGCATCTGGGGCTGCAAACTTACCACCCAGTGACATATCCAGTTCCTTGCGGGCGTCGAGTCATTCCTTGCATGCGGCACATAGACGCTCGTTTCTGATAAGGTCGCCGAGCCCTTTTGAGTCTTCTCTGCTAATCTTGTGGCCAAAGCAATGCTTTTCACGAGAAGTGTCAATGTTATTCGTGTAGGATGAATAGTCCAGGTATTACTCGTCATCGCGTACTTGCCACAAAGCGGTGGATTGCGAACATATTCCGCAACAGTGCTTATTGGAAAAGACATGTGAGAGAAATTGGCGATCCTGCGTAAGTCGTCTGAAACGTCTGGAGACTTGACGAAGAACAAAGAAGGCGAATATGGAAGGTCGATCATTCCCTTGATAGATGTTATCAATAATAAGCATGATGATCTCGTCTGGCAGCTTGTTTATCCCGATAGGTTTGGGTGTTGTGTTTCGAGCCAGACTAGCAGTGGTGCCTGTGAGATCAACTTCTATTGCCAATAGGTGTTAATGCCATAAGAGTCTGGGATATTCTATGCTCACCTGACGGGCTGGGCTTTGTCAGACGGAGGCTAAACAGTGCTCGAAGCCAGCATATTATTATGAACAATATACTCATGATGGATTGAGGTTCGTCTTTGAGATCTCTGTGGCTTAATTTCTGAATGGGAAATGAAGATAGGAATGGATTGAAGGGATTGAACGGATGAACTCATTCCACGTCCCATGGCTTAGGGATGTCCTTTATAAGTGGACGAGTAGAGTTTTGATCTTTGCACGGTGCATAATAGAAAGTTCAAAACTTTGAGCCACCTGAAGGCTCCTGTGTTAACTAATGAACCAAACGTTATGTCGCGTCCAGTCCTCTTGAGTTTGGCAAAGAAGGGGACTAAAAGGTACATTGACCACGAGGTCTTGCTCGGGACCGCAAGCGAACTACGTAGCCAAGTTGGGCGCTCTCTTCCAAGCTACGGATTAACCTTTCAGCGACCCGGTCTCAAATGGATCCAACATCATTGGGTGATGCGGGCAAGAGTTGTTCGGCGCTTAGCTCAAATTCCATTTCCGAAGTTTTCTGTGCTGATTTAAGGCATTAGTCACCAGCCTCCATAGCAAATACTACATCTTACTCGCAGTAGTTCTATCTCCTTGCCTGGCGAATTGGTAGTCATGGACTCACCGCACGAGGCGCCATACTATTGTATGACAGATGCGAGATGCCGCCTCTGTCAATTCGACTTACGGGAAGGCGACTCAGTGATCTCGCGTCTGTTTCCCGATCCATATCACTTGAACTCTAACTTAAACAAAAGCAGATATCGGAGGTCAACGATTTTCTATGGATTTCAAACTCCGTATGACTGAAACTGTACACGATAGCTACGAATGGGTCAACCTGCATACTTGCGCAAGACGCCGATGCATGATGCAAGGTCGCCGTGTACCATTCTTTCACCATGAATGCTTCTGCTTTAGACTCTATGACATATCGGACGCCCTTGTCGCTGCTGGAGAATGGAGTTTTGAACCGCCTGCGAGCGAGAACAGTCGACGGTCCCATCGTATCAGGAATCTGCTGGCCCCAAGGCTTAGAGACCAACTTCAGATCAGACTTCCTCCGGAGACTCTAATGACCATTGCTGGGCATCTCGTACGCGAATGTGCTGCCATCACAGCTGAAGAGCAGTTGCTGGGCACCGCGGTCTCTGATACCGCCGTTGACATTACGCGAGATATATACGCCAATTACACTGCCGTCGATGGCGTGTGTTATGTCAAGAGTCTTTGCAATACGGCGTCAAATATTGGCCACCATGGTCACCGCACGCTAATGAGTAAAGAGGGTAAGGCGGTCGACAAAATATGCATTGCTGAAGATCATCGTGGAATTCGGTCTGTTATATTCTGTGCTGCGGATTCCCCGCTGGCAGGGCCTACACCAATTACAAAGTCATGGTGGAGGGTTCTTACTACCTCAAGCGATACCAAAGAGATTGTACTTAAGTCGGATGTAAGTTCCATCTGCCGATCGACATCTTCATCTTAACTTGTGTTAGGGTATCAAGCTTAGAGACATCATTATGTCTGATGACACTGGACCAAATGCCAGCAGTAACCATGTTAGTTAGGCAGATCCTTCGCACCCAGACAATATCATTGATATTATGACCCTTAGACCAGTTGATGTCTTCCCCGAGGGACTCAAAATAACGTCCTTCAACTGCAACGCCAGTGGTACAACAGGGTACACAGCGGTGACTGGCAGATCCTCCGTTTCAATGATTCATGCTCACAGGCAGAATGATACAAGCTTCTATGAAGATATGGATGTTGCTTACCTCCGTAACTTTTTTATCCATATGCCCCTAGATGATAGGGAATATGTAACTGAGATATGTCGAAGGTATACACTGGGCGCAGGTAATCGGCCCTCCGCTTATCTCGTGGTAAGATGATAGTTGCTGCCTTCTTGCGATAACATTCGGAACTAACAGTCTTTAAGTTCACGACCAACCGAGGAAGAAATACACTGTTTGGAATAAGTGGCCCTCCAGATTCTTACTTAGTGCTTGAAAGGATCTTTATACCTGCTGAAAGTGGAACAAAGATTTGGTTCAACGACTTATCATCGGCGTAATCAAAGTTACTTAGATATCTTGCATGCGACGTCATGGAATTGCCTTCTCAACGTCCCTACCCAGCCTCCTTAGTGCCGAACGCTCCGTACTTTTAGACTACGAGTACTGAGTCATAGTTCGTTTCATCCTGCAGCTTGGCAGGACTTGTGGCTATGACCATCTGTAGGGATACGACGCTTGCTCATCGACCCATCATCGGAGTTTTGGTAAAGTATGATAACGGTCACCGGGAGTGTTTGGGCCAATTCAGATTTGATAGAACCCTTGAGAATTTACGGCTAGATCATGCTGCAGACCTATATATTGGTAGTCAGAGGAACATACGATCATATCTCTTCGTTGCGGAGATCACCAGGGTTCCATCTTTTGAGAGTGGTATCGCGTGTTAGATGCGGGTATCTCGACACGGCAAACTGGAATGGTGGTCTTCACTCCGACATTCTATCGTGCGTTACACATCAACTACAGGACAGTTCACCAATATGACGCATTGAGACCGACTTGCATCATCTGGGCCTCCGCAAAATGGCACAATCGATAACAGATCCGACCCGCAGATACTCCAACACGAAATGAAACACCAACGGTAGTCATGACATATACAGACTCGAGATCATTGGTGCTGATGCATTTTCCAGCTGCATCAAGGGCTTGGCTCTCATCCTTCACAATGCCGGAAGGTCATGCAATATCTATCGAGAGCATAGCGACACAATACCATGGCTAGCGCCATACCTCTCTACTACCGTATCAGCTCTTCGGAGGGGTTGTCAGGAGGCATCTCACACAACACCCAGGACGAGTCTTCCGGGAATGTATGTTACAGCCAGACCTGCCAGAATCTGGGGGCCCGATGCTCCATGTCCAGCGATACATCTTAGTAGAGCGTTCACAGAGGTTCGACAGACAGCACGGCGGTCACGATGGGTCGCATTCCCTTGTCCAGTTTCCGTAAGATTTCACAGGATTGAATATTTTGGTAGTCTAGATCTGGAACGTCACGGAAATGTACAGAGTGTATAAGCGCTGGGTCCTAAGATGCGCTAAGTTTAGAAAAGCTTAAACGGTACATCTGATATCAATCAATTGAGTGCAGTCTAATAACAAGCCGCAGTTGTATTCGCATGGCCAACTCCGTACAGGCCATTGCTTCAACACGAAATGCTTGGACGTTTCAGCCAAGGCAGAATCCCAACGTTATCGCCAACCCGAAGCAAACCGAGCTAGCAATAGCGGCTGTGTCTTAGCGCAGGTTCCCTCCCGCCAGGAAATTAGCCGTGGATGCCGATTGAGAAGCAAGGCAGATGCCATCTGGCAATTAAAGCATGCCTTAATCAATAATAATGACTGAAGAAATATCTTTTAGGCACAGAAAACAAGCAAATACATGGCAAAGAAGAAGCTCGGCGTGGCAGGCAACAGAATTGTGGCTTGTCTGCCCAATCAGATTGTAGTGTCGAACGATTTTAGCCAATCATGGAGTTAGGCAGAATCAACAGGCAGGCAAGGCAGCCATCGACGTCAATTGAGGCACAAACACCCCGGCTGACTCACTTCGGCACGTCTACTGCATATAAGACGTACTGTAATGTCAAGCACGTCTCACGTCTCTCACCCAAAGACTTCTTCGATCATCGTCATCATCACGTATCATCCATTTTTACTGTAGGATCAGGCTAGATTGCTGCGCCTCAATAACCCTCACTGTGATACCCATACGGCTTACAATTCCCCATCTCCATCGCCTGTCTTGTTCACACCACTCCACTTTCTCACCTGATATCGCTGTCGACTTCAGTCTCTGACAGCACCAGTCAACAGCGCCTATACCCCAAGACATCATCGTCACCGAGAACAGGAAACAACATGTCACTCTTTGGCGGTTCACGAATCGGCAGACGTGTCACCACGACCCAATGCGGCTGCTACATCTTCATCCAAGATACCCCAAGATACCTCCCTCAGGTCCAGATCAAAGCTCACACAACTATCCTCGCCACAACATCTCGCACCAACCTCACCCAGACCTTTGTCAACCCCACCGGCGAAGCCATCGATGAACTGCGCTATGTGTTCCCTCTCTACGACGGTGTCTCCGTCGTGGCTTTCACCTGCACTGTCGGCTCGCGCGTCATCAAAGGCGTAGTCAAGGAACGGCAGAAGGCGCAGCAAGTCTATAATGAAGCTAAAGCCAAAGGACAAACCGTTGGTCTGTTCAAGCAGTCCCTTGAAGCGGCCGATACTTTCACTACCACTATTGGAAACGTCCCAGCTGGTGAGAAGGTGCAGGTTGACATCACGTACCTCGGAGAGCTCAAGCATGACGCCCAGGTCGATGGTCTTCGCTTCACTATCCCAACCCAGATTGTTCCACGATATGGGGATTTTGAATCCCTCCCCTCGTCTAATGTTGTACAGAAAGAAGGCATCTCTTTCACCATCGATGCAGAGATGCCGGACGGTTCAGCCATCAAATCCATTCAGTCTCCCTCTCATCCTCTTTCAGTTGAGATTGGCACTACCTCTACCACCAAGTCCCAAGACCCATCCCTCCAGAGAGCTTCTGCCACACTGCAACAGGGCACTACCCATCTGGAACAAGATTTCGTTGTCCAAGTAGTCGCCACAAAGCTAGGAGAACCGTCAGCTATCCTCGAAACTCACCCCACCATCCCGAACCAACGCGCCATCATGACCACGCTTGTCCCCAAGTTCAAATTACCCGCCGAAAAGCCAGAGATTGTTTTCATCTGCGACAGAAGTGGAAGTATGGGTGGTCAAATCCCTGGCCTCAAAACCGCTCTCCAGATCTTTCTCAAGTCTCTTCCCGTCGGCGTCAAGTTCAACATTTGCAGTTTCGGTTCTCACTTTAGCTTCCTTTGGGACCGGTCTCAGTCCTATAGCCAAGAGACACTCGACAAGGCTGTTCAGCACGTCGAGACTTTCGACAGCGACTACGGCGGCACTGAGATGTACCAGCCATTCGAGGCTACTTTCCAGAAGCGCTACAAGGACATGAACCTCGAGGTCTTCCTGCTCACAGATGGCGAGATCTGGGACCAAGATCGTCTTTTTCAGCTGATTAACAAAGAAGTGGCTGACAGTAAGGATGCTACGCGAGTCTTTTCCCTTGGTATTGGAGCAGGCGCCAGTACCTCTCTGATCGAGGGTATTGCCCGAGCTGGCAACGGCTTTACTCAGACGGTTGCTGATGATGAGAAGATGGACAAGAAGGTGGTTCGCATGCTTCGAGGAGCTTTGTTTCCCCATATTTCCGATTATTCTCTCGAGATCAAGTATGACAAAGGAGATTCTTCGACCGAAGATGACTTTGAGTTGATCGAGAAGGTAGTTGACGCCTTGAAGATTGACAATGCGCAGGAGGAAGCAAAGACCAAGGAAGTGGAAGCCCCGAAGAAGCCTATTTCTTTGTTTGACGCTTCTGCAAACGATGGTGGCGATACTGAGATGGCTGATGCCCCAGACGTTGACAGCAAGTTTGACCATCTTCCTACTCTTTCTTCACCCCGCTATCTTCAGACACCCGGCACCATTCCTCCTCTATTCCCTTTTAACCGTACCACCGTGTACGTCCTTCTGTCCGACGACACTCCTTCACAGCAACCCAAATCTGTCATCCTCAGAGGCACCTCAAGCCATGGCCCTCTCGAACTCGAGATCCCAGTCACAGTAGTCGCCGAGAAAGACTCTGTAATTCATCAACTCGCAGCACGCAAGGAAGTCAAGGAACTCGAAGAAGGCCGGGGATGGCTCAAGCATGCCAAAGACTCCGACGGCAAACTCCTCACGGAAAAGTATGATGGCCACTTCTCTGACATGGTGGAACGTGAGGCTGTGCGTCTTGGTGTCAAGTATCAAGTTGGAGGCAAATGGTGCTCGTTCGTCGCTGTTGAGGACAATGGAAACGAGCTTGGACGAGGAGAAGTTCAAGTGGCTGCGCCTGCCGTGCATCGAGAACAATATATCATGCCGCAAATGATGAACACTCGCTTCGGTGCACCAAGCAGCCGCAAACCTTTTCTCTCGTTTCTCAGCCGTGCTCGCTCATCGAACCAGCCAGATACCAGGAGCACCGGAGGCTTTGGGAGCTTTGGTGGAGCATCATTAAGTTCAGCTGCAACCCCTCCCCAATCCCATGGTAGAGGTGGTGGCCTCTTTGGAAGTTCAAGTTCTAGGTCTTCCAACACTGGGGGAGGACTGTTTGGCAACTCAAACGCCCAACCAAGCAGTTTCGCCGCAGTATCTAGTGCATCATCTGTTAATCCTTTCGCAGCTGCGCCGGGAGGGTCGTTTGGTACTGGTGGAAGCTTGTTTGGCAGTGTTCCTCCGCCTCCACCTGCTGCACCTGCATTGCCAATTGCTCAGGTCATGCCTCCCGCATCGCCTACGACTCCAGATGATGAGGATCTTCTCAATCAATTAATAATAGAGATGGATCAGGCTGCGGCTATGCCACTGGAGGAAGCGGAAGAGTCTGGTGAAGACATGGGGTTCGGACTTTTCGACGCCGGACCTTCTGCTCCTGCGCCAGCTGCCTCCTCTATCACTACAGGCCCCAAGAGAAAAGCCGTAGGTGACATGGAGCCACTGCAAGCTTTGATTTCTCTTCAAACCTTTGCAGGTAGCTGGTCCTGGAATTCCGATTTCGAGCGCGTCCTCGGTGTGACCTCTGACCAGGTTTCCAAGTTGACGCTGCCGACTTCAGTCAAGGATCATTCGGATAAGGATGATGTGCTGGCTACAGCATGTGCAGTGTTGTTCTTCAAGAAGAAGCTGCAGGAGGAAATGGATACCTGGGAAATGTTGGTTGAGAAGGCGGAGGGATGGTTGGAGGACAACATTGGGGAGGATGGTGTTGCTGAGCTATTCAGTGCCCTCGAGAAGTTGTTTTAGATAGTTTATCCACGGCTTTGTCTTAGATGAAGCTCTTATGGAGTCAGTTAGTACGAAATGAGAATCCAAGTATACATGTTGCCTTCGAGCTCTGTATGTCCCTGTACAAGAAAGTGGTGCTCCAAAGAGACTGGCCAGCATTGAAATAGCCTCAACTATTAAGGAATGTTGAACATACCGTTGATTGAGACAGCTCTCGACCATCATGACTTTGTGTCTCGTTCTTCATTTGCAGTTTTACCCTTCGCTAATATTTACAGCTCGCAAACACGCAATGCCAATCCGCATGGCGCAATTCCAATATACACGCAAACTATGGTGCATGTCATTCCGTAGATGTCTAAACTTGCGGCCTGTCTCTAAATACCGGGTATTGATGAAGCTGCGATGAACTTTGGAAGAAGCGGGCTCTTCAGAGTACACAACTTTCAGCAGAAGCCCTGGATCGCTTTTAAGCCTCAACCACGGGTAATCTGGCTGTGTAAAAGCTTTCAAACGACAAAAAGAGTATCGAATAATTATAAAAACTCACAAGAACTCTATTTATGCTTGTTTGCTGGCGTGAACGGTCCGTCGGGAAAGTCAAAGCTCCGTGCCCTGCATAATGGCTCTAGTCCAACGCAACGAGATTTCAGAAATCCCAGCACTGTTGTAAGATGCAGGTTGTCGATATTTTAACACTTCGGTGATAGTCCCCGTCTTCTATGCCAAACCGTTCCAGCCAGGATTAATCGCCATACACCCAACAGCCATCGGTTTAGCTGTGTCGGTGGATTCTCAGCACCTCCGTTGGGTTTGCTTCTCGTGCAATCGTTTACCAGATCGTTTTTTCTCTAGCTTAATGGTCGAGGTGCTTTGGGACTCGACGCCTTTACTTCCCGACGATTCGTGATCATAGGTTTTGAAGATACCCAAACAGACAAGACAATGTTCTGCGAGTAATCGCCGACGCTGATGTAGGCGTCTTCAGGGTTTGACTCTGATCACCAGGGCTAGAAAAAGTCGTCCATTGAGCCAAATGTTGGGGACCGTCCGATTGGGAAAAGCTGGTTGATAAAAATTTTCTCTCTTGGAAGACAGGTGGTGAGGGATAAAAATTTATCAGTTGTATAGAAAAATAAATAAAAATATGTCTGCTAGGCAGGAAATGCTAGAATGGATTTTAATGCAATTGGAGTTGCAATTCTGAGGTACTGGAAGGTTGAGTGCCATGCTAGTGAATTGTTTTTACACTTTTCTTCAACTCCAATACCAATAGTAGTCAACAGCGAATTGAAGTTCCTATCCCGCAATCCACGTCTGCGTTAATTTTGTCTTTTACTTATTTTACTTTTCAGCAAAAACCATTTTACAAATCAATTACGAACTTTGCGACAAGAGGGCATTTGTGCTTCGATTATTTTATTGCTCTGACAAGAGTCCCATCCATCGCTGGAGCCGTCGTGTCTACTGGTTTACTTACGCCTTGTTTTCTTAATTCCAAATGCGATAACTTTTCAATTTCTCTTTGTCGCTTTACAAGCGTTGTGAAATTAGTTAAAAAGTATTTTACAAAAGTTCAATTCGCTCTGGCTTTGGCATTTTCCTATCGCCTTAATCTCAGGTATTAGTTCCTATGCCTTGGTGGTTCTTTTTTTTTTTTTTTTTT